>CM030361.1:141141440-141741440 GCA_017893485.1 Hemerocallis citrina
TCCACCTGGAGCCTTCACTGTTACCGCCTTGGTCTTGTACTCAATGCTTGCACTGTACACTGACATCTAGTCAATGCCAATGATAACATCGACTCCCAAGATAGTCAGTTCGATCAGATCAATCCCAAAGATTCGATCACCAATCATGATCTCACAGTCAACATAGTACCGATTAGTGGTTAGAGTCTCCCCTGATGGAGTAGCTACTGCTAAGATCTTGGCTGGAAAAATCTTCGGTTCAACTCCCAACACTTTAGCAAATTTAGGAGATACAAAAGTATGAGAGGATCCAGTATCGAATAGAATAACAACTTTCACTCCATTCAAATAAAGTTCGCCTGACATAATACATACATATTACGCAACAGTTCACTAAATAAGCGGGAAAAGAAAACACATGAACCTCTAAACATCTGCCCTCGTACCCATGATGACATGATCAACCTCATCGGCATCAGTTTCGGTCATGGCAAATACTCGCCCTAGTTGGTACGGTCTCTTCCCAGTCTGCTGCATTGGCAGATTGTGATTGCCAGTCCGTGGTTTGAGGCATTGAGATTTTTAATGTCCCATCTCACCACAATTGAAACAATTTACCGCAGGAGGTCTCACAACATTGTTCCCAGGTCCTCCAACCACACTAATAGTGTTCTCCCCTGTCGGTTTGAACTATTGTGCAGATGGTTGTTCCTTGAAATTTCCAGAATTTGCGGGCCTCTTTCCAGACTGCCAGTTGTTCCTCCGATTCTGAACAACATGAAACTGCTCCATATCTGCCTCCGTGGCTGCTGCTCGCTTGACCAATTTGTCAAACCTCCTGATACCAAGAGGTATCATCCGGGACCTCAAGCTCGGCCTCAATCCATGCTCGAATTTATGAGCTTTCTTCGCCTCATCCATCACTAATTCCGGAGCATACCTAGAGAGTTGAGTAAATTTGGTCTCATACTCCCTAACTGACATGCCACCTTACTTTAGTGACAGAAACTCCATAGCCTTCTTCTCCTGGACATCGGAGGAAAAATAGTGACTGCGGAATTCTTCCAATAATTCCTCCCAGCCAAGAACTATGCCTTCCATTGTCCGCTTCATCGACTGCCACCAAACAGCCACATCCTTCTCAAGCTGTAGAGTTTCCAACTTCACCTTGCTGCCATCCGGGGTCTCCAGCACTTCGAAGATGGTCTTTACCTGACGAATCCAGTTGTCAGCCGCATCAGGGTCAGACTTCCCTTCGAATACAGGTGGTTTCATTCGTTTGAACGATTCCACTAGTTTAATTGCCTCGGGCACTGGATTCACAGGCCCCCTTCCTTGGGTCTGATTCATGGCCGCGGCGTTGAGTGTCTGATAGACCCTCGCAAGTTCCGTTTCCAGATCCAGACCTTCATCGTTTCTAGCTCCCCTTCTAGCGATATTCTGATGCAAAAGATCCATTAGATTTGAAGTATAGGACATGAATTTTAAATCAACTTGCATTTCATTGAATTCCAAACTCTATACATTCGAATTGAAAAATATTTCTTGACATCAGAATAAAAACAGTAGAAGCTACAACAGTCTACTCCTACGGTTCCTCTTCGCTTCACGAAGTTCTCCCCGTAGTTCATCAACTTCTTCCTTCAGTATATCAGTCATATTCTTCCTCTTCTCGAGTTCCCATACACGATGACTGAGAACTGAAAAGTCGTCCTTGCGCTTGGCCAACTGAGCTTCCAACAATCCGACTCTCTCCCGCAGTGATTCAACCTGCCTCTGAAGAGATGCAACAAGACTGTTCGAAACTGGTCCCTCTTCTTCATCAGAAGAAGAATCATCAGACGAGTCTGGAGTTGGGGTAACCTCTCGAGACTCAGGCCATTCCTCTTCATCAGAATCTGCTCGCCCAGGATTGTACTCTTCCTCGGGATTTACTTGTCCAGAATAGTACTCTTCCTCAATGATATGCCAATTGTCGTCGCCAGCAGGGTCGAAGTGATCAGTCATCTTTAGAAATAGGGAGGAAGAAGCATAAGTCATAGAGCAACACAAATGTAAGTCACTTACATTTAAATCTCTAGACTCAAACACACACTTTAATGTCCACTTCTAGGGTGTCGTTCCTTATAAATTTGTACCAGTGTGAAACGTAGCTCTGATACCACCTCTGTAACGCCCCGAATTTCAAATACAACTGAATTCGAGATTTCCACAGGATCTTTTCGTCTCATTCGGTAAAATTTTACAAGGAATTGAAAACTTTCCATTTTACATCAGAATTACATGAGATTTTACACTTTACATTTAACAGCGAAAGCATATAACACAATAATTTACATGTAATGACAGCGGAAGCAATTTACATCATTCAAATAAATGTACATCAACAATGAATAATTTGTAAGCATCAGTTCTCCTTTCAATTTTATCAAGCATTTAGCCTGCATACAAAACTGTGGGCACGTCAGTTTATTCAACGGACGAAAATTATACATGGCCATCCTCTCTATGCCAGAAACAGTATAACGATTCTCATTTTTTAACAAATCACAAACTTGTTCACATATCAAATTAAAGGGAATACCCTATTGATGTCGTGTTGTGATTGTGCACTTAGTCCTTAATGCAATTATTTATATTGTATGACACTAATGCGCACTTGTTCGGATTCTATGCATCCCATAATACATAGGTCCGTGGGCAAGCCCTTAATCGTACTTCATCTTGTAGGGTTCAATCCCTCGTCATGACTTAATCTACTACTGTAACTACGGTAAGTATCCTAGATGTTTTCTGACATACGAACTCATATCTAGGCGCCCTGGAGGGAATCCCAATGCACTGACACATGACTCATCATGCAGGCATCCTGGGGTAATTCAGCTCCTACCATAGACATGACACCACCCGCAGTCGTCAAACACCCCACGAGTGTCGCCACCGGGACGGTACTCTGGAGCAGTATCCACGTCCTATCATGACTCATCATGGGACATCCTGGGATAAGCTCTCGCCGCCAATCTAATGGCCCTCATACTCAATGTTTTTCTCTTACTTTCATCACATCTTCACTATGTATCTAGTCCTTATTTTATTAGAATCATGAACAAAATCAAAGCTCTAGAGTTAGCCTCTCCACTATACCGGACTTAATCATTCATTCAACATGACCAACCTTGGTCTTTCTTTTCAAATTTCATTTCATTTACTTCCAATTGCCCGTGGGAGACTTAGCTACTCTTTTGTTTCAATTTCAATTCACAATTACCAAAATTGAGCGTTACTAGCTCGTGAGTTCATTTTCATAATCTCAATAGATTTTCCTTTTCCATGTTCATAACTTTCACATTCATACAACTTTCATAAATTCAAATAAATGATTCGCTTCATTTCAGGTATAAATTCATGCAAAGACAAATAGAGTTTACTTAAATTGTCACAACCAATAATCATTCAACATAAGATTCATAATTTTTACCATAAAACAATTCATAGAATTTCTGAGATGTCAAAAGTGATCTGGACAGTCGACTAAGAGCTTATCCAGTCGACTTGTTCAATCGAAGAAAGTTCTTCAATAACCGCTCGGAAGAGTCGACTGCTGCACATGGCCATTCGGCTGTTCCGCATCGTTCAAAATCTACATATCATTTACGGGGCAGTCGACTGTCATTCAAACCAGTCGGCTGTTCTACAGAATTCAATTGTACAACTTTTCAAGTTCAGTACAGTCGACTGTCATTCAAACCAGTCGGCTGTTCTACAGAATTCAATTGTACAACTTTTCAAGTTCAGTACAGTCGACTGTTACATACATTCGGTCGACTGAGTAAGGTTAATTTTTGAATCAAGGGATCATCTCTCCCTTCTTTTTTTTCAATTAGCACACAGCATTTTATTCAACTACGATATGTTCAATATCAACATAAACATGTGATTCTTATCTATTTACCATCATCATAACATAGCTTATGATTAAATGTAAATCTCACAAAATTAGTATGTTCTTTCCTCCAAATGAGATGCTAAACATACATTTTTCCTTTACTCGTCATTTATCCACGAAGATGAATGCTAACTCCAATTTAACATGCTAGAAAATTAAGTTAACAATTCACCTTAAATACATCATTTCATGGAATTCCGAACTGTTCATATTTTATTTCAGTGCACCAGTCGACTGCTCACCTGAACGGTCGATAGTACAGGTCATTTCCAGTTCTCTAATTAACATTAGTTCTTTTTCATCTATTCACATCTTCCACAATAAGTATAACACAAAACATTTTAATATACGATCACCCTATCAATCCACTTTTCACAAATATGATAACAATCAATATTAACCCTAGCATGATCTCTATATTAGAAGTCCTGAGAAACACCCACCTTGTTGAAGAGTTTAACGAAATCCCGTAAAGCCTTCTAGTGTGATAATGTGACTCCTCCTCCTTGCTCCTTACCACCGAGAATCCTCTGAAGTGATGACCGGCCTCCAAGATACTCACTTACAACTCTCTTAAAAAATATATCTTTCTTTCAAATAAAGTTCTTAGTGTAAAAGACAATGAGTAAGAGGGGTATTTATACTAAATCTTTGGGTGAGATGGAGGGCTAGGATTGAGTAGATGGTTATGAGATGTAGGGCTAGGATGAGAGTAGGAGTTGTAGTAACTACCCACAACTAGGTAACCACCTATACACTAACTCCACTTCTTCCAAAAACCAGCCAAGGAAAGGTGCTCATGCACGTGTACGTGCAATGCACGTGCATGCACTAGTATCCATATAAAAAATTGTACATTATACATCCTTATAAAAATAATCTTTTAAAAGATGTTACCTTACAAGTTGTTATTAAGAGAATGGGCTTAAATTGATGGGCCGAAATATTAGTTTTTTACAAAATAAATAAATTAGATTTTTGGGCTTCTGTTTATTTGAGACAAGAGCCTTTTGTAAAAAAAAATTTAAAGAACACATATACATATATATATGCATATACTCATCATCCAGAAGAAAAATAATTATAAGATTTCACATTACGAAAATTGCACGTGCACACTACGTGCAAAATAAATAATTTTCATAGATGAAAATCGGGACATTACATCGGGAGTTTGGAGTGTCACGCCCCGCTTCCCAAAAAGGAATACGGAATACGGATACGTAACAAAAGCACAGCGAATGATTATCATCATCCTTAAGCTGTTTCAGAATCTTTACAACACATCACAGAATTTATCAGAGTCGGAAGCAAAAGGCACAACCAACATGCAAAATTGAAACGAATTACAAACAAAAATTTACTTGAAACCAAATATAATATTCTCAAAACAATATCCTGGATCACATTGCCCAAATATAAATAATATCCAACAAACCAAATACACTTATTCAATGTTCAAGCAACAATAAAAATAATAATAATAAGGCAGAATCTCCAGCGCTAAAACATCATCTCACCAATACCTTCTGGCAGCTGACCATCATGATCTGCAATTAGTAAATTTGCAGGAAAAGGGGAAAAGAAGAAAACAAGTACCTGTCAATTGCAAGTCGCGGGTCACAAATAATGTAGGATACAAGCACATGGGGAAAACTATCTAATAACATGTCATAATGCGTCAACAGTAATATCTAGCATGGTATCCTAACAGTACAGTTGTTTTATGTCAAAGGCAATGTCATATGGCAACTAACAGTCTCTAGTAACAGTAAGCTCAGTCTATTAGTGAATCAGGATAACAGTATAGCAGTATCAGTCCAATAGTCTCAGTCTAACAGTCTCAGTTTATGTTCTTACAGTCTTGTGTGTATTACTAACTAGGTAGCACTTCATACAGCTCACCTTATATGGTTGCTACAACAGACTGTTTTGCTTTGTAGATTTCATAGTGGACCATGATGGGGTAGTGTACTCAGGTATCAGTAACAGTAGCAGTAACAGTAACAGTCAGAACCTAGTGGTTCTCTTCTACTCTACACCTTCTTACATAAGAAGTAATGTAGACAGGGTCAGAAAATAGTAACAGTAATAGTAACAGTAACAGTGTCAGTATGGAACACTAGTTCCCTTCCAAGTACACGTTTCCATATTATCCACTACTAGACCTTCCCTTAAACCCCGGCTTGGTTACTTTTATTATGGTTATCAAACAGACATGAATGTGTACGAAATAGTGTCAACGTAACATGGTATAATCATTATTAGGTTTGGGGAAACGAATATACAAGTATGGATGATATACATTCACATAAACGAGCAAAACAGTGTATGGTTATAATCAGGACAGCATGACTGATCAGTACTAATACAGTGATTCTGGTCTGTACAGAAATGTAAACCTAGATCTGTCGAAGGATCTAGAAACTAGACATCCACACGAATCCAACGAGTATAATTAAGTCCTATAGTACTTCACAACAACACAGCTCAAAACTAATTTGAATACAGAATTTAGGTTCAGCCAGAAATCAGGAAAACAACTTCAAGAACAAGAAAACAGCATGAAAAAACTTTGAATAAATCCACGAAAAATCTTGGGTATTTTCCTATATGTCTAAAATCAAAATAACAAGTTTCATAATATTCCAGTAAGTATAGATAAGTCATCAAAAATATAAAAGCATCAAGAAAACATAGTTTAACGAATCTAGAAATCTCAACACTGTTGTACGAAAACTAGGATATCTCGCAACCAGTGAATCGAAATTCAATTCCGCCAAAGGGATATGAAAATAGATAGATTTTAATAACTTTCACATTTCACAAAGAATTTTCATACAGTATAAGGAATCATAGTCAAAATAGGATTCTTTACAGCACAGTGAGCAAAATACAGCATAAGTAGATTTTAGAAACGAGCATGAAATACCACATAAAACTTGTCTTTAAAATTCATCAAAAATCTGTGTAGTCCCTATCTTCATAAAGAAACACTGAACATAATATTTGATCAAGATAATATGTATAGAATAGTTCTTGAAAATAGTTTGTTAACAAAATCAACAAAAAACTAAATCTGGAATAGATCGACACCTCTGTACCAAAACATTCATAACTCAGTCATACGAAACCCAAATCAATGAAAATCAGTAGGGTTTGAAAATAGACAAAATTATCTAAAATTCATCTTTTATTTTGGAATCAAGATTCGGACTGTAGCATGGACGAAAACAGCAATCAAAACAGAACATCCAGAAAATACAGATTTCACACTTCTAATCAAGATCATAACTTCAAGAATATTGAACTAAACACATCCAAACTTGAAATAAAACCTACCAAGTGTCTAAACATCATGATTTAGTGTTACTAACATGTCCACACCTATTACTTCACATGGGTATTCATCCAAACATCAATTCACACAAATATTCACATACATGCCTAAAAACCAAGATGTTGGGCAATCCTAGGTTATCACCTATCAAGATTGGTGTCATAAGTCATCTATGGTCAAATTATCACAATAGAGACAAAATTCATCAAGGAAAACACAATCTTTGGTTGTCTCTAGACCCAACTACACTATAGGTGAACCTTTTGACTTGTATCAAACCAATGAATTTAAGTACAAGTTACTTGCCTTAGTTAGGGGATGAAACACGATGCAAATACTCCTAGAAGTGAAACCCATGAACAAAATCCACTCCAAGTGCGAATCCAAGCAACAACGAACACAAATCATCTCACAAACGAATCCCTTTGAAGCAAGGAACAAAGTGGCAAATACCCACTTTGAGAAACACCACGAAAAAAGAGTAGGGGATCAAAAGATGCAACCTTTGATGGAGGTGGTGGTGTTCTTGGTAGTCGGCAATAAGGATGGGGCTGTAGGGTTTTTGTATATGGGTGGTCGGATGTAGGGTTTAGTGTATGGGTGGTCAGCAATGGAGTAGGAGGATGGAGGGGCTGTCGGTTTGGGGAGATGCAGGCCAGGAGTAGCAAAAGATAGGGGGCCGGGATTTCTTAGGGAGAGGGAGAGAGAGATTAGGTTTAGGGTTAGGGTTTTAGGATGTCAGGGGTTTTTATAAAGGGTGTAATGTGGGTTAATGGGTTGTGGGTATTAGGTATTAGTGATAGGTATACTAATGGGTAATGTGTATTGGGTAATGAACAAATGGGAATACAATTTATAGTGAATTCTATGGCTCTTGAAAAATCTTATTAGGAGTCAAAAATCATAGGTTTGGGAAATTACCACCAAAATTCCATCAAATCACCAAAAATATAAAATAAAGTGAACGAGGCCAAGAAAATGAGAAAAAGAATCAAAATGACGAAAACGAACAAAAGTGACGAACAAACGACACAAGGAGTCAAAATGAAATAAAAAGGATATATATTGAAAACAAATCCAATATACGGTTCAGAAAAATACAAGAGAGATAAAAATACACAAAAAGGAAAAATACACTCCAAAATACATAAAATGAAAAATAAGGGTTACATGGAGTGCAGGAGGTAGGGAATAAGGTGAGCGGCTAGGGTTTAGAAAAGTAATTAGGGTTGGTGTATAGGGTCAAATAGTATGGATATATATACAGGAGATGGGTTAGGTTAAGGGGGATAACGGGTTGGGGGAAAAAGGTTATTGGGCATTCATACGATCCAATAAGATATAGGAAACAACACTAGTAATAGGCCATGGACAAATAAATATAAAATAAATCAACCGATCAACCAGAGATGAAATAATAGGCAGACAAATTCGAATCAAGAAGATCAAGTCACATGAGACAACGCAATAGTTGATTTTATATTGAGAATAAAGGTCAAATACATGATTTAGAAGGAACAGAAGAATACAATATGAATAAATACTCAGAAAAAGATAAATACATCCAAAATACAAGAAAAGGGTAAACAGGGGTTACATTCCCAAAAATGTGAAGGTAAGAATCATGATTCTTAGAAATGTTGTAATACTATATTTGGTACAAGTCATTGCATTTTAGGAAATATTTTATTATTGTGTTTAATATAAACAATTCATTTTCATCAATCCTTCTCTATAGTGGACATTAACGAAAATACCCTTTCGGCTTTATTTATATAAAAAATCAATATAGCTGTTATCTACTTTAGTAATCAATGCATATGCACATGCAAAACCAATAGTGATATATCTTATAAAACCTGAGTACAGTAACAAACAGATCACTCAACAAATTACATTATGATTTTGATAATTTTCAATTGGTAGATAAAAAACATAACAAAAAAAATTAAATGCACGCAGTACAAACACATGAGCTTGGGCATACATGGATTATAATTATCAATGAAATATTTTATTTATGACTTAGTAAACAAAGAGTTTCCCCTTCAATTTTTTTATTAATAATGGTGGGTACTATTATTAAAATTGATACATTATACTGAAAAATATATCATAATTATTTAATTCTGATCAATTTCTAATTTGAAGTTCCTCTTTATATATAAATATGCATAAATCCCACCGTGATAAGGCAGTGTGAATTTTCTTTTCTTTTCTTTTCTTTTCTTTTTTTCGCCGGGGGGGGGGGGGGGGGGGGGGGGGGATATGATAAGGCAGAAAGATTATCAAAAATATAGAGGGTGATGATTTTTTAATGTGTTAATCTCAGTTATTTTTTATGTTAAGAAATTCACAAATCCCACTCTTTTAAAGAGGAATGTATATCCTTTTCAACAAAGGATTTTGATTCACATGAGAATTTATAAATCTTTCTAAAACTATACACATATCTTACCAAACCAGATAATCTAGAAAGTAATCTTAGATTCCCTTGAATATTACCGCGTACCAAACGCCTCCTAAGAAATAGTCATAATTTTCGAAAAAAAGAAAATCAAAGAACTCATATTTTCATAGTTATTTTTTGGAAAAATTTAATTCTTCTCCCTCAATGACACTAGATTTCTGTTATGCCCTTGACTTTTATTTAACTCTTCTGTAAACTCTTCGTACCGTATAATTAAAATACATAACATATCCAATATCTATTTAAAGAAACACATAGAAAGCTATCAAGTGGCTCTCATTCAATATAAACAAGATCAATGGTCCAGATTGATTCTCACAAAACATATTTTTACGCCCAAAATTTCAAACCATAAAACCAATTTCTCTCTCTCAACTCAGAACCCCCCCCCCCCCCCCCCGTAACACTTCTCCCGCTCTCTCTCTCTCTCTCTTCCCCAACTTAGAACCCCCTCCCCCCCTCTCTCTCTGTGTGTGTCTCTTTCATCCGCACTCCTTCGAAACCTCCACTCCCGACCTCCTTAGAACCAAAATCTGACCTCCTTCGAAACCTCCCCCCAATTTCCACTCTCGACCTCCTTGGAATCGAAATCCGACAGCTCCGCCAGCCCCACCTCATCGAAACCTCCACCTTCTTCGATTTTATTGCTAATGTCCATGCTTCTTAGTTGTTAATTTGGTTTCTAAACTGGTCCAATAACTATAGAGATTAGCCGGACTAGATCGAATTGTAACCTTAGCAAATTGGGCTACATATTTTTATTTGGAATTAGATGTGATGGGCATTAGGCAATGAATTGGACAAACTCGGTTGATACTACATGATTCCGATGAGTCAAAGGAAAGGAAATAAAAACAAAAAACATGAGGTGGGTTACAAAATCCAGAGGAAACATGAAAAACAAACTTATATAATGCTAAATCATGAATCTTCTCTGACAGTATGAATTTATTTGGTAAGAAAATTTGAAATCGAAAGTCAATGTGATGGATTTTAGATGAGAAAACATGCAGAGAAAACAGTGCAATTTTAATCTTCACTGCATCTATTGTAGAGCCACTATTGCCGCCTCATTGCAACCACCATCTCAGATCTGCATCCAACTCCTCTTTATTTCAGAATCCCCAACTTAGTCTCTAGATAGGGGTTTGGACCGGAAAGAGAGATTATACAAATAAGGATCAGGTCCATCTATATTGTGGGTATTGAGTATTAAATTTATGAAATGAAATCAACAAGTATATGTATATGGGTGACATTAGTATTTGACCTAACTTGAATTTGACACTTAACATATTCTGCAAATTTTCAGCTAACCTCTTTGAATTATAAATGGTTTTCTTAAAACATAAATCATAATGAAATTAAACTGTTGAGTGTGAAATCTATGGTTTGCGGAAGTGAGAGTAATTATTTTGGGTGTGTGTAGTGAATTTCAGTGGTTAAGGATATGAGTAATTTTATATGGATTTTAAATTTTGGTATATGATGCAAAAATGATGTTGTCATCTAAAGGAACATCACTTGGTGGGTTGTGGACATGTTTAACAAATGTGGCTTTTAAGATTGCTGTAGGGTGAAAAGGTTTAGGATGACCTGATGAGTGCATCTTGATTTGGTGGGTTGCGGACATGTTTGGTGCTGAAATTTGGTGCTATTAAACTACATGCTTCGGACCCTTCTAGTTTATCTTCGTATACTTGAAGTTAGTAAGTCTCCACTAATTTTCTATGAAACTTATAGCACTACTAGGTTTGTTATTATTTCTATTCTTAATTGCTTTCTATAGATTAATTGTTTTGCATTTCATCGTTTGTTTGGCTTGGCGTGTTTGTTATGAATGCAGACATAGTTTTATTTCAATAAATGTCCTTGGACTACAGAAATTTCAGCTCCTGCTACAGCTAATTGGTACTATTTCTTATAACTGACAGGAACCTATTTAAGGTAAAATCTATGGTTTTATTAAATTGAAACAACCACTAGGTTTGGGTTACGTTGAATCTTTTCTTTCATCTTCTGAAATTTACGTTTCTATGTAAAAATTAGTATGTAAGAAAAAAATTGAAGAAAAAAATAGGGTTTTCATTTTCCAGTAATGATCAACAAAGAAAAGGTTCTACCTAACCAAAGAGTAATATTTGCATGTCTTTTTATGCTTAACAGCACTGAGGTGAAATGAATGGTTTTATAGAATGCCAATCAACTTTCTCAATAAAAATGTCTTATATGAAGTTACCTTCTAGGAAATTTTTTTGGATAAATAAAACAAAAAAGAATATTCCGAACTCATGCAATGATCAACAACATGAAAGGCGAGATAGTTGGGTTTAATAATGATCTTAAGAAGTAGGACCAACGAAAACTTTTTTTATTTGTATCATTTTCTTTTTCCAAGGTTTTTTCATCTAAAGAAATTATAATCCTGAGGGTTATTGTCATAATTCTGGAGATTTTAATTTGGCCCTCAGATTATAGTTTTTAGCTTCATCCTTAGATGATGGTAAACAGCGTGATATATTCTTTTGGCGTTTAATAGCATAGATGCTTTGATTATAGAGATGTTTCTTTGATTAACGATTATTTTTTCCAATTTTAGCTATGCCAATTCTACTTGCCAGCTGTTATACTCAAGAAATTTCAATTGGTGGGCATTTTTGTTGTTACAGATGTCCAATATCATTGTTTACCTAACTTAAGTATCAACTATTGATATTGTTTTGTTATTAAGGAAGACTTGTGTTTTGATGTTCAGGAGGACTTTTTAAAGTATTAAATGAGCTGAAGTTTGGTGCATCTTGATTTGGTGGGTTATGGACATGTTTGGAAAGTTTTTTTTTGTAGGTTTCATGGATAGTTTTGTTAGAAATGTAGTTGGTTTTTTGTGGAAATGATTAGAGTTCTGATATAAAGGGCTAATTTTGTTGGTAATGTAGTTGGCTTTGTGGAAGTGATAGTAGTTGTTTGGGGTTTTGATATAAAGGTATGGTTTTGGGATTAGGATAAGCTTGATGTGTAGTTATCTTTATATGGGTATAAAATTATCGTGCGATGGTGATCGGCTGATATAAATAAGGATACAAAAGATTATGTCTTTTTTATATCTAAAGGAACATCACTTGAGGCTTAAATAGCTGTTAAATTAACAAATGTGGCTTTTAAGAGTGCTGAATGCTGAATGAGAGAGGAAGAATTGAAGTAGTTGTTCTCAAAGGTTTAGGATCAAGACATTATGGTTCTCAGATAAAATTTGATAAATTAACAAAGGTTTTTCTAAAAATCAATTACGTTTTCAAACGAAATCTTGGTTTTTATTTTGTATCTTGCATCATATGAAGACTTTCCCCCCAAGATTCTAAAAACCAAATATTGGTTTTTATATATGATGCCTGTGTGATGTTGCTTGGATTGGCCTGGGGAGGATTGATATTAACTGCCTGAGATGTTGTATTTTTAATTGTTAGCAGAATTTCGTAAGGAACTATTGTAAAATGGCTAATATTTTAGGGGAGAATCTGTGCAAATTTTTACTAAAATTCCCAAAAATCCATTACATTTTCAAACGAAATCTTAGTTTTTATTTCGTATCTTGTATCATATGAAGATTTTTGCCCACAGAGTCTTATATATATGATGCCTGTGTGATGTTGCTTGGATTGTCCTGGGGAGGATTGATATTAACTGCCTGTGCTAATATATTTTAATTGTTAGTAGAATTTCGTAAGGAATTGCTATAAAATGGCTAATATATTAGGGGAGACTGTCGAAATTTTTACTAAAATTCCTATTAGTATTCTAGAATAGAAATGACCATTGGTTTTGACTTGATTGATTCGTTTTTCATTATAATGATTTTTCATCCTTGATCGAGATAGCCTAGAGTTAGATTGAGGAGAGGACATTGGACTACTATTGTGCACCTCTACTAAACCTAAACCAAGGTTCTCATCGTCCTAAATTTTATAATCTTGTTGTTGGACTTCAGGAAAATTGCTTCCACTTGTTGATGTAGATGCCGAATTTCCTTAAGTCGTGTCTTCATCTTTCATCCAATCTTCAGTGCACACGAGCATCTCCAACGAATCCGGCTTCAAGCGATTTCTATAATCTGTTAGAACTCTGCCACTTGCAGAAAACGCGCTTTCGGAAGCAAATGTGAAGATAGGAGGAATTAGTAGATCTCCAGCCATATGTGAAAGAATAGAAAAAAGATTTTCATACTCTTTCTACCATTGTAGCACTTCAATTTTAGCACTAGAACTCTCACTATCTTGTTGATTATACCAATTTAATTCATTAGGTGCATTAATCCTAGGTTTTTTTGATTCAATACGAGCAAGTAAATTAAAAGTGGCATTTTCTAATGTATTACCCTTACCTCTAGAAGTAGTAGAAGAAGAAGAAGTAATTATACTAGTTGTATTATTAGATGTAAAAGTTCTATCATAATAATCATATAAGTGATTCAATGTTGATTCAAAGCTAGCTAAAAATTTATCTCAATCAAATTCAGATTCATCTCCAAGTAAAGTAAAAAATATTTCAATCAAAATTCTCGTACCCGCTAATTTGATATGAGGATCCATACCAATAGCAATACAATACAATATAGGAGGAGGATTAAAATACTTTAAATTTTTTGTATAAGCGGGAACAACAATATGGCTAATGTATTCATCCGAAATCATTTCTTGACAAGTTTGCTTCATAGTAATGATTGAAATAAAAATACTACTAGATGTAGAATTATAAGATGTAGAAAACATTCTAGTTGCAGTTTTAAAAGGTTCCAAAAACCGTAATAAAGATTCTGCAAAATACCATAATTGGGTAGTCATATGAAAATTTTTCATATTTTTTACAAGACAAAAGTCGTTTATAATATCTTTGTATTGAGTAACAACATTTAGTAAATCAAAAGTTTAGTTCCTTCGGTGTTTAACATTTTTAGGAAATTTTCTAAATTGTATTCCCCTAGTTTTACAACATATTTTAAATTCTTGAAGCATAGGACCACTCAAAGCAATAAAATGTACACAATTTTTAATTGTAATTATATAAGAATCGGCTACTTTGAATGCATTTTGTACACATAAATTTAAAATATGACACACACATCTAATATAAAATAATTCATTACATGAAGGAGCTAATTCTGTTCTTAATGTACTAATTGAAGCATTATTGTTAGATGCATTATCAAAACTAATAGTAAAAACTATATCACGAATATAATATAAATTACAAACTTCTAAAATACGTGTTGCATTAACTAATCCACTATGGGAATACGGCAAAGCGGCAAGTGAGATGATTCGGATGATTCCCTTTTGAATCATCCAATCACTATCTATCCAATGAAAAGTTAAGCCCATCATCAAAATATCATTACAATATTTTCAACAATTCGAAGTTAACGATACTTTACAAGTTAAATAATACAAGAGTGCAATTAAAGTGTCTCATTTCGTTGTAAATTTTAAAATAATCAGACTTTAGTGTGTTTCTATGAATTCTTCTAAAATGTGAATTTAGTGCATTTTGGTTGAAAGACTCTACATTCCTACTCTCGAAATAGGAAAAAGGTAGCTCATCCTTAATAACTAGTCGGGTCATTTTCCGACGAACAAGTTTGGGATCATAGGGTTGGCTATCTATTTGTCCGTCCTAGGGTTAATTTTTTGTTGGCCTTATTTGGTCTTGTACTAATTATTTGTGTACATGTAAAATGTGTCGTTTAATTCTACAAGTTCCCTCACCCTTCATCCATTTGTAACTCTTGTCACAATGTTTACACATCTTATGTCCTACACCTGGATTATTCTCATCGGGGATAGTCATAAAATTTGTGTCAGCCACTTGTTTTCCCCCTAGTTTTTCTATTACTAGTGGGTTCAGTTTGTTGTGTTTGTGTATCAACATCATGCATTTCTTCTTCTATTTCGTGTGTAGGGATATCGTGAGTTCCTACCATAAGATTATGTGTAAATTCGGGTTCAATTTGTGGGACTATTGGAGGCCGACGTGAAGTACCAGTAGAATCTTGTCTACTTTGGCTACGACTGCTACCTCGCGATCTAGACATGGTAAAAGTGTATGTGAAAAAAAAGTTATTCTATAGTTTATGTACAATGTCAAAAATACAAAACAAAAAAAATATGAGGTATATGTTAAAAATTAAGATCTAAAAAATAATAGGAGGGTTGAGAGAGAGAAAAGTGAAAAACCAACAAACAAATATGGTACAAAAAATTAGAACTACAACAAAAATCAAGACAATAGGAGGGTTGTGAAATTTTGATACCGTACTTCGCGGCTATCGAATATAGAAATGATAGAGAAAATAAAAGTAGAGAGTAGTCGGTAGTTTGGTAGTCGTTGAAACTTGAAAGAGAGAGAGAGAGCTTCTTTGTTGGAGGAGTTGAAGAAGACGTATGATGTGTCTAATTTATATATAAATATTTGTACTCATTTACCTATTAAAATTGCTTGTTTTCGTTAACATTGTTTATAATTCATCTTATTTCTATAAGATTTCAATTAATTAATTATTTTTGAAGAAATAATATTTTTGAAGCAAAAAGTAAAGATTTGTGGAAAAAATCAACAAAGTAAAATTATGGATTTATCAATTTTTATTATTTTGTTGAGTAAAAGTGCGATAAATAATTTTAGAAGGATTTTAATAAGCTATTATGATTTTTAGTTAGTTTAATTAATTTTGAACTAATTAATTTTATTTTATTTAAATCCTAAATTCTGTTCTTAATTTGTGTATGCAGTAGCACGTGCTTCCAAGAAAAGGAAAAAGAATAAGAAAGGAGAAAAAAATAAATATCTGGGTTAAAAAGGAAGAAAATAAATGAAGAAAGTGGATTTTTCTGCAAAAAGAGCAAACCCTAGATCTTATTCCCGTTGGTCTATAAATACATGAAGGGAGCACAAAGAGAACTTGGGAGAGGTGACGGTTGATACAATTTAAAAAAAAAAAAAACAACAACAACAAAGTGAAAGGAGTCAGAGAGAGAAGACTTCTCTTCTCTGTTGATGCTGGGTTCAAGAAACAAAGGAGAGAGAGAGAGAGCCTTCATCAGAACACAAAAAGGAGAGGACAGCTTGACACGTGGGCTCTCAGCGCTGCATTCGAGACGGGCCAGGGTTCGACAGTGACAGGATGGCTCAGAACTCCTGGGTGCTGATCTGGCGCGGAAGCTTCCAAAGCGAAGTGACTGGGCTGCTTCTTCTTGATTATTTGACGTGCTGACGTGGCAATGACAGCGACACTCGACGCGACAGCACCTGCGACAGAGGGCTGACTCGGTTGACTCGCTGACGTGGCGACAGCATTCGGTTCGGTTTGCAATATTTTTTATTTCTTTTGTATCTCTTCTTCTCTATATTTTTAGATGCAATCCCAAACAATTTTTATTAATTGCAACTTGAATATGAACTGAATTTATTGTTCTGGAGCCTAAGATGTAGCCTAGTTTTATAGAACACAATTTTAATTCCTTGGTTGTGTGCATGTATGGATCTCGAGCGTCGGATTCATGGTCTCGTTCGTGATCGTTCTCCCGTAGTATTGTGTTCGTGCTCGGGAACCTATTCTCGTTATTCTCTTCTTCTCGTCGGTTTCATCGCCTACTCAAAGGCACGTAACTTGTATTATTTTGTTCTATATACAAGTACTAAATACTGCCTGTAGTGTAGCTTTTGTGTCAAGATTCATTCTCAAGAAAACCCTTGTTAGATCTTGTCTCTACTTGTTGATCCATCAGTAGTCGTCCGTTGTCACACACACGACATGAAATAATTTAGATCTAATTATATTCTTGATGCATGTACATGTATTGTTTCGTGATCCATGATATGTTGTATGAATCTTGCATGCTTGACGTGTTAGTTGTAGTATCATGTGGTAGACTTGTTGGACACCCTTACCATGTTGTTTTGGACATCTAGTATACCATGTTTCGTATTTTGTTATAATTTGGATTTGTTGCATATGAACTATTTAATTTAAATGCATAAGAAGATTTCTGTTTTTACTGTTGGCCTATTTTGTTTCAGTATTTTAGACCCTGTTAAGGTCTGTGAATAAAATAAATTTATGAATATAAATCGTAGACCCTGCTGTCTATTTTTAAAAAATTTTTACAGATCGCTATTTCTATTTATGAGTTGTGAGTTACTGCTATTTTCTACAGATGTGTAGAAAATTCCGGATTCGGTTTTATGTGAATTTTGTATAGTTATTTATTTTAATCCTGATGTTAAACATAAGATTTGGACCTAATATTTTGCTGTGTATACCTAGGGTTAACCCCAATTTTTTATAGATTTATTTGATGCTTGTGAAGAAACTATTATATTTTTAGAACTGCACGCTGTTCAGTAAATAACCATGTTTTCAACCTAATTCTAGTTGCTGTTGGTAAAAACTTTGTGAATATAAAATGTAGCCTATTGTATCTATTTTATTAGCCTTTTGACGGATTTATATTTCGAGTTATACTTTGTTATCTATCGTTGTTTTAGTACTGATGTGTCTAAAGTTCTAGATTTACAAACTTGCTGTATCTTGCTGTTTCCCGAATTTATTTGACTATACTATCTATGTCGGAATATTATGAAATTACATTTACTGATACTAGACATATTAGAGAATACCCCATATTTTTTTCTTGGATTTAGTCAGTAAATTTTTATGCCAATTTCATGCTTATGAATACAACCTTGTCAAATTTGGTTGAACATGTTCTCTACATATAATTCTGATTTGAGACATGTTCCTGCAATTATTATATGACTTTTATATATGCGCTGGATTCGGCTGAGAGTCTAGTTTCTAGATTTTCTGACGGATCCATATTTGCATTCCTGTGGCAACAGGAATTTAGGTTTTGGTTCAGTACTGTCTTATTGTCCAGAATTGAAAGTTTCGTTGTCCTAGTCTATTATGAATTGTCTGCCACCCGTGAATATCTTCTACCCAACCTGAGTTGTTCCTTGCTTCTTGCCATGTTTTTCTCACCCTGTTTGTGCACTTGTATGCCTGCTTTAATAATAATGACACATAATCAAGTCGGGGTTAAGGGAAAGATCTAGTAGTGGAAAATATAGAAATGTGCACTTAGAAGGGGTCCGTGTTTCCACCTGTTATGTGTTTCATGATTACATGATATACATGATTCTGTTTACCTGATTACCTTGCTACATAGTTCCCTATAGGAAGGTGTACTCAGTAGGGGACCCGTAGGTCCTACCTGTACCTGTTTACCTGATACCTGAGTACACGGCCCTATACAGTCCACAACGAAATCTAAACGTAACTTGTTTGAATGTAGCAACCATGTGGTAAAATATGGGACGCATGAAGTGCTAACTAGTTAGGATTAAGTACAAGACCTGTAATAACATGATCACCTGCACATTTCTGTTACTTGTTTAGGCTACCTGACACCTGTTACCTGTATACCTGCTTGCATGCTACTTGACACCTGTTACATGTTACCTGCACACTGTCACCTCATCATATTACTTGAATCGGATTCTGAACTATGTTAGTCATTCTGTTTTGCTGTCACTCCCATTCCATACTTATTCAGTACTTGCTTCCACTGTTACTCTATACTTGTCTATCAGTTTTCTTCTGTACTTGTTGCCTGCACTACAAGCTGCCCATGACTTGTATTTACGGGTATTTTATTTCTTTTTTCTCTTCCTGCAATTTGTTAAACTTGCTGACTTTGGTGACTAGCTGCCCGAAGGAGTAGGTGACCAAACTTTCTAGTCGGCTAGAGTTCTTGCTATATTTATTTCCTGTTGCTTTTGAATAAATGTAATTGTTACATGGATTTTTTTTGTATTGGGCAGTTTAACCCAAAATTTATAACTTGTTCCAGATCTGATTTATTTGAGATTTATTTATTTTTTTTCCAGTAAATTCTGTTGGTTATATTAATTTATTCATCATGCGTGGTTGATTTCTCCTTATTTATATTTGTTTATTCCTGTGAAATGTTGTAAAGATCCTTACTGGTTATGAATGGTAAAAGCCATTCGCTGGACTTAGTTACGTATCCGTATTTTGTATTCCTTTTTGGGAAGCGGGGCGTGACAGATATATGCAGTGAATAAGTCATCTTTCAAAAAATAATCTTATTGTCATTGGATTTGCTGATGGGAGTGCAATTGCTTTGTTCATATGTTGCTGAAAAATTGTTCTGATAAATTGATTGACCTGGGTGATCTGACATAATTTCATAATATATTGGAAAAATAAATCCTTCTTTCAATATTTTGGTGGATCTGAGAGTAAACTCTCTTTGTAGACAGTTGGTTGTATGGATGTGGAGCTTTCCTCTTGTGTGGCCATTTTTGTGATTTCACACATATTTTGTAGGTTTATAGGTTCACTCCCTTTACTCATTTTGTCAATATGTTCTGAATTTATGTGGTGGTAAAATAAACTCTGAAGCCCGCATATTTGCAATTGTAATTGGTTAAATGCTCCTTTTATTTGCTCCACAATTTCCTTGATGAAAATTATATCTTTTTCTATTTGCTGAACTCTATTTTTCATTATACAAAAGAAATTTTTTTAGTTTCTTTATCCATTAGAATGTTAACTTTTCCTTTATATTTTCTATCATAAAATCATAATGTGCTAGATCCATCTGCCATCTTATTAATCTTTTATTTACAATAGTTGGATCTATTATTTTGTTATCCAAGTTTTTTCTTTGGTATTTTATATTCTTACTATGAATTTTGTATGTATTATGAATAACTCAAACTTTTTTAATGCTTTTGAAATTGCTAATAATTATTCTTTTTATTTATGTGATAATTCTGTTTTGTTTGTGTAAATGATCCACTAATATATGTGGCTAGTCATTCTTCGTTTTCATCCTTTTTTATTTATCAATTTTAATATTTCTCCCCAATTATTTTTACTTGCATCTGTTCATATTATCCATTTACATTTTTTAACAGGTAATCTTAGTTTATTTAATTCTAAAGTTTGTTGTTTTAATATTGTAAGTTTTTCTTCATCCTCTAGCCCATTCCCATTTCTTAAACTTTTAAAGTTTTCATTGTATCCAATTTAATTTTACCGATAAATTTGGTATATATCATCTTATTTGATTTAGTAGTCTAATTATGCCTTGCACTTCACTTTTTTCTTTTAAGACATTTGAAAATGTCTTTACTTTTTTCAATATGTGGTTGTAGTTCTATTTCTTTATGTGATTTTTTTGCTCTTAAGAATTCAATCTCTATTTTAAATAACTCCATTTTCTTTTTTTGATAATATAATTCCTATATTTTTTACTATTTCTATGAATTTTTGTAATGTTCTTTATGTTGTTCTCCGTTTTCAGATCCTATTAGAATATCATCTACATATACTAGGATAAAATTATTATAATTTTCAAATATTTTATCCATATATTCTTGAAATACTCTCGAACTATTTTTAGATCTGAAGGGTAATACGTTCTATTCATAAATTCCTTGTGGTGTGCTAAAAGTTGTTAATTGATTTGATTCCTTTGTTAGTTTTACATGGTAAAACCCTGATTTGTAATCAAATTTTGAGTATATTTTTCTTGTTCTTACTGTGTTTGGTACAACCATTATAGATTTACCCTTTTTTTTCGTGTTTCCTTACTATGAGTATTGGTGATGAATGTAGACTTTGTGATTTTCTTATATATTTATTTTCCAGTAGTCCTTTTATATGTATTTTGAATTCTTTAGAATCTGTTGGAGTACTAGACTTGCCCGTGGACACGTGCCTACGACACGTCTTCGGAATGATACAGCATATGAAAAACCTTGTAAACAATAAAACAACAATTATGTAGCTCAAGTTTGAATAATATGACAATAATTAGTTGTAAATAAAAGTCTCTGTTTCCATTAGTATATGTTGAAAAATAATTATAAATAAGGGTATGAAATCCAACTTCTTAGAATTTTGAGGGTGAAAAATAATGAAATTTAACTATTGAAGATATATTTGATACTTTCAATGTAACATGAACAATAAAAAAAACATAAAAAATTTGAAAATTTACAAACCTAAAATCTGAAAATCTAAAATTATGAGTAAATAGAAAGAGTATGAGAGAGAGATAGATAAATAAATAAATAAATAAATAAATGAGTTTTTTTTTTGTGAGGGGGATTTCAATTTGAGTTTTGGGGTTTGAAATTTTTTTTTGGCGGGGGGGGGGGGGGGGGGGGGGGGGGGGGGGGGGGAGGGGGGGGGAGAAATGTGTTTTGTAAGGTTAGATCTGAGCCTTTGATTTTGGGAGGATTGAATGAGAGCCACTTGATAGCTTTTTTTGTATTTTATTATATAGATGCCTTATAGGTTTAACTTTAATTACTTTGTCTTTATCTATTAGCTCTATATGAGCAGTGAATTTACTTAAGTGTCATTTTGCTAAGGGGTCTTCTCCACATAGATCTTTTTGTGTGTGTGTGTGTGTGTGTGTGTGTGTAAAATTTCTTGTGTAATTGTTTTTAGGACTTGTTGTATGCTAGCTTTATTTGGTAAATATTGTTGTTCACCATGCTGAGCTGAAGAAACTCTGATATGTGGTAAGTCTATCCTACAATAAGGTTGTGTTATTCTAGTTGCTATCGCTTGGTATTTACAAGGTGTTGTAAATATAATTGTTTTGTGTGATATAGTCATATGATAGTATAGTCGTTTCCTACTTGTATCATAACATTTTCTTGATACTTGTCAAGTATAATGGTTTGTCATGTCAATCAAGTTATTGTTATTTTTATTATTTTCATCTCTTTTCTATTTTGGTAGTATATTTTCACGGCACAAGCTTGTGCCTGCTTTAGTGTCTATTAAATTATGATAGTTTCTTGATTTGTATCCTTTGTATATAAATTTTGTTAGTATGTACAATTTATTTTTTGTTGCACTTAATGGATTCGCAATGTTCTATTTATTACTATACTTTCATTATTGTTATTGTTATTTTTTTTTCTTGTATTGAGTACGGTTGTACTGATTAAGAAATTCAGTTTCTAATAACATTTCATTAGCATTAACGTCAGGGTCTACATGTAGATGTAATAGAATTTCATTTCTACTTTTTATTCTTAATGGTAATACTATTTTGTGGACAATTACATGTTTATTGTTAGAGTAATCTAAATTGTAATATGGGTTTTCTAATGATATTAATTTTGTTGTTTAACGTGTGAATTAGTAGTTCATGTACCTACTAGAGATATTTGCTTGTTCCATTTACCATTTTCATAATATTCTATTTCTATCTTAAATTGATTATTATTTTGGTTATTTAATGTATTTATCATTGGTATTAGTTTGAATGCCTGTTGGTTGTATTTTATTGATAATGATCTTTTTCCAAACTTTATTTGTAGTGTTTTTCCTTTTGCAATATCTTTTCCTTTGTTAAAATAAAATTATATATAATTTGGTATGGTCATTTCAGGGTTTTCTCTAGCTGATTTGTATCTTATAATTTTTCAGAATAGTGGTTCTATTTTAAAGTTATTAGTATTTCTGTTTTTTTTTTCTTCATGCTTACTTGTAAAAGTATAAATATTTCTTATTTGTATACTCATAACCTTACTCTTCTCTATCATTTCTATTCCTGATCATCTGTGATACATGACTCAACTTTGGTCCTTATTTTTTTTGCAATGCTTATGGAGAAATTAGGTTTTATTGTAAATTTTATTTTTTGGTATGTTATGTTTCTTTGTACTATTCCTATTAAGGTATCTTGTGTAATTGATATCATTCTATCATCCATTAAGTATATTTCTAAGAGTATATTTATTTCTTCCTTAAAATTAGCTTTTATTATTATTTTTACTGCTCCGAAATGTATGTGCCTTAATGTCTTTCTCGTTTTCTCACTTATTTTTTCAATTTCTTTTCTTATTAATTTTCTGTTATCAATGTATTATAGTTTTTCCTTCAGCCTGTTCAATGTCTATAAGTTGTTCATTAGTTCGTGCTATTATTATGGTGTTATTTTTTCTTTCAAATATTGAAGTTTAAAAATTCTTTCAGGTTTATGTCTAGTTTGGTTGACCCTTTCTTATCATATTTTTGTATGTAAAAACTCATTTTCTCTCTTACTTCTTCATTATTTTCTTATCTTTCTAATAGTTCTCATATTTCTATTATCACATTTATTTCTTATTCTTCGATTTCATCGTCACTACTTCTACTATTTCTTTCCATCACCATTATTTCTTCATCTTCACTTAATTCTGACAACTCTTCTTTATATTCTATGAGTTCATAGTTTATGTTATACATTTCTTCAATTTCTTCTATGTATTTTACATTTTCTTTTCTAATTCTCTTAGGACAGTTTAGTGATATATGCCCTACTTCTCCGCATATATAACAATTACATTTCTTTTGTTTTCCAGAAGTGCTTTTTATAGGTTTTTGCATCTCTTAAATTTTTTTTGTATTTTTAGTTTATATATTTTCATTTTATTTTTACGTCTTTGTATATAATTATAGCTACTGTTACATCCCCAATTATTTGGTTTTGCTTCTTCACAACAAATTCTTTGTTTATATGTTCTGTAGTGTTTTGTAGTTCACCTTGCTTCTTGGCACACTTTATTTCTATAATCTTTTACAAATTGTGTTCTACATTCGAAAGTATTTGTCTCTGACTTTACTTTCTCATTTATGTATGCACTATATATATTTATACTTCATGGATATGGTAGTTTTAGGAAAAACAAATCTAATATTGGACTATTTTCTTCTTTTGTATAACAACTATCTTGGAAATACTCTCTGAATTCACAAGCATTGCTATCAAAATAACACCTGTAGCATATTTCAAAATTGCTTAGTTTCCATCTTGCATGGTTCTTTATATATATACTAGATTTGCCCGTGGGCACGTGCCTGCGGCACGTCTTCGGAACGATACAAAATACGAAAAGCCATGTAAACAGTAAAACAATAATTATGTAGCTCAAGTTTGAATAGTATGACAATAATTAGTTATAAATAAAAGTCTATGTTGAAAAATAATTATAAATGGGGGTATAAAATCTAACTTCTTAGAATTTTATGTGTGAAAAATAATGAAATTTAATTGTTGAAGAGATATTTGCTATTAAAAATTCTGAAATTTTACAAAACCGAAATCTTAAAATCAAAATTTCTAAGTAAATAAAGAAAGAATGGGAGAGATAGATAGAGAGAGATAGAGAAAGAGAGAGATAGTAATAAAGTAATGAGTTTTTTAGAGGGAAAAATTTGATTTTGGGGTTTGAAATTTTGAAAGAAAAATGTGTTTTGTAAGGTTTGATATGAGCCTTTGATTTTAAGGGTGATTGATTGTGAACCGCTTGATAGCTTTCTTTGTAATTTATTATATAGATATATTGTGCTTTTCTATTTTCTTGTAGACACTAAATTCTGTTCTTATTGTTATGTCATAATTTGTAATTATTTATTTTAGTCCTAAGGTTCTTTGTGTTGAACTTTCTTCTGTTCCTTTGTCATCAATTGGTCTTGGTTTCTAATATTACTTTTTTCATCTTATATTAGTCCGTTTCACAATTTTGCTACTACTCCTACAAATGTTGTCTCTATAAATTTCTTGAATGTATTTTCTGAGAGGTTTTGCTACTATTAAGGATGTTTTTACCCATTCTTCTATTGTTCTATTTACATCTTTTACGCAGTCTAAATCTGGCCATTCTCTGTTTCCTGCTATTATTTTTTTGTAATGTGTTGTAGGTTCATTTTTTTGGGTTTTTTTTCCTAACTTACTTATTTCTCTACTTTTCCATTTTAATGGTAGGTGATAAGGTCTTTTATGAGGTGGCGACCTTAAGTATTCGTACATATTAATTAGATTTTCTGTAGATTTTGTTATAATCTTGTATTTCTCTTGATCCATTTTTATTTTTTCATTTTTTATATCTAGATTTTTTAAGACTTCTTCTACTTCTTATGAATTGGAATTTGTCATTAAGTCTTCTTTTTCTAAAATGTTTATATTAAGTTTTGTTACAGCCTTTAACTCCTTCATCACTTCTTCTGTTATGCCTAATTCTTATTCTGTGTCATCTGTTATATATCTACTTAGATCTTTTATGTTCTTATTATTGATTTTAAATCTTTATAACTCATATACATTATGAGCCATTATAATCTTTTTATAGTTCTTGAATGTTTATCATGTAAATTTCTAATTCTATTTTTGGAATATTATCCATACCAACTTAATTTCTATAGTTTAATATTTTGTGTCCTGGTAGGTTTTGGTAATACCAATTTTCTTCTTCGTTTTTATAATCTAATACCTTGTCTGCTATTACTTTTGGTATTTTTTTTAGGTAGCTTTCAATTACTTTATTTGTTATCACTAAATATTATGATATTTGCTTCTCAGTTATAGGTCTTTTTTCTATTATTCTTTGATCGATGTATCTTACTTTGAATTTTGAAAAAAAAATTAATCTCAGTTTTTTTTGTGTGTGAAATATCCAGTTTTAATAAAGTTTAAGGAATACTATAGATTATAATTTCTAAATTAGGGTTATATAGGAAATTTAATTTTTAGGTTTTTATAATAAACTTTGGTCAGTTGGATAAATATTTTTTGAAAAGGGGTCAGTTGGGGCCCTAATAGCTGGCCTGGGTATGGCTCGCAAGGCAGGGTCACAACGTATCTGAATATTCAGTGACTCGCAGCTGGTCGTGAATCAGGTCTTTGGAGAGTACGAGGCGCAAGACGACCGAATGGCTAAGTACCTAGCTAAGGTCCAAAGTCTCATGGCTTCATTTGAAGAGGCACAAATTCAGCGGATCCCTAGAGAAGAAAACTCCCAAGCCGATGCACTTTCAAAATTGGCCTCCTCCTCCTCCCTCCAAGGTCTCGAGCAAACCGTCCAAATCGAAGTGCTCCTAAGACCAAGCATAGAAGAAGAAGCCCCTGACTCGATGGAGTCACTGCCCATCTAACTTCGGGACAACTGGATGAAACCTTTGATAGAATTCCTCAGGGATGGGATCCTTCCCGAAGATCCTAAAGAAGCTCTTCGAATCCGAATAAGAGCAGAGCGGTACACCCTTGTTGAAGGAGTCTTGTACAAATGCTCCTATACCCAAGTAGATGGCAGACCCTACTTGAGGTGCCTCTCCTCGGAAGAAGCCCTATATGCCTTACGAGAACTCTACGAAGGTATAGGCGGAGCCTATTCAGGGTCAAGGTCCCTCGCCAAGAAAGTGTTGAACTACGGGTATTTTTGGCCTACCCTACTTCGAGATGCCAAACAACATGTCCGGCAATGCAGTCCTTGTCAGCAGTTCTCCAACATATGCCGGCTACCCTAAGCACGACTCACATCTCTTTCGAGTCCAATTCCCTTCTCAATGTGGGAGATGGACTTGCTAGGTCCGTTCCCACCAGCTCCAGGCCAACTCAAGTTCCTAGTCATGGTAATCGACTATTTCTCTAAGTGGATCGAGGCCGAACTATTGAGAACCAAGTGTTGCAATTCTTCTGGAGAAATGTCATCTGTAGGTTCGGCGTACCTCGAGTCCTGATAAAAGATAACTGAACACAATTTACAGGGGCAGCGTTTCGATCTTTATGTGAAGACCTCGCCATTCATAAACGCTTCTCCTTCGTCTCCCATCCTCAGTCAAATGGCCAAATAGAGAACGCCAACAGGCAGATCCTCTCCGGCATCAAGAAGAGACTAAAGGTTTATAGGCAGAACAAATTCCCAACGTATTGTGGAACTACCGCACTACGAAACGGACCCCCACAGGAGAGTCGCCCTTCAATCTCAATTATGGATCCGAGGCTGTAATCCCCTTAGAAGTTGGCCTGCCATCCCCTCGTCTCATTGCCTACGACGAAGAGCAGAACGCCAAAGAGCTTCGGGCGAATTTGGACCTGATTGATGAGCTCCGTGAAAGAGCTTCAATCCGCCAACAAAATTATCGCAGAAGAATCGAGTAGGCCTACAACAAAAGAGTGCGTCCCACAGATCTCATGGAAGGGGACTTAGTCCTCAGAAAGCTAGCTATCTCATTCCCCAGCCAAAAGAGTAAGCAAGCTCCGAATTGGGAAGGACCGTACAAAGTTTCCAGAGTAGTCCACCCCGGAGCGTTTCGTCTTGAAGACCTTGAAGGCAGAGAGATACCAAGAACTTGGAATGCCGACCACTTACTGAAGTACCAGGAGGGTGTTTGAACGCCTCTCCAAGTACCTTCAAATGTCAAGCCATTCCTATATTTTTACTTCTTGTACTTTCTTATTTATTTTTCCATTGTAATAACGGCTTGCAACATAGAAGCGGCCGATTAGCAGTTATCAATAAAGAACTTCTTTCTCCTGATAATTTGTGATTATTTTATCTCTCTATTTAAAGCCTTTAATTGCACTTACTCAAACGACGTGTTCGGAGTCCAAAACTTGGCTCGATTCCGCTTCGCAAGTTCGCTCCTAAGCGAGCTAGATATGGTTCGCCATTCAGAATTGCTCCCACAACCGTTGAAACTTACTCGAACGACGTGTTCGGAGTCCAAAACTTGGCTCGATTCCGCTTTGCAAGTTCGCACCTAAGCGAGCTAGAAGTGGTTCGCCATTCGGAATTGCTCCCACAACCGTTGAAACTTACTCGAACGACGTGTTCAGAGTTCAAAACTTGGCTCGATTCCGCTTTGCAAGTTCGCTCCTAAGCGAACTAGAAGTGGTTCGTCATTCGGAATTGCTCCCACAACCATTGAAACTTACTCGAACGACGTGTTTGGAGTCCAAAACATGCCTCGATTCTGCTTTGCAAGTTTGCTCCTAAACGAGCTAGAAGTGGTTCATCATTCGGAATTGCTCCCACAACCGTTGAAACTTACTTAAACGACGTGTTCGGAGTCCAAAACTTGTCTCGATTTTGCTTCGCAAGTTCGCTTCTAAGCGAGCTAGAATTGGTTCGCCATTCGGAATTGCTCCCACAACCGTTGAAACTTACCCCAAACAACCTGTTCAGAGTTCGAAGCTTGGCTCGACCCTACTTCCGCTCCTCGCTCTTGAGCGAGCTAGAAGTGGTCCGCCCTTTAGAAGTAATACAACTACAGATGATGAACAAAACACACAAGTCCACGAGAGGGGAAGAGCTTCGCTTCTATAAAGTTTGATAACAAATCAAAATTACATGACGATACTTGGCTTTACAAAAAAGTTGCAGGAGTTGAAAGGTTAAAATTACATTACTTTTCTTTACAATTAAGTTACTAGAGTTGAAAAGCCAAAACTACAAGGCCGACTCGTGATACTTAGACAAAATACAAAACTTGGAAAACAAAAGAACTTCAATGCTTTCTTGGCGCAGGGATGTTCCTCTTTAAAGACACCCGGGGACGGCGGCGCTTAACCTCGGAGCTCGTCCCTAAACCGGCGAAGTGAGATGTATCTTCTGCACTGCTCCTGATAGTCGCGCCAACAGAAGCTCTGCTCGACGACACAGCCACCCCACTTTGGGCATTGCCCGAATTTTGTCGAGCAACAGGCGAACGAGTCGCAAGCTCGTAAAACGAAATCCCTCGCTCACTCTCTTCACGGGTGCACGAAGTGCTTCTGACGTTGATTGGTCCCGAATGGGCTTGAGGCTAGCAACCTCTGCCTCCAGCTCGACTATTCGTTGCTTCAGAGAGTCGTCCTTCATGGCTACCTCAAAGCGAGGGGGCACAATGGAGCCCACGGCACCAGAACTATTGGCAATAATTCGGCGGAGCTGAGTAACCTCGATACTCTTATCGACCGTGACCCTCTTCAACTCGTCGACCTTCGCCGTCAACTCGTCGCGTTTGGCCATCAATTTTCCCACCGCCGCTGTCAATTCTTCCTACGCTAAGAGCTCTTCCTATACTATCTGCAGGTGATGAATCTCAGCGAGTAGTTCGTCTCTCTTCGTTGTCATCTTCGACAAGGAGTGACGGAGACACTTAAGCCTCAAGCCAAAAGTAAAGGCTGTTGACGAGCCATCATCATCGTCTATGGGGGTCATCTTAGCAAGCCTCCCCTCTAGTCGTCAAATCTCGATGTCTCGGCGACCTACAATCAGTTGCAGATGATTTCGTTCACTTTCGGCTCTGCGCAGCCCCAACTCAACTTCATAAAGGTGCTCTCGGCACCTAGTAAGACACAACCTCGTCACCCCTAAACAGACCTCGGAACATAAATCCTCTGCTGCATTAGTTGGTTCGACAAGCTGTGTCACCTCGGCGAGCTAAAATTTCCAAGGCAAACAACAAAAACACTCAGCAAAAATTGAAAATTTTGGCTAACACAAAGCCGACTCCTGAACAAGGCAACGGTGCACGGCAAAATTTTGAAAAGAAAATTTTTTTTGTGAACACGTAGCCGAAGCTTTAGGCAGGGCGACATGAACACTGGGCCAAATTTCAAAAAAAAATTGTAAACTCATTCTCAAAAGATTCATACGTATAGTCGAACTCAAAAGGATGGATTTTCATTCATAACAAAAAAGTGCGGTGGCCAGTCCGCAATTAGGCAATACATTCAAAAGTACAAAGGACAAAAAAAAGTAGAAGAAGTTAGGGGGAGACCTCTTTCCCAGGGCGACGAGATTGAACCGGATCGGATTCCCCCGAGGGTGCGACCATCGCTAGCGGAGTCACTACGGACCCCTATTGTTCGTCGACGACCTCGACCTCGGCGTCCTCTTCATCGTCCCCTCCTTCCCCCTCCGACTCGGCGTCGAAGCCATCGACGTGGTCGGGGAAGAGTCTCCATCCAGAGCAGTCGACCTTAGGATAGCGCTCCGACACCTGCTCGATGGCACGAGCATATGCCTTGGCCATGTTGGCGGCAAGGAAGCCCTGCGCTTTCTCCATAGTCGCAGCTTTGGCCTCCTTCACCGCTGCAGCCTTGGCTTCCAACACCTCGGCCTGCTGCTTAGCCGACTCCTCCCTCTGTCGAAGCAGATCGCCCTCAAGCTTCGTGACAAGGCCCTCGAGGTATTCAAGCCTCGCCGTCTTCCCCTCGGCCTCAACCTTCAATTTGTCAAGCTCGTTGGTGAGGCAAGCTTTTCGGACCGAGCACGATCGGCCTCCTTCTTGAGGTCCTTTTCAAGCTCCGTCATCTTCTCCATGAGATGACCGAAGTGGACGGTTATCTGCAGCCGAACAAAAAAAGGGGGGGGGGGGGAAAGAGAAAAGAAGTTAAAGAAACAAACATGCAAGTTATCTAAAAAAAAAGAAGAAATCAATACTCACCGATACCGCCGAGCAAGCAATCTCGAGGGCATCGTCACCCACGCTTCCAGTGTCCATGGCAGCTCGATCTTTCGGCGTCGCCAGGTACTTCACCGCCTGCATACTCGACGTCAAGTCGCCAAGGAAGCCATTGAGTTTCCGAACTTGCCAGTCCGGAACGAAGATCTTCTTGTGCTCCTCGGTGAGGAACACCTCGGCATCCATCGTCAGCGGGGGCACCTCCATTCCGAGCGCAGCGGCTATCGGGAACTCGCCAGCCTTGACCGGTGGTGAGGTCACTGTGGGCGCCATCCTCGAAGTCAAAGACGCCGAAGCCTTCGCCTCCTGAACGGCGGCGTCGACGGTCTTCGGCTTCGCCGAGGTCACCTTCATGGTGACCCTCTTGTGCTTTCGAGGTGCCTTGCTGCCGAGGGTCGTTCTTTGCGCGAGGATCGCATTGTAGTACATACTCTCTGTGACACACAAAAAAATTCCTTGGTTAAAACACAAGTTATGATCAAAGTACAAAAAAAACACAACCGGATAAGGCTGCGTACTAGGGTCTACGTGACAGAGCCCTCCCCTGAAGAGCACGACCTCCGTCAGATCCTTCCAATCAAACTTTGGCCGATCAAGAAGAATCTGAACCATCTCCTCTTCGTTGGGGTGGAGCACCGGCGACTCCCTCACCCTCTTCGTCACCTCCTCCACATAACCTAAGGGTACGGGCCACGTCTCACAACTCCGAACTATGAAGTACTTGTCGTGCCAGTGCTTTATGGAGTCGGGGCAGCTAAGGAGCTGAGCACCATGCCTCGGAGACAAGTAATATCTGAACTCGACCCTATTCTGCTGATGAAGCCGATAGAGTGTCCGAAGCACCCTCAACTTCGGCTCGAACTCGGCTGTCTGGCAGTGGAGCACGAACCCGTTGATGACCCTCCACGCGTTTGGCATAAGTTGGATGGGGCTGACCCCGAACCACCTAAGTACTTGAACTGTGAACGGGTGGAGAGGAAACCGCACCCCGGTGATGAAGGCGTCGACTGGCCACAAACACATGTTTACTGGCATAGGCGAGATGGCCCTCACCCCGGGACCCGGCAGCATCAACTCGTACTCCTCCGGGATGTGAAAACACTCCCGGATCGCTGCCAAGTCTGCCTCGTTGAGGATGGAAACTGTGTCATCTGCTTCAGAGGTCTCTCTCGCCGCATTCTCCTCGAAGCTCCGCCCCCTCCCATGTACTATACGCTCGGCATGCTCCTCTGGCAGTTCCCGAACCCTATGGAGCCCCGTCAGCACCCCTGGTAGTCTGCCGAACTCCCCCATATGCTTCGGATCTTCCACTATTGTGTCTCGACCGACAACTCACTTTCCCTTGTCGGTACGAGGCCTCTGACTCGGAGACAGTGCTTCGCCAACAGGGGGAGGGCTTCGAAACAGGGGAAAGAGATATTTTTCTACTTGAAATAAACTAAGTATAAGTTACCTTGAAGTGACAGTCGCGGTCGGAATATTCACCGGAAAGCGATCGTCGATCGCCGGAAGTTCTTGATAGTAAAAAATCACCGCCTGAGTAAAAACTTGGAGAAGTGAAGAAATGAAGGGGGGTTGAATCTTATAGAGGTTGGCACACAAAACGAGGATAATGGGCCTCAAAAGACCAACATTCAGGCCCATTTACACAAAGCGACGAAAAGCTGTACCGTCACATTAATGACGACACAAAGTCGTATCGTCACATTAATGACTAAAAGCGACAAAAAGCTGTAGCGTCACATTAATGACGACACAAAGTCGCATCGTCGCATTAATGACTAACGGTCAAAGTCGCTAGAAGATCAAAAGTCAGAAGGCCACCTGTCATCTCCAAGCTGTCAAATCATCACTTTGGGACTTCGGCACGCCTTGCCAAGCACTCTTGGCACCGACGCCTAAACGTGAGAAAAAAATTGCCTGTGGACCTCGACACGCCTTGCCGAGCGCTCTTGGCACCGACGTCCAAACGAGAAAAAACTCACCTCTGGACCTCGGCATGCCTTGCCGAGCGCTCTTGGCACCGATGCCCAAATGAGAAAAAGATTCTCTCTCTTGGACCTCGGCACGCCTCGTCGAGCGCTCTTGGCACCGACGCCCAAACAAGGAAAAAACTCTCACTCTTGGACTTTGGCACACCTTGCCGAGCGCTCTTGGCACCGACGCTGAAACATGAGAAAAAACTCGCCTCTGGACCTCGGCACGCCTCGTCGAGCGCTCTTGGCACCGATGCCCAAACGAGGAAAAAATTCTCACTCTTGGACTTCGGCACGCCTTGCCGAGCGCTCTTGGCTCTGATGCCCAAACGGGAGAAAAAAACTCACCTCTAGACCTCGGCACGCCTTGCCGAGCGCTCTTGGCACCGATGCCCAAACAAGGAAAAAATTCTCTCTTGGATTGCCGAGCGCTCTTGGCACACCTTGTCAAGCGCTCTTGGTACCGACGCCCAAACGAGGAAAAAATTCTCTCTTGGACCTCGGCACACCTTGCTTAGCGCTCTTAGCATCGACGCCCAAACGAGGAAAAAATTCTCTCTCTTGGACCTCGGCACACCTTGCCGAGCACTCTTGACACCGATGCCCAAACGAGGAAAAAATTCTCTCTTGGACCTCGACACACCTTGCCAAGCTCTCTTGGCACCGATGCCCAAACAAGGAAAAAATTCTCTCTTGGACCTCGGCAAAGACTCGCCGAACCCCCCCTTCTTACACGTGGCACAGCGCCAAGGTACCTCTGCACCTCGGGAGGGGATCCCGAACCCCCATAGACTTCGGCCTCCTTCCTGCGTAGTTGGAGGGGGTCGGCAATGTCACCGAAGCAACTAGCCACCGAATGAAGAGAAACACTCTTTCGAGCAACCGTACGCATTAGATCTCCCTAAAATTCACGCCCAATGATGATGGAGAGCCCAAATCACGCCACGTAGTAAGTGGTATTAAAAATTAATTTTTTATTTATTAAAATCGAATTATTTATTTAAAAAATCGTGAAAAAATGATTAAAAATTCAGGAAAAGTGATTAAAAATTCTAAAAAACAATTACAAATTTGGAAAAATATTTTTGAGCCCCCGGGTAAATGATTATTGCTTAGGATTATTAATTAAGGCCCCCGAACAATAAATCACCACTTTGCAAAATTAAATAAATGGTCCGAAAAATAAATAAAAATAAAGAAAAATCACCAGAAATCCAGAAGAGCTTAAGAACAGCCTTGAAGCGTGCAACTAACTCCAAAAATCACCATAATACCTCATGTAAAGATTCGACACCCCTCATTTGGACTCCGTTACAACTCCGCAAGCCATTAAAACAGTGAAACTACTCATCGAAGACTGATTAAACTCAGTCTTCGGGAGTGGGGGGCTCGTGATATGGCTAAAAATGGGGTTAAATCGGAACCATCCAAATCAGGCACGAATCTTAAAGATCAGGGGTAAAATGGTAATTTCACCTACAGACGGGTCTGAAATGGGTACTGGGTCTTCTTTCCAAAGGCCCAATAACCCACAAACGGATCCATCTCAACTGGGTGCGGGTCCCAACCCGCAACAAATTCGGTCCAGCTGGATAGAATTAGGGTTTATGATTAACCTTAATCAACGGCCCTGATCGCTTCTATCCTTTCACTGGGAAGTAGGGATTTGATCTTATCCCGAAACTGGTCCCTAAGGTGGCTATAAATACCCCCCATCCCCCACTGTTACAAGGTAATCAATCTTTTGCAAATCAAAGCTCATTCATAATTTTTCTGATTACTGACTTGAGAGTCGGAGGATGCGTCACCGGGATCAACCCCGGTGTTTCGCACTTTTTGCAGGTCAACAGCAGGAAATCACGGTCAAACTCTGGTGGAAAGGCTTCAGGTTTGACTATTCAACGTTCAAAGAATCCACAAATTATATCTGTTTGCCTCCACACCAGATTCAGTGGTAACAGGTATATTATGTTTCTTTGTACTATTCTTATTATGGTATCTTGTGTAATTGATATCATTCTATCATCCATTAAATATATTTCTACGAGTGTATTTATTTCTTCCTTAAAATAAGCTTTTATTATTATTTATCATTCTATCATTGGTATTAGTTTGAATGTCTGTTGGTTGTATTTTATTGATAATGATATTTTTCCTAACTTTATTTGTAGTGTTTTTGCTTTTGCTATATCTTTTCCTTTGTTAAAATAAAATTATACATAATTTGGTATGGTCATTTCAGGGTTTTCTCTAGCTTATTTGTATCTTATAATTTTTCAGAATAGTGGTTTTATTTTTAAGGTATTAGTATTTCTCTTCATGCTTACTTGTAAGAGTAAAAATATTTATTATTTCTATACTCATAACCTTACTCTTCTCTATTATTTCTATTCCTGATCATCTGTGATACATGACTAAACTTTGGTAATTATTTTTTTTTGCAATGCTTATGGAGAAATTAAGTTTTATTGTAAATTTTATTTTTTGGTATATTATGTTCCTTTGTACTATTCCTATTAAAGTATCTTGTGTAATTGATATCATTCTATCATCCATTAAGTATATTTCTAAGAGTGTATTTATTTTTTCCTTAAAATAAGCTTTTATTATTATTTTTACTGCTCCGAAATGTATGTGCCTTAATGTCTTTCTCGTTTTCTCACTTATTTTTTCAATTTCTTGTCTTATTATTTTTCTGTTATCAATGTATTATATTTTTTCCTTCAGCCTGTTCAATGTCTATAAGTTGTTCATTAGTTCGTGCTATTATTATGGTGTTATTTTTTCTTTCAAATATTGAAGTTTAAAAATTCTTTCGGGTTTATGTCTAGTTTGGTTGCCCCTTTCTTATTGTATTTTTGTATGTAAAAACTCATTTTCTCTCTTACTTCTTCATTATTTTCTTATCTTTGTAATAGTTCTCCTATTTCTATTATCACATTTATTTCATATTCTTCTATTTCATCGTCACTACTTCTACTATTTCTTTCCATCACCATTATTTCTTCATCTTCACTTAATTCTGACAACTCGTCCTTATATTCTATGAGTTCATAGTTTATGTTATACATTTCTTCAATTTCTTCTATGTATTTTACATTTTCTTTTCTGATTCTCTTAGGACAGTTTGGTGATATATGCCCTACTTCTCTGCATATATAACAATTACATTTCTTTTGTTTTCCTGAAGTATTTTTTATAGGTTTTTGCATCTCTTAAATTTTTTCTGTATTTTGGTTTATATATTTTCATTTTATTTTTACGTCTTTTTATATAATTGTAGCTATTGTTACATCCCCAATGATTTGGTTTTACTTCTTCACAACAAATTCTTTGTTTATATGTTCTGTAGTGTTTTGTAGTTCACCTTGCTTCTTGGCACACTTTATTTCTATAATCTTTTACAAATTGTGTTCTACACTCAAAAGTATTTGTCTCTTACTTTACTTTCTCATATATGTATGCACTATATATTTATACTTCATGGATATGGTAGTTTTAGGAAAAACAAATCTAATATTGGACTATTTTCTTCTTTTGTATAACAACTATCTTGGAAATACTCTCTGAATTCACAAGCATAGTTATCAAAATAACACATGTAGCATATTTCAAAATTGCTTAGTTTCCATCTTGCTTGGTTCTTTTTATATATATTGTGTTTTTCTATTTTCTTGTAGACACTAAATTCTGTTCTTATTGTTATGTCATAATTTGTAATTATTTATTTTAGTCCTAAGGTTCTTTGTGCTGAACTTTCTTCCGTTCCTTTGTCATCAATTGGTCTTGGTTTGTAATATTACTTTTTTCATCTTCTATTAGTCCGTTTCACTATTTTGCTACAACTCCTACAAATGTTGTCTCTATAAATTTCTTGAATGGATTTTCTGAGAGGTGTTGCTACTATTAAGGAAGCTTTTACCCATTCTTATATTGTTCTATCTACATCTTTTACGCAGTCTAAATCTAGCCATTCTCTGTTTCCTGCTATTATTTTTTTGTAATGTGTTGTAGGTTCATTTTTTTGGGTTTTTTTTTTCCTAACTTACTTATTTCTGTACTTTGCCATTTTAATGGTAGGTGATAAGGTCTTTTATGAGGTGGCGGCCTTAAGTATTCCTACATATTAATTAGATTTTCTGTAGATTTTGTTATAATCTTGTATTTCTCTTGATCCATTTTTATTTTTTCATTTTTTATATCTAGATTTTTTAAGACTTCTTCTACTTCTTATGAATTAAAATTTGCCATTAAGTCTTATTTTTCTAAAATTTTTATATTAAGTTTTGTTACAGCCTTTAACTCCTTCATCACTTCTTCTGTTATGCCTAATTCTTATTCTGTGTCATCTGTTATATATCTACTTAGATCTTTTATGTTCTTATTATTGATTTTAAATCTTTATAAGTCATATACATTATGAGCCATTATAATCTTTTTATAGTTCTTGAATGTTTATCATGTAAATTTCTAATTCTATTTTTGGAATATTATCCATACCAACTTAATTTCTATAGTTTAATATTTTGTGTCCTGGTAGGTTTTGGTAATACCAATTTGCTTCTTCATTTTTATAATCTAATACCTTGTCTGCTATTACTTTTGGTATTTTTTTAGGTAGCTTTCAATTACTTTATTTGTTATCACTAAATATTATGATATTTGCTTCTCAGTTATAGGTCTTTTTTCTATTAGTCTTTGATCAATGTATCTTACTTTGAATTTTGAAAAAAAAATTAATCTTAGTTTTTTTTTGTGTGTGTGAAATATCCAGTTTTAATAAAGTTTAAGGAATATTATAGATTATAATTTCTACATTACGGTTATATAGGAAATTTAATTTTTAGGTATTTATAATAAACTTTGGTCAGTTGGATAAATATTTTTTGAAAAGGGGTCAGTTGGGGTTAGTTGGACATATATTTTGGGAGAATGGGACAGTGAGTGATAATCACTCTTCCTTTTCTGAGTACATTTATTAATTAATATTTTAATAATTTAACATGGGTGTATTGGATTGGAATTTGAAAAGAATTTAAAAGAATTGAGAATCCCAATATTTAAGGGATTTATGGAGAATTCACCTAAAACTTTGACTGTGATTTATAAGGATTTTAAAATAGTTTGATGGAATTCTTATTATGAATTTGATGGAATTCGAAGGAATTCGATGACAATTGAACTTTCATAGACTTTATAATTAGTTCATTTCCTACACAAGATTTTCATTCTCATAAGAGTAGTACGAATAAATATCAAGGCACCTCGCAAGTCATTGACATAAATCATCACATGGATAACCTGTTAACTGTTGAAAACGAAATATGTTCATTTTCAAGTGAAATCATAAATGTATCAAAAGAAAAATCAAATCTAATAATGTAAAAGCATATATAGTCACTTAGTACGATTTGAATTGATGTTCGGTAATTTCTTTGCTCATCTTTGACTCCCATCAGCCATTGCATTTGTCCACATATCTGATGTTATACTAGCTCTCCAATGATTTGCTTCCTCTTCGTTGTTGCTCTTGTGTGTGAAACATGTGGTCATAATCATTTTCTACATTTTCTGGCAGTGAAGGCTCATCTTCTTCTTCAACAGGAAACTCATCAAAACGACTCTCCTTACGAAGAAAATAGTGCAAACCTGCACAAGCTAAGACTAATTTTGCTTGTGTCTTATACGAAAATGGTGGTGGAGACTTAAAAATTGTGAACCTCGATTTGAATATACCAAATATCCTCTCAATTGAATTTACATGAACCACCCCATCATAACTATATTAATAAAAATACAGATTTTCGTTAGGCTTATTTGTGTTATATTTTTTATGTACAAGATTTGTTTACAAACTAGGAGGACAAAACCACACAAAATCTCCCTCATACCAGTACTAGAATCATGTGCATTGGTATAATTCTCCTTCAACTCTTTCCTCCAATGAATCCACATCCGAAAATGGTGGTATCAATTGCACATTTCGGGAATAACATTAGGCTATTAAAATCAAGAATCAAGAAACCTAACAGTAGAAGATCTGCATTGCGCGTGCTAATGTATTTCTTGGAAGACTTACGGATTCCTGGGCCTCGGAGTTGCGGTCAGCGACGCCATATGATTGGTACTAGTGTTTCTGCCAGCGGCGCGCGAATCTCGAGAATTCGGAGGTGGTTGGTGTTCGAAATGAGGGAGGATCGTGTGATATCTAGTGTTGTTGAGAGGCCGAGGCCGAAGCGAAAGGGGGAGGCGAGTTCAGTGTGGGATCGAACTGGTTTGGGAGGGGTTGGATAGAGAAAGGTGGTCGAACTGGGGCTGCAACCATTTTTGTCAAGGGTTTTTTGGGAAAGAAGATGGAAATCAATATAAATACTGACAATCAATACCTTCACAAGAGTGGTGGCTACAACTGTGGGGAAAGAAGAACGTCTAGAGAGAATCACAAATGGCTTGAAAGTTTCTACGGAGAAGGTGAGAATTGCAAAGCCTTTTGGTATTTATATCTCAAACCCTAGATTGCATCTAAATCCTCCAAATTCTCGATTCTACCAAAATCAATAACTTTTTAAATACACCGAGAATTGAATGGGGTCATTTAAAATCTCAATTGAATGCACCGAGAATTGAATAGAATCACTTAAAGTCTTAATTGAATACACTGTGACTTTTATAAACTCCTTTAAAATCGTAATTGAATACACTAGGATTTTCCAATTCTTTTAATTCTTTACAAATTTCAATCCAATACACCCCTGTAAGTATAAATGGCTCAAGTTGCGGGGTCCAACCAGAATTCTTTTTGGTACTGACCCACTTTTTTAAAATATTGACCAATCTGATCTACTTTCGAAAATGTTTATCCAACTGACCAAATGTTGAACTTGTCAGCATTAACCGCTATTGGAAATAACGGCATAGGATATTTATATGCCATTTTTTTCAACAGCGGCACCTGTTAAAAATAAATTCGCATGCCACTATTTGGAGAGCGACATGAGTTAACTTATTTCCAATCATGTACTCTCTCTCACTTGGAAGAAAAATTGCAAGTGTGAAAAAATCCTATATCTGATTCTGTTATCCCGAACAATGTCATTTGCATACAGATGTCGTTGTTAGGGATGGTGACATTGGCTATAATATTAATTATTAGGGATAACAGGTTTCGTTGTTTGGAACAGCGACAACAGTTCATTTTATTATTTATTCTTCGCTAATCTGTTGCTGTGAACTGTTGTCGTTGTTTCTGATAACGAGTGTCGTTGTTTGAAAAAAACGACTGTGGAGGAAGAAGGTTTAATGAGTATTATAAATGATGTCCTTATCTCCAACAACGGCATCAGTAATGTGAATGTTGTTCTTGAGGATAACAGTATCATTTATAAGTTGTTTCAGCACTTGAAATTTTTTCAAGTCATAAGGTTCACACTTGTATAAGAAATGTACTGATGCTGTTTTTCCAAACAATGACATGCTAAAAATATTTAAACTGATGCCGCTTTTTGGAAGAAGGACATGGAATTAACATATGCCAACTTTTTTTAGAAGTGTTATGCTGACGTGTCCAAAATTGTTAGTTGGGTAAATACTTTCGAAAGTGAGTCAATTTGGTGAATATTTTCAAAAAGTGGGTCAGTACGGAAAGTAATTCGTCCAACCACAGGTTCGCCTCAAGTCAGGTCCAATTTAATGGGACCCAGATCCAGACCTTACCCGTATATTTAATCGGGTCGTAATTTTGGACCCAGACCCTACTCATAAGAGACCGGGTTAGGTCGGGTCCAACATCGAACCAGGACTGGGTTCGGTGTTGGGTGAAAGTGACGGTGCTGGCATACATATATGATCAACTAACTTTCAACAAGCTTGTACACTTGGTATTATTCATATGTCGTGAAAACATTAAACATAGTAGAGTGAAGCTATTGTAAATCCATAAGTTCAAGTATGTTGCTTGAAAAGACCAAAGTTGTTATTGACCGAAGTGTATCCTCCATCGATCACAAAATTTTGCCCACTCACATATTTAGATTCATCGCTTGCAAAATACACAGCTGCTTGTGCTGTATCCTCCGCTTTGAGCACTCCCCCGCCTTTAAGGTTTGCCATCCCGTAAATCCACTTCTCTAAGGTTTTCGAATCCCTTCCATAAACGTCCTTAGTCAACATAGAAAAGGTTAAAAATGGAGAGATGCAATTTACTCTTATACCGTATTGTCCCAGTTCTGCTGCTGCATTCTTCGTTAGTCCCACCACCGCATGCTTCGCTGCAACATAACCGTGCGCAGCCATCCCCCCTACTATTGTACACACACTTCCATTGTTAATAATGCTTCCCTTGGTTCCTACTGCCACCATTGCTCTGGCTGCGTGCTTGATTCCGAGGAAAACTCCAGTACAGTTAGTGCTCATCGCACGTTCGAACTCGGATAACTCGAAGTCCATGATTCTGGAGCATTGGCGTTCGAGAATAGCTGCATTGTTAAACATGATGTCTAGTTTTCCATACTTGGACACCGTGAAATCGACTGCATTTATGACATCTGATTCTTTGGAGACGTCACAATGGATGAAGGTGGCTATGTCGTTAGACCCTATAGCAGCACAAACAGCTCGACCAAGGTCATCCTCTATGTCAGCTATTACCACCTTTGCACCCTGCAGGCAGAAGAGTTTTGCAGTGACCTCTCCTATTCCCATGGATCCCCCTGTAATTATTGCCACCTTCCCTTCTAATCTGAATCAACGAAAGAACACAAGTCATCTCAATTATTGCAACTAAGAGTTGAGTTGTGCAGGGCGGTGATTAACTAAGGTGTGTTTGTGTAATATGAGATAAATGAAAGATCATTGATTTTTTTTTCTTCTAACCTGCCACATTAGTATTGTCAATTCAATTATTTTTCATATTTTAAAATACTTTATTTGTTTGAGAGAAAAGAATGTTTATTAAAATTTTGACAACTCATCAAAATTGTCAAAAGCCAATACTTCATAATTAACGTGTATTGAATTGGCCAGGAAAAATAAAAACCTTCTCTCTCCTTCTCTCTCAGTTTTTCTTCATTTCATTTTTCTAGCAAACAAAGTGTGTCAAGATTGTTCTACTTATTAGCGAACAATGAAAAATAAAAAATAAAAAAAATTCTAATTTTGTTTTCACTTCTAAAAGTCCAATTATCAATTTAAGTTGTACAAACAAACAAACAAACGGCTCCTAACCCACTTAATCAAATTTAAATCTCAACTACATAAATATATTTTTTATTCAGATTAAATATTAAGATTAAAACAAATAACTCGCGCTGCAAACTAGTTTCTGTTAGTTTTGATAACACTAAAAAACTAGCTAGGTATAGTTGACTCTTTAATCTTAACTAGAATGCATTTATTATGCATGGCTCTGAAAATAATTAACACTGATAAGCTTTAATAAAGTAGTAACCTTCTTCCCAAGTGTGCAGATGAGCCCCTGGAGTTTGCTAAAGCCATTCTGATTTGTAAATACTATATATCTTCTAGTTTTCCTTTGGATGTTTAGTTGGGAGATTGATCTTCTAGGTTCTAGCTATTTATAGGCTTAAGCGTAGAAGGGTTTGTAGCTGGCTAGTAATTAGTTCCATAGTATATTAGGAGATAAATACAAACAACTAGCTTGTCTTAACTCGCAACTTGCAAAGGAAAATTACTTTCTTAGAAAGACTTGAGGTACTTCCTTAGTAAGTCCTCTTATAATATCTTAGGTTAGAAAATTGACTATTTTTTGAAGGGTACTTTTGAGAAAATTTCAAAAAAACTCTGCTATTAGTATATTAGTATAATGACATCCTAGGGACCAACTTGCTATTAGTATAATGACATCCTAGGGATTCGTTAATCATTGGTAAAATTATCTTAAGTGAAAGAGTATCAATCTTTGGATCTTTTGAGGACGGTCGAGTTCGGTTTTTGACTACACAAATCAATTATGTCTTCTGTTTGGTTTCTAATTTATATATATACTAGATAGATTTGTCCGTTGACACGTGCCTACGGCACGTCTTCGGAACGGTGCACCTTATTTAATCATATAAAATAGTTTTGGAGGTCTAGCAAATTAATTGAAATAGGAAACATATTATATAAGAATCTTTTGGGGATCCAGCAAAAAAACATATTATATGAATTTTTTGATTTTTTTTATTTTTTGAATTATTTTTAAAGTTTTTTATTTTTAAAATTTTTTAATTTTTTTAGTCTTTTAATTTAAATTTTTTAAAATATTTTAAAATTTTTATTCTCTTAATTTTTTGAATAGAAGAGAGAGGGAGAGAGAGAAAAAAAAAATAATTAAATAAATATAGGAGTTGTTTGGGGGGGGGGGGATTTGAATTTGAGTTTTAGAGGAAAAATTTTTAGAGGGAAAAATATGTTTTGTGAAGTTAGATCTGGACCTTTAATTTTTGAGGAAATTGAAGAAGAACAACTTGATAGCTTTTTTTGGGTTTTATTATATAGATTTATCAATCTTCTTGACTATTAAGTGAAAGAGTTTGGTTTCTTGATTCCGTAGATCTCGGTGCGTTTCGGTTGATTTTGAGGACGGTCGAGTTCGAGTACCGAATGAGTAGTCAATAGTGCGTCTGACGTCATAATCCACTGTCTGCTGAATTTTATAATTTATTTAATTTTTTTATTGTTGGTAGTTGAATTGGAGGAGTCATGATTTGTTTGGACCTTTTTTGTTATCGGAGTTGGAAATGGAATAGGTAGTTAGAGCATCTGTAGTCATTGAGATGTAAAATATGGATTTATGAATAAATAGAAATAGAAATTGCAGTTTTGCTGCAGTCGTTTAAAGCTATATTTTAGCTATCTATATTTAAATAATATGCGACGGCACATGAAGTGTTGTCTGAGAAAAAAAATTTAAAAATAATGGCGAAAGCACGGAGAAAGGGCGGAGAAGAAAAAAAAAAAAATCCACTGAAAATCCCGGACGGCACATGATGTGCCGTCCAAGGAGTCAGAATGAATTGTTTTGTCATTTTCCATTTTTTGGAAATTACAAAAACATTTAAGTTATTACAAAAAAATTACAAAAATTGCAAAAACATTTCAGAAATTGCAAAAAAAATCAAAATATAGCAAAAACATTTTCAAAATTGCAAAAAAAAAATTCAAACAACAAAAAAAAAAATTTAAAAAAAACATATGGGACGGCACATCATGTGCTGTCAAAAAATCCGGGGGAATTTTTGGGATTTTTTAATTCGCTTTGGGATTTATAATCGAATAAAATAATTAGTTTATGAATGGGACGGCACATTATGTGCCGTCCGACAAAAAAAATATTAATTCTTTTTTTGGGACGGCACATGATGTGCCGTTACTCATATATGCATATAACTTATGCGGATTCTCAAATATAGCAATCTACTGTAGCGATTTATCGATAATATGGATAAATAGCAAACGACTGCAGCAGGTTTTTTATCAAAAAATGCATATTATGGATAAATAGCAAACGACTACAGATGCTCTTAGAGTGGGCTAAATACCCAAAATTTAGAAAAAAATCAAAAAAAACGAGCTGCAGTCGTCTTCCAAATACCCAAAATTTGGGTATACGATGAACAGTTCGCTGTCAAATATAGCAGACGATTTGGCAAAAGCCAAAATATAGCTAACGAACCATTATAGTTCGTCCGTCAGAATAGACGAAAGATTATCTTTCGTCTCGTAGGCGAACCGTACAAAAATCGAGTACGGACGAAGGATTAAATGAAAAAAAAATCGGACGGACGATTATACATCGTCAATCTTATTGGACGAAACATTATCTCACGTCCCAGGTATTTTTCCAATTTAAAAAAAATGGGACGGATGATTACACACCGTTATTTTCATTGGACGGGTGATAATTTCCCATCCAGGTATTTTTCCCAATTTTTTTTTCGTCTTTTAGTGAAAAAAAAATATTTAAAAATGTTGGGACGGGTGATTATACAACGGCAATTTGAGTGGACGGGTGTTAATCTCTGTCCGTCCAGGTATTTTTCAATTTTTTTTTTGTCTTTTAGCGCTTAAAAAAAAAAATTAAAAAAAAACCAAAGGGACGGGTAGTTATACACTGTCAATGTTAATGGACGTGGGATTATATCCCGTCCGTTTACTGTTCATTTTTTTTTTTTGTCTTTTAGTGTAAAAAAAAAAAATTTAAAATAAAATTTAGGGACGGATGATTATACTTCGTCAATCTAAATGGACGAGTAATAATCGCTCGTTCGGCTATTTTTTAGCTTCCAACGACTACAGCAACATTTCCTTTTTTCTATTTGCTATTTGCTATTTAGTCAAAATTTGGCATGAACGACTACAGATGCTCTTAGGGTATTAGATCATGGATTTGGTGTCACTTACCTAACCTGTCAAAATATTTTTAAGTATCATGTTTTTGTTTCTGTCGTATTATTTAGTATAAATAGCTTAGGTTGGTTGTTATTGGATCTATAGAGTAATCTGAGGTTGGTGGATCTTAACTTCATTCTTTATATTCTTTTTTGTTTTAAGAAGAAATCAATATCTGTAAGTGTTAGTTTAATTATAAAAAAATTGATGTAATTAATGTGAAAAACTTCAAATTGTTAGTTTTAGGCTATTTTTTCTCCTAGTTATGTTCTGGCGGATTTGGTTGTTTTCTTGATTGTTGGTATATGTTAATATTACTATTCTCTTACAGGCTACTAAAATCGGCGAATTTGGACTAATTTGGGTTGAATTTTTCTAGATCGCATGAAACCTATATAGCTATATTTACAGCTTAGTATATCGAATTAAGACCAAATTTTGATTTATAAATGAGTTGAAGGAAATTTGTTTTTGTCTTGATTTGATCTTTCTCTTTTATGATGGTTTTTTGTCGCTCAATGAATTCTATTAGTTCTTACAGAATTAAGTTTTATGTTTTTATCTTTTTGGGACCCTGTGAAGAATTTCACACTTATTGCACGTCTTTATAAATATATATATCCAAAGATTGATACTAATGAGATTATCAATGCTACATCCACTACCAATTTCACTACATTTCTCTTCATTACCTTAGGTGGTACACTCTAATAGGTAGGAGAAGATAGAGTAGGTGGGGAAACTCTCCAATAGGAGTATGCCACTTAAGATAGTGAAGACAATGGTAGTGAAATTGGTAGTGGCTAAAACATTACTCTAAGTGAAACTAGCCAATCTCATAAGCAAATAAAGGATCAGATTAGTCCGATTATATTATATATTCCATGCAACTTCTCTTTATTCAAGGCTTCAAAATTAATATCCTAGACCAACTGGCAAAAGAGCTACGAATTTAAAATTAGAAACCAAACAGAAGAAATCAAGAAACCTGGAAAGAGTTGAAGCATTAATGGGGGGAGGCTTGACCTGCGAGCGGGTGACTCCAGACTCTCAGCCATTCATCAGGCACCAATAAAAAACTCGCATCTGAATGCACAATGGATAGCAACACTATCTGACTGCGTAAAATCACAATTTTCGTAAAATCACAATAGACTGTTTCCATCTTTTTTTGGGTACTTGTGCCTAAACTACTCACTAATATTACTCTGTGCAATATTGCACATACCATTTAAGAAAAATAATATATTATCTTAAAACATGTTAATTGTTATATTTTATTTTAAAAAATATATGTATGAAGGTTATCATTAAAATAAAAATGGTAATTGAAAGTTGAAACGTAATCAACAATTCTTGCGGTAAGTTGCTGCCAATTCTCGTTGTTCCTGTTGCCCTTGTGGTGTCGCGTCATTGCCGCTGTTGTCGTTGCTCTTGTCCCTCGCTTCTCTTCTTTCCATCGTAATCGACACGTAATAAGGCAAGCATCTCTTATCCACATTTTATTGTTCTCGTGCAAGTATTTTTCTTGACATCCGGCAAGTATTTATTGAATTGAATATTGTATTTAATTGAATTTCATAATTGATTCATTATTTTCGTACCGAGTTATTGATACATAGCCTTCTTATCGTGCAACGTTATTTTTCAAGTCTAGATATGTTAAACCATCATGTTATTGAATACTTGAATGTTCTACCATGTCGATTGCTTGACTTGTACTGAGGTTTCGACCCAGTTTTCGACACAGAAATTTGAAACTTTGTACATAAAAATTGTAGCACACTGAGTCTTGAATCCGGAACATCTTACGGGTTCTCAATCCGAATTATAGATTGTAAGTTATGGACTTTTAGTACTGTCATGTTATAATTTCCACAACCGAGATTGTACACAAAACTAGTGAAGAATGAATTTATGTGCATAGCTACTGTATCTATAATTAATTGTTTGAATATGTATTGGAACCGGCAGAGAGTCTACTTTCTAGAGTCTCTAATGGAATCAGATTTGTTTTCCCGTGGAAGCGGGAAAGTGGATTTCTATGCGGTAGTGTTCTACTGTCCAGAAAAGTATCATTACGTTTTTGTATATAAAAAAATGTTATCTTCGTATTTAATGAATTGAACTGATTTAATAGATAGATAGAACGAATCTATATTACGTATTGCATATTTACTGATACTACCATTCACACTGATTATATAGACTGCATGTTAACGATTGATCACAACCGTTTCATCTGATTATACCGACTGCATGTACATGATTATTCACAGTAAAATAATAACAAGCCAGGGTAATAAAGGGTACGACTTAGTAGTGAACAATATAGAAGAATGTACTCGGAAGGGGGACCGTGTTTCCCGTGTTACATGTTTACCGATCAAGTTTACCGATCAAGTTACCGATCAAGTTACCGATCAAGTTTAACGACCAAGTTTTATTGTCATGAGAAGACCCAAGTACATAACCATATAGAATTCACCACAAAATTCTAAACGTTAACTTGATTGTATGCACCGAATCTGTGACATGGAACGCATGATTGCGTGCATTAGATAGGACTGATAAAAGACTGATAGACATAAGATTGACACTGAACATTGACACTGATAACTGAAAACTGATATGTTATACTGATTCCTGATTATTGATTCATGATCTATTGATTACCGACTATTGATCTTGTTACCGACTACTGCTTACCGATCACTGTATTGACTATTGTTATACTGAATATTGACTACACTGATTACCGATTAAGTATATCTTAAAGTCCCATTTCCATGTTTCTCGTTTACAAGTGTTTATAGATCATTGTACAATTGATTATCAACTTTGATCTTGTCATCTTTTATCATTTATTGACCTCTGATATCGCCTCAGTTTCTTATTTATTGTTATATTGTACCGTATTGTTTCATAGCTTGCTACTATTTATATTATTCGATGGATCTCAGTTACGTGCACGTGTTTTCGTATAATAGGAAGCGGGGCTTGAAAATAGATGAGAGAAGATTGCAGAAAAATAAATAATAACTTTTTTAAACTAACACCGCTAATCTTGAAAGAGGTTATATTTTTGTACAACCACAAAAGTTTTTGCAGTGATAATATAATTATAATCACGTGCCAACTTTAAGAATTCAATGATGTGGCATGTCCACGTGGCATGGTGAAAGCAATTTTGCAGTCAAAATAGAGCTACAAAAACATATCTCTAAATATTTTGATAGTAGCATATTTCTCAAATTACTTTAAGGGAACGTGTGGTATTCCTTGGAATGTGCGGATTCCCTATCACGCCCCGCTTCCCAAAAAGGAGTACTGAATACGGATATGCGACACAAGTCCAGCAAATGGCTTTCACGATTCATAAGCTGTAAGAATCTTTTCAACATTTCATAATATTCTAACTCAGATAGTATAGTCAAATAAAATCAGAAAACAGCAAGATACAACAAGTTTGTAAATCTGGAACTTTAGACACAGCAGTACCAAAACAGCAAGAGATTACAAAGTATAACTCGAAATCCAAATCCGTCAAAAGGGTTGTAAAATATATACAACAGGATACATTTTATATTTACAAATTTTTTACCAACAACAACTAGAATCAGGTTGGAAAAATGGTTATTTACTGAACGGCGTGCAGTTCTGAAATTATAATAGTTTGTTCACAAGCATAGAATAGTTTCTAAATTTCATCAAATAAATCTACAAAACTTTGGGGTTAATCCCAGTCAAGTCTAGTCATACCAGCAAAATATTAGACCCAAATTTTATCTTTAACATTAGTATTAAAATAAATAATTATACAAAATTCACATAAAACAGAATATGGAATTTTCTACATATCTGTAGTAAAACAGAAATAACTCACACCTCACAAATCGAAAATGAGATCTGTCAAAAGTTCTGGAAAATAGACAGTGAGATCTATGATTTATATTCACAAATTAGTTTCATTTACAGACCTTAATAGGGTCTAAACTACAAAAATAAAACAGGGCAGCAGCAAAAACAGAAATCTCTTCTCATGCATTAAATCAAATAGTTCATAGGCAACAAATCCAATTATAACAAAACACGAAACTTGGTATAATAGATGTCCAAAACGACATGGTATGGGTGTTTAACAAATCTACCACAAGATACTACGACTAACACATCAAGCATACAACGAGTGTAAAACATTTCATGGAATCACAAGCATCAAACATACATGCATCAAGAATCAACTTAGATCTAAATTATTTCATGTCGTGTGTGTAATAAAGGACGACTACGGATGGATCAACAAATAGAGTCAAGATCTAAGAAGGGTTTTTCATGAGAATGAATTTAGAAACAAAAGTGGCACTACATGCGGTATTTAGTACTTGTATATACAACAAAAGTTAATACAAGTTACTTGCCTTAGGGAAGACCTGATGAGTGCGATGAAAGAATGAGAATAACGGGAATAGATTTTCGGGCTCGAACATAATATCACGAGCGAACAAACATGAACAAGATCACAATCACAACACTTGGATCAACCACGTGCACAACACGCCAAGCAAAGGCAGAGGGGGATGCGTATGCATTGTGGGTGAGGGGACGAAGGCGGTAGGCAGACAGGGGTGGTGCGCTGGGGGTACGGCTGCTGTCGTCGGTGCTGCTGTCGACTGGTGCAGTTGTCGCTGCTGTCGACTGGTGGAGAAGGGGAGAGAAGGGATCGGGCTGTAGGGCGACACGGTGGGTGCCGAAGGGGGATCAGGATGCAGGTCGGGGGTGCACACAGGGGTAGAGGGAGAGAGAAGATCGGGTGTAACGCCCCGAATTCCAAATACAACTGAATTCGAGATTTCCACAGGATCTTTTCGTCTCATTCGGTACAATTTTACAAGGAATTGAAAACTTTCTATTTTACATCAGAGTTACATGGGATTTTACACTTTACATTTTACAGCGAAAGCATATAACACAATAATTTACATGTAATGACAGCAGAAACAATTTACATCATTCAAATAAATGTACATCAACAATGAATAATTTGTAAGCATCAGTTCTCCTTTCAATTTTATCAAGCCATTTATCCTGCATACAAAACTGTGGGCACGTCAGTTTATTCAACCGACGAAAATTATACATGGCCATCCTCTATATGCCAAAAACAGTATAACGATTCTCATTTCTTAACAAATCACAAACTTGTTCACATAACAAATTAAAGGAAATACCCTATTGATGTCGTGTTGTGATTGTGCACTAAGTCCTTAATGCAATTATTTATATTATAAGACACTAATGCGCACTTGTTCGGATTCTATGCATCCCATACTACATAGATCTGAGGGCAAGCCCTTAATCGTACTTCATCTTGTAGGGTTCAATCCCTCGTCATGACTTAATCTACTACTGTAACTACGATAAGTATCCTAGATGTTTTCCGACATACGAACTCATATCTAGGCGCCCTGGAGGGAATCCCATCGCACTGACACATGACTCATCATGTAGGCATCCTGTGGTAATTTAGCTCCTACCATAGACATGACACCACCCGCAGTCTTCAAACACCCCATGAGCGTCGCCACCGGGACGGTACTCTGGAGCAGTATCCACGCCCTATCATGACTCATCATGGGACATCCTGGGATACGCTCTCGCCGCCAATCCAATGGCCCTCATACTCAATATTTTTCTCTTACTTTCATCACATCTTCACTATGTATCTAGTCCTTATTTTATTAGAATCATGAACAAAATCAAAGCTCTAGAGTTAGCCTCTCCACTATACCGGACTTAATCATTCATTCAACATGACCAACCGTGGTCTTTCTTTTCAAATTTCATTTCATTTACTTCCAATTGCCAGTGGGAGACTTAGCTACTCTTTTGTTTCAATTTCAATTCACAATTACCAAAATTGAGCGTTACTAGCTCGTGAGTTCATTTTCATAATCTCAATAGATTTTCCTTATCCATGTTCATAACTTTCACATTCATACAACTTTCATAAATTCAAATAAATGATTCGCTTCATTTCAGGTATAAATTCATGCAAAGACAAATAGAGTTTACTTAAATTGTCACAACCAATAATCATTCAACATAAGATTCATAATCTTTACCATAAAACAATTCATAGAATTTCTGAGATGTCAAAAGTGATCTGGACAGTCGACTTAGAGCTTATCAGTCGACTTGTTCAGTCGAAGAAAGTTCTTCAATAACCGCTCGGAAGAGTCGACTGCTGCACATGGCCAGTCGGCTGTTCCGCAGCGTTCAAAATCTACATATCATTTACGGGACAGTCGACTGTCATTCAAACCAGTCGGCTGTTCTACAGAATTCAATTGTACAACTTTTCAAGTTCAGTACAGTCGACTGTTACATACATTCGGTTGACTGAGTAAGGTTAATTTTTGAATCAAGGGATCATCTCACCCTTCTTCTTTTTTCAATTAGCACACAGCATTTTATTCAACTACGGTATGTTCAATGTCAACATAAACATGTGATTCTTATCTATTTACCATCATCATAACATAGCTTATGATTAAATGTAAATCTCACAAAATTAGTATGTTCTTTCCTCCAAATGAGATGCTAAACATACATTTTTCCTTTACTCATCATTTATCCACGAAGATGAATGCTAACTCTAATTTAACATGCTAGAAAATCTAGTTAACAATTCACCTTAAATACATCGTTTCATGGAATTCCGAACTGTTCATATTTTATTTCAGTGCACCAGTCGACTGCTCACCTGAACGGTCGACAGTACAGGTCCTTTCCAGTTCTCTAATTATCATTAGTTCTTTTTCATCTATTCACATCTTCCACAATAAGTATAACACAAAGCATTTTAATATACGATCACCCTATCAATCCACTTTTCACAAATATGATAACAATCAATATTAACCCTAGCATGATCTCTATATTAGAAGTCCTGAGAAACACCCACCATGTTGAAGAGTTTAACGAAATCCCGTAAAGCCTTCTAGTGTGATAATGTGACTCCTCCTCCTTGCTCCTTGCCACCGAGAATCCTCTGAAGTGATGACCGGCCTCCAAGATACTCACTCACAACTCTCTTAAAAAATATATCTTTCTTTCAAATAAAGTTCTTAGTGTAAAAGACAATGAGTGAGAGGGGTATTTATACTAAATCTTTGGTTGAGATGGAGGGCTAGGATGAGAGTAGGAGTTGTAGTAACTACCCACAACTAGGTAACCACCAATACACTAACTCCACTTCTTCCAAAAACCGGCCAAGGAAAGGTTCTCATGCACGTGTTATGCACTAGTCTCCATATAAAAACTTGTACATTATACATCCTTATAAAAATAATCTTTTGAGAAGATGTTACCTTACAAGTTGTTGTTAAGAGAATGGGCTTAAATTGATGGGCCGAAATATTAGTTTTTTACAAAATAAATAAATTAGATTTTTGGGCTTGTGTTTATTTGAGACATGAGCCTTTTATAAAAAATAATTTAAAGAACACGTATACATATATATATGCATATACTCATCATCCATAAGGAAAATAATTATAAGATTTCATATTACGAAAATTGCACGTGCACACTACGTGCAAAATAAATAATTTTCATAGATGAAAATCGGGGCATTACAACACTCCCTCCTTAGAATAGTTCTGTCCCCGGAACTACAATCAAGAGCGAGGAACTAAAAGCAAGCATAAGAAAAATACAAAAAAATACAATCAAACAAAAAGCACAGGATGATCTCTCAACATCCTCTCCTCAGATTCCCAAGTAGCCTCTTCAACAAAATGGTTTCTCCAGACTACCATGACCATCGGAACCGTCTTATTCCTCAAGACGTTCTCTCGACGATCAACAATCTCGACAGGAGACTCGATGTAATTTAGATCCAACTGCAAACCTTCCGGCACTTCAGGCAAATGATGACTCGGGTCTGGAATATAACCTCTCAGCATAGACACATGAAAGACATTGTGCACCTGAGACAACTCTTCGGTAACTCAAGCCGGTAAGCAGTTTTTCCGATCCTTTTCAATATCTTATATGGCCTATAAACCTCGGGGCTAACTTCCCACTCTTACCGAAACGGATCACGCCTTTACTGGGCGATACTTTCAGAAAGACAAAGTCACTAACCTCAAACTCAAGGTCCCTTCTCCGGTTGTCTGCATAGCTTTTCTGCCTGCTCTGAGCTTCCACCAACCTCTTCCTGATCAAATCAATCTTTTCAGAGGTCTGCTGAACAATCTCAGGTCCAAACATCTGACGCTCCCCAACTTCGAACCAACAAACAGGCGTCCTACACTTCCTGCCATACAAAGCTTCGTACGGTGCCATCCCAATGCTAGTCTGAAAACTGTTGTTGTAGGAAAACTCTACCAAAGGTAAATGCCTTTCCCAACTGCCTCCAAAGTCTAGTATACAACACTGAAGCATATCCTCAAGAATACGGTTGACTGCCTCGGTCTGCCCATCGGTCTGGAGATGAAAAGCAGTGCTGAAATCTGTCTTGGTACCCAAAGCTGTTTGAAGACTCCTCCAGAAATGCAAACTAAACCGCGCATCTCGATCGGATACAATCGTCAACGGAACCCTTGAAGCCTGACAATCTCACCAACATACATCTCAGCCAACTTGTCCATCGAAGCAGTAAGTTTCATTGCCAAAAGTGAGCAGACTTGGTTAGTCGATCGACTATAACCCAAACCGCATCATTGCCTTTAGAACTCTTGGGTAAACCCGTAATGAAATCCATACTGATGTTATCCCACTTCCATTCCGGAATAGGTAACGGTTGCAATAGACCTCCAGGTTTTTGATTCTCGGCTTTGACTTGTTGACAAACCTCACACCTCGACACAAATTCGGCCACATCGCGCTTCAAACCTGACCACCAGAAATGCTGCTTGATATCCCTATACATCTTGGTACTCCCAGGATGTACAGACAAAAGAGTAGCATGCGCCTCCTGAAGGATACTCTCTTTCAGGTCCGCCTGATCCGAAACACACAGCCTCTCTCCAAACTACAGCACTCCATCCCTGATTTGAAATCTGGGCAACCTGCCAGCACCAACCTGCTCCAACATCTTCTGAATCTCTGCATCAGCCTTCTGACTTGCAATAATCCTTTTGTTCAGTGTCGGTTAAAGTCTCAACTGAGCTAAGGATGATCCCAAGTCATGCAGAACAACTTCAATACCTGCCCGATCCAACTCCTCTGACAGCTGCCTAGTCATAATCAGACTCGCCAGACTGCTCTTGCAGCTAAGTACATCAGCAACAACATTAGCCTTCCCTGGGTGATACTTAATCTCCGGACGAATGTCCTCAAGTACCTCCAACCATCTCCGCTACCTCAAATTCAGATCCTTCTGCTGATAGATGTACTTCAAGCTTTTGTGGTCCGTGTACATGTTCAGCTTCTCGCCATACACATAATGTCTCCATTGCTTCAGGGCAAAGATAATCGCAGCCAACTCCAGATCATGAGTCGGGTAATTCTTCTCATGCGGTCTTAGTTGCCTAGACCCATACGCGATCACTTTTCCTTCTTACATTAAGACACAACCAAGCCCACAATGTGAAGCATCGCTATAAACATCATATTCAACACCTGCTCTAGGCAAAGCCAAAATAGGCGCAGTAGTCAGCCTATTCTTCAACTCCTGAAAGCTTGCCTCACATTGCTCAGTCCACTTGAAGTTTACATTCTTCTTGGTCAGACCAGTGAGCGGCACGGCTATCTGAGCGTAGCCCTGGATAAATCTCCTGTAATATCCAGTCAGTCCAAGAAAACTTCTGACTTCCTTCACTGTAGTAGGCCTTGCCCAATCTCTCATTGCCTCTATCTTCTGAGGATCAGTTGTCACTCCCTCCTTAGAAAGGATGTGACCTAGGAATGCCACTTCAGATTTCCAGAAATCATACTTGGACAGCTTGGCATACAACTCCTACTCTTGAAGCTTTCCCAAAACTGCTGCCAAATGCTCAGCGTGCTCCTCTTCTGACTTGGAGTACATGAGAATATCGTCGATAAATACCACGACGAAAGAATCAATGAACGGCCTCATAACTCTGCTCATCATGTCCATGAAGATTGCGGGCGCATTCGTCACTCCAAACGGCATAACTAAGAATTTGTAATGCCCGTGTCGAGTTCTAAATGCAGTTTTGTGCACATCTTCAGCTTTCACTCGAACTTGGTGATATCCTGATCAAAAATCTATTTTGGAGAAAATGGCTGCTCCTTGTAGACGATCGAACAAGTCATCAATTCGGGGAATAGGATACTTATTCTGAATAGTGACCTTATTCAGCTCCCGGTAATCGATGCACATTCTCATCGAACCATCCTTCTTCTTTACCAAAAGCACTGGTGCTCCCCAAGGTGACGCACTAGGTTGAATAAAGCCTTTCTCCTACAGTTCCTCTATCTGCCGTTTGATCTCATCCTGTTCCACTGGTGCCATCCTATACGGTGCCTTAGGAATGGGTGCACTCCCTGGTTGAACAGTGATGCTGAACTCTACATCACGATGTGGGGGTATCCCAGGAAAATCATCCAAGAACACAGTCGGATAGTCCCGAACCACAGGAATCAACTGCACCTCTGCCGGAATCCCTTTCTTCTGACTGATAGCAACAACCAACTCTGAACATCTCCTCTTCCCTTGGAAAGTGACTTCAGGTCCACCTGGAGCCTTCACTGTTACCGCCTTGGTCTTGTACTCAATGCTTGCACTGTACACTGACATCCAGTCAATGCCAATGATAACATCGACTCCCAAGATAGTCAGTTCGATCAGATCAATCCCAAAGATTCGATCACCAATCACGATCTCACAGTCAACATAGTACCGATCAGTGGTTAGAGTCTCCCCTGATGGAGTAGCTACTGCTAAGATCTTGCCTGGAAAAATCTTCGGTTCAACTCCCAACACTTTAGCAAATTCAGGAGACACAAAAGTATGAGAGGATCCAGTATCGAACAGAATAACAACTTTCACTTCATTCAAATAAAGTTCGCCTGTTACATAATATATACATATTACGCAATAGTTCACTAAATAAGCGGGAAAAGAAAACACATGAACCTCTAAACATCTGCCCTCGTACCCATGATGACATGATCAACCTCATCGGCATCAGTTTCGGTCAAGGCAAATACTCGCCTTAGTTGGTACGGTCTCTTCCCAGTCTGCTGCATTGGCAGATTGTGATTACCAGTCTGTGGTTTGAGGCATTGAGATTTTTAATGTCCCGTCTCACCACAATTGAAGCAATTTATCGTAGGAGGTCTCACAACATTGTTCCCAGGTCCTCCAACCACACTAATAGTGTTCGCCCCTGTCGGTTTGAACCATTGTGCAGATGGTTGTTCCTTGAAATTTCCAGAATTTGCGGGCCTCTTTCCAGACTGCCAGTTGTTCCTCCGATTCTGAACAACATGAAACTACTCCATATCTGCCTCCGTGGCTGCTGCTCGCTTGACCAATTTGTCAAACCTCCTGATACCAAGAGGTATCATCCGGGACCTCAAGCTCGGCCTCAATCCATGCTCGAATTTACAAGCTTTCTTCTCCTCATCCATCACTAATTCCGGAGCATACCTAGAGAGTTGAGTAAATTTGGTCTCATACTCCCTAACTGACATGCCACCTTACTGTAGTGACAGAAACTCCGTAGCCTTCTTCTCCTGGACATCGGAGGAAAAATAGTGACTGCGGAATTCTTCCAATAATTCCTCCCAGCCAAGAACTATGCATTCCATTGTCCGCTTCATCGACTGCCACCAAACAGCCACATCCTTCTCAAGCTGTAGAGTCGCCAACTTAACCTTGCTGCCTTCCGGGGTCTCCAGCACTTCGAAGATGGTCTCTACCTGACGAATCCAGTTATCAGCCGCATCAGGGTCAGACTTCCCTTCGAATACAGGTGGTTTCATTCGTTTGAACGATTCCACTAGTTTAATTGCCTCGGGCACTGGATTCACAGGCCCCCTTCCTTGGGTCTGATTCATGGCCGCGGCGTTGAGTGTCTGATAGACCCTCGCAAGTTCCGTTTCCAGATCCAGACCTTCACCGTTTCTAGCTCCCCTTCTAGCCATATTCTGATGCAAAAGATCCATTAGATTTGAAGTATAGGACATGAATTTTAAATCAACTTGCATTTCATTGAATTCCAAACTCTTTACATTCGAATTGAAAAACATTTCTTGACATAAGAATAAAAACAGTAGAAGCTACAACAGTCTACTCCTACGGTTCCTCTTCGCTTCACGAAGTTCTCCCCGTAGTTCATCAACTTCTTCCTTCAGTATATCAGTCATATTCTTCCTCTTCTCGAGTTCCCATACACGATGACTGAGAACTGAAAAGTCGTCCTTGCGCTTGGCCAACTGAGCTTCCAACAATCCGACTCTCTCTTGCAGTGATTCAACCTGCCTCTGAAGATTTGCAACAAGACTGTTCGAAACTGGTCCCTCTTCTTCATCAGAAGAAGAATCATCAGACGAGTCTGGAGGTGGGGTAACCTCTCGAGACTCAGGCCATTCCTCTTCATCAGAATCTGCTTGCCCAGGGTTGTACTCTTCCTCGGGATTTGCTTGTCTAGGATAGTACTCTTCCTCAATGATATGCCAATTGTCGTCGCCAGCAGGGTCGAAGTGATCAGTCATCTTTAGAAATAGGGAGGAAGAAGCATAAGTCATAGAGCAACACAAATGTAAGTCACTTACATTTAACTCTCTAGACTCAAACACACACTCTAATGTCCACTTCTAGGGTGTCGTTCCTTATAAATTTGTACCAGTGTGAAATGTAGCTCTGATACCACCTCTGTAACGCCCCGAATTTTAAATACAACTGAATTCGAGATTTCCACAGGATCTTTTCGTCTCATTCGGTACAATTTTACAAGGAATTGAAAACTTTCCATTTTACATCAGAATTACATGAGATTTTACACTTTACATTTTACAGCGAAAGCATATAACACAATAATTTACATGTAATGACAGCGGAAGCAATTTACATCATTCAAATAAATGTACATCAACAATGAATAATTTGTAAGCATCAGTTCTCCTTTCAATTTTATAAAGCCATTTATCCTGCATACAAAACTGTGGGCACGTCAGTTTATTCAACGGACGAAAATTATACATGGCCATCCTCTCTATGCCAGAAACAGTATAACGATTCTCATTTTTTAACAAATCACAAACTTGTTCACATATCAAATTAAAGGGAATACCCTATTGATGTCGTGTTGTGATTGTGCACTTAGTCCTTAATGCAATTATTTATATTATAAGACACTAATGCGCACTTGTTCGGATTCTATGCATCCCATACTACATAGATCTGAGGGCAAACCCTTAATCGTACTTCATCCTGTAGGGTTCAATCCCTCGTCATGAATTAATCTACTACTGTAACTACGATAAGTATCCCAGATGTTTTCCGACATACGAACTCATATCTAGGCGCCCTGGAGGGAATCCCAACGCACTGACACATGACTCATCATGCAGGCATCCTGGGATAATTTAGCTCCTACCATAGACATGACACCACCCGCAGTCGTCAAACACTCCACGAACGTCGCCACCGGGACGGTACTCTGGAGCAGTATCCACGCCCTATCATGACTCATCATGGGACATCCTGGGATACGCTCTCGCCGCCAATCCAATGGCCCTCATACTCAATGTTTTTCTCTTACTTTCATCTCATCTTCACTATGTATCTAGTCCTTATTTTATTAGAATCATGAACAAAATCAAAGCTCTAAAGTTAGCCTCTCCACTATACCGGACTTAATCATTCATTCAACATGACCAACCTTGGTCTTTCTTTTCAAATTTCATTTCATTTACTTCCAATTGCCGGTGAGAGACTTAGCTACTCTTTTGTTTCAATTTCAATTCACAATTACCAAAATTGAGCGTTACTAGCTCGTGAGTTCATTTTCATAATCTTAATATATTTTCCTTTTCCATGTTCATAACTTTCACATTCAGACAACTTTCATAAATTCAAATAAATCATTCACTTCATTTCAGGTATAAATTCATGCAAAGACAAATAGAGTTTACTTAAATTGTCACAACCAATAATCATTCAACATAAGATTCATAATATTTACCATAAAACAATTCATAGAATTTCTGAGATGTCAAAAGTGATCTGGACAGTCGACTTAGAGCTTATCATGTCGATTTGTTCAGTCGAAGAAAGTTCTTCAATAACCGCTTGGAAGAGTCGACTGCTGCACATGGCCAGTCGGCTGTTCCGTAGCGTTCAAAATCTACATATCATTTATGTGGCAGTCGACTGTCATTCAAACCAGTCGGCTGTTCTACAGAGTTCAATTGTACAACTTTTCAAGTTCAGTACAGTCGACTGTTACATACATTCGGTCGACTGAGCAGGGTTAATTTTTGAATCAAGGGATCATCTCTCCCTTCTTTTTTTTTTCAATTAGCACACAGCATTTTATTCAACTACAGTATGTTCAATGTCAACATAAACTTGTGATTCTTATCTATTTACCATCATCATAACATAACTTATGATTAAATGTAAATCTCACACAATTAGTATGTTCTTTCCTCCAAATGAGATGCTAAACATACATTTTTCCTTTACTCATCATTTATCCACGAAGATGAATGCTAACTCCAATTTAACATGCTAGAAAATCAAGTTAACAATTCACCTTAAATACATCGTTTCATGGAATTCCGAACTGTTCATATTTTATTTCAGTGCACCAGTCGACTGCTCACATGATCGGTCGAATGTACAGGTCATTTCCAGTTCTCTAATTAACATTAGTTCTTTTTCATCTATTCACATCTTCCACAATAAGTATAACACAAAGCATTTTAATATACGATCACCCTATCAATCCACTTTTCACAAATATGATAACAATCAATATTAACCCTAGCATGATCTCTATATTAGAAGTCCTGAGAAACACCCACCTTGTTGAAGAGTTTAACGAAATCCCGTAAAGCCTTCTAGTGTGATAATGTGACTCCTCCTCCTTGCTCCTTGCCACCGAGAATCCTCTGAAGTGATGACCGGCCTCCAAGATACTCACTTACAACTCTCTTAAAAAATATATCTTTCTTTCAAATAAAGTTCTTAGTGTAAAAGACAATGAGTAAGAGGGGTATTTATACTAAATCTTTGGGTAAGATGGAGGGCAAGGATTGAGTAGATGGTTATGAGATGGAGGGCTAGGATGAGAGTAGGAGTTGTAGTAACTACCCACAACTAGGTAACCACCTATACACTAACTCCACTTCTTCCAAAAAGCAGCCAAGGAAAGGTGCTCATGCACGTGTACGTGCAATGCACGTGCATGCTCTAGTATCCATATAAAAAATTGTACATTATACATCCTTATAAAAATAATCTTTTAAAAGATGTTACCTTACAAGTTGTTATTAAGAGAATGGGCTTAAATTGATGGGCCGAAATATTAGTTTTTTACAAAATAAATAAATTAGATTTTTGGGCTTCTGTTTATTTGAGACAATAGCCTTTTATAAAAAATAATTTAAAGAACACATATACATATATATATGCATATACTCATCATCCAGAAGAAAAATAATTATAAGATTTCATATTACGAAAATTGCACGTGCACACTACGTGCAAAATAAATAATTTTCATAGATGAAAATTGAGACATTACATCGGGAGTTTGGAGTGTCACGCCCCGCTTCCCAAAAAGGAATACGGAATACGGATACGTAACAAAAGCACAGCGAATGATTATCATCATCCTTAAGCTGTTTCAGAATCTTTACAACACATCACAGAATTTATCAGAGTCGGAAGCAAAAGGCACAATCAACATGCAAAATTAAAACGAATTACAAACAAAAATTTACTTGAAACCAAATACAATATTCTCATATAAATCAGAGTCTGAAGAAAACAATATCCTGGATCACATTGCCCAAATATAAATAATATCCAACAAACCAAATACACTTATTCAATGTTCAAGCAACAATAAAAATAATAATAATAAGGCAGAATCTCCAGTGCTAAAACATCATCTCACCAATAACTTCTGGCAGCTGACCATCATGATCTGCAATTAGTAAATTTGCAGGAAAAGGGGAAAAGAAGAAAACAAGTACCTGTCAATTGCAAGTCGCGGGTCACAAATAATGTAGGATACAAGCACATGGGGAAAACTATCTAATAACATATCATAATGCGTCAACAGTAATATCTAGCATGGTATCCTAACAGTACAGTTGTTTTATGTCAAAGGCAATGTCATATGGCAACTAACAGTCTCTAGTAACAGTAAGCTCAGTCTATTAGTGAATCAGGATAACAGTATAGCAGTATCAGTCCAATAGTCTCAGTCTAACAGTATCAGTCTAACAGTCTCAGTTTATGTTCTTACAGTCTTGTGTGTATTACTAACTAGGTAGCACTTCATACAGCTCACCTTATATGGTTGCTATAACAAACTGTTTTGCTTTGTAGAATTCATAGTGGACCATGATGGGGTAGTGTACTCAGGTATCAGTAACAGTAGCAGTAACAGTAACAGTCAGAACCTAGTGGTTCTCTTCTACTCTACACCTTCTTACATAAGAAGTAATGTAGACATGGTCAGAAAACAGTAACAGTAATAGTAACAGTAACAGTATCAGTATGGAACACTAGTTCCCTTCCAAGTACACGTTTCCATATTATCCACTACTAGACCTTCCCTTAAACCCCGGCTTGGTTACTTTTATTATGGTTATCAAACAGACATGAATGTGTATGAAATAGTGTCAACGTAACATGGTATAATCATAATTAGGTTTGGGGAAACGAATATACAAGTATGCATGATATACATTCACATAAACGAGCAAAACAGTGTATGGTTATAATCAGGACAGCATGACAGATCAGTACTAATACAGTGATTCTGGTCTGTACAGAAATGTAAACCTAGATCCGTCGAAGGATCTAGAAACTAGACATCCACACGAATCCAACGAGTATAATTAAGTCCTATAGTACTTCACAACAACACAGCTCAAAACTAATTTGAATACAGAATTTAGGTTCAGCCAGAAATCAGGAAAACAACTTCAAGAACAAGAAAACAGCATGAAAACACTTTGAATAAATCCACAAAAATTCTTGGGTATTTTCCTATATGTCTAAAATCAAAATAACAAGTTTCATAATATTCCAGTAAGTATAGATAAGTCATCAAAAATATAAAAGCATCAAGAAAACATAGTTTAACGAATCTAGAAATCTCAACACTGTTGTACGAAAACTAGGATATCTCGCAACCAGTGAATCGAAATTCAATTCCGCCAAAGGGATATGAAAATAGATAGATTGTAATAACTTTCACATTTCACAAAGAATTTTCATATAGTATAAGGAATCATAGTGAAAATAGGATTCTTTACAGCACAGCAAGCAAAATACAGCATAAGTAGATTTTAGAAACGAGCATGAAACACCACATAAAACTTGTCTTTAAAATTCATCAAAAATCTGTGTAGTCCCTATCTTCATAAAGAAACACTGAAGATAATATTAGATCAAGATAATATGTATAGAATAGTTCTTGAAAATAGTTTGTTAACAAAATCAACAAAAAACTAAATCTGGAATAGATCGACACCTCTGTACCAAAACATTCATAACTCAGTCATACGAAACCCAAATCAATAAACCAGTGGGGTTTGAAAATAGACAAAATTATCTAAAATTTATCTTTTATTTTGGAATCAAGATTCGGACTGTAGCATGGACGAAAACAGCAATCAAAACAGAACATCCAGAAAATACAGATTTCACACTTCTAATCAAGATCATAACTTCAAGAATATTGAACCAAACACATCTAAACTTGAAATAAAACCTACCAAGTGTCTAAACATCATGATTTAGGGTTACTAACATGTCCACACCTATTACTTCACATGGGTATTCATCCAAACATCAATTCACACAAATATTCACATACATGCCTAAAAACCAAGATGTTGGGCAATCCTAGGTTATCACCTATCAAGATTGGTGTCATAAGTCATCTATGGCCAAATTATCACAATAGAGACAAAATCCATCAAGGAAAACACAATCTTTGGTTGTCTCTAGACCCAACTATACTATAGGTGAACTTTTTGACTTGTATCAAACCAATGAATTTAAGTACAAGTTACTTGCCTTAGTTAGGAGATGAAACACGATGCAAATACTCCTAGAAGTGAAACCCACAAACAAAATCCACTCCAAGTGCGAATCCAAGCAACAACGAACACAAATCATCTCACAAACGAATCCCTTTGAAGCAAGGAACAAAGTGGCAAATACCCACTTTGAGAAACACCACGAAAAAAGAGTAGGGGATCAAAAGATGCAACCTTTGATGGAGGTGGTGGTGTTCTTGGTGGTCGGCAATAAGGATGGGGATGTAGGGTTTTGTATATGGGTGGTCGGATGTAGGGTTTAGTGTATGGGTGGTCGGCAATGGAGTAGGAGGATGGAGGGGTTGTCGGTTTGGGGAGATGCAGGCCAGGAGTAGCAAAAGATAGGGGGCCGGGATTTCTTAGGGAGAGGGAGAGAGAGATTAGGTTTAGGGTTAGGGTTTTAGGATGTTAGGGGTTTTTATAAAGGGTGTAATGTGGGTTAATGGGTTGTGGGTATTAGGTATTAGTGATAGGTATACAAATGGGTAATGGGTATTGGGTAATTAACAAATGGGAATACAATTTAGAGTGAATTCTATGGCTCTTGAAAAATCTTATTAGGAGTCGAAAATCATAGGTTTGGGAAATCACCACCAAAATTCCATCACATCACCAAAAATATAAAATAAAGTGAACGAGGCCAAGAAAATGAGAAAAAGAATCAAAATGACGAAAACGAACAAAAGTGACGAACAAACGACACAAGGAGTCAAAATGAAATAAAAAGGATATATATTGAAAACAAATCCAATATACGGTTCAGAAAAATACAAGAGAGATAAAAATACACAAAAATAAAAAATACACTCCAAAATACATAAAATGAAAAACAAGGGTTACATGGAGTGCAGGAGGTAGGGAATAAGGTGAGCGGCTAGGGTTTAGAAAAGTAATTAGGGTTGGTGTATAGGGTCAAATAGTATGGATATATATACAGGAGATGGGTTAGGTTAAGGGGGATAATGGGTTGGGGAAAATGGTTATTGGGCATTCATACGATCCAATAAGATATAGGAAACAACACTAGTAATAGGCCATGGACAAATAAATATAAAATAAATCAACCGATCAACCAGAGATGAAATAATAGGCAGACAAATTCGAATCAAGAAGATCAAGTCACATGAGACAACGCAATAGATGATTTTATATTGAGAATAAAGGTCAAATACATGATTTAGAAGGAACAGAAGAATACAATATGAATAAATACTCAGAAAAAGATAAATACATCCAAAATACAAGAAAAGGGTAAACAGGGGTTACATTCCCAAAAATGTGAAGGTAAGAATCATGATTCTTAGAAATATTGTAATACTGTATTTGGTACAAGACATTGCATTTTAGGAAATATTTTATTATTGTGTTTAATATAAACAATTCATTTTCATCAATCCTTCTCTATAGTGGACATTAACGAAAATACCCTTTCGGCTTTATTTATATAAAAAATCAATATAACTGTTATCTACTTTAGTAATCAATGCATATGCACATGCAAAACCAATAATGATATATCTTATAAAACCTGAGTACAGTAACAAACAGATCACTCAAAAAATTACATTATGATTTTGATAATTTTCAATTAGTAGATAAAAAACATAACAAAAAAAAATTAAATGCACGCAGTACAAACACATGATCTTAGGCATACATGGATTATAATTATCAATGAAATATTTTATTTATGACTTAGTAAACAAAGAGTTTCCCCTTCAATTTTTTTATTAATAATGGTGGGTACTATTATTAAAATTGATACATTATACTGAAAAATATATCATACTTATTTAATTCTGATCAATTTCTAATTTGAAGTTCCTCTTTATATATAAATATGCATAAATCCCACCGTGATAAGGCAGTGCGAATTTTCTTTTCTTTTCTTTTCTTTTCTTCGGGGGGGGGGGGGGATATGATAAGGCAGAAAGATTATCAAAAATATAGAGGGTGATGATTTTCTAATGTGTTAATCTCAGTTATTTTTTATGTTAAGAAATTCACAAATCCCACTCTTTTAAAGAGGAATGTATATCCTTTTCAACAAAGGATTTTGATTCACATGAGAATTTAAAAATCTTTCTAAAACTATACACATATCTTACCAAACCAGATAATCTAGAAAGTAATCTTAGATTCCCTTGAATATTACCGCGTACCAAACGCCTCCTAAGAAATAGTCATAATTCTCGAAAAAAAGAAAATCAAAGAACTCATATTTTCATAGTTATTTTTTGGAAAAATTTAATTCTTCTCCCTCAATGACACTAGATTTCTGTTATGCCCTTGACTTTTATTTAACTCTTCTGTAAACTCTTCGTACCGTATAATTAAAATACATAACATATCCAATATCTATTTAAAGAAACACATAGAAAGCTATCAAGTGGCTCTCTTCAATATAAACAAGATCAATGGTCCAGATTGATTCTCACAAAACATATTTTTACGCCCAAAATTTCAAACCATAAAACCAATTTCTCTCTCTCTCAACTCAGAACCCCCCCCCCCCCCCAACACTTCTCCCGCTCTCTCTCTCTCTCTCTTCCCCAACTTAGAACCCCCTCCCCCCCCCTCTCTCTCTGTGTGTCTCTTTCATCCGCTCTCCTTCGAAACCTCCACTCCCGACCTCCTTAGAACCAAAATCTGACCTCCTTCGAAACCTCCCCCCAATTTCCATTCTCGACCTCCTTGGAATCGAAATCCGATAGCTCCGCCAGCCCCACCTCATCGAAACCTCCACCTTCTTCGATTTTATTGGTAATGTCCATGCTTCTTAGTTGTTAATTTGGTTTCTAAACTGGTCCAATAACTATAGAGATTAGCCGGACTAGATCGAATTGTAACCTTAGCAAATTGGGCTACATATTTTTATTTGGAATTAGATGTGATGGGCATTAGGCAATGAATTGGACAAACTCGGTTGATACTACATGATTCCGATGAGTCAAAGGAAAGGAAATAAAAACAAAAAACATGAGGTGGGTTACAAAATCCACAGGAAACATGAAAAACAAACTTATATAATGCTAAATCATGAATCTTCTCTGACAGTATGAATTTATTTGGTAAAAAAATTTGAAATCGAAAGTCAATGTGATGGATTTTAGATGAGAAAACATGCAGAGAAAACAGTGCAATTTTAATCTTCACTGCATCTATTGTAGAGCCACTATTGCCGCCTCATTGCAACCACCATCTCAGATCTGCATCCAACTCCTCTTTATTTCAGAATCCCCAACTTAGTCTCTAGATAGGGGTTTGGACCGGAAAGAGAGATTATACAAATAAGGATCAGGTCCATCTATATTGTGGGTATTGAGTATTAAATTTATGAAATGAAATCAACAAGTATATGTATATGGGTGACATTAGTATTTGACCTAACCTGAATTTGACACTTAACATATTCTGCAAATTTTCAGCTAACCTCTTTGAATTATAAATGGTTTTTTTAAAACATAAATCATAATGAAATTAAACTGTTGAGTGTGAAATCTATGGTTTGCGGAAGTGAGAGTAATTATTTTGGGTGTGTGTAGTGATTTTCAGTGGTTAAGGATATGAGTAATTTTATATGGATTTTAAATTTTGGTATATGATGCAAAAATGATGTTGTCATCTAAAGGAACATCACTTGGTGGGTTGTGGACATGTTTAACAAATGTGGCTTTTAAGATTGCTGTAGGGTGAAAAGGTTTAGGATGACCTGATGAGTGCATCTTGATTTGGTGGGTTGCGGACATGTTTGGTGCTGAAATTTGGTGCTATTGAACTACATGCTTCGGACCCTTCTAGTTTATCTTCGTATACTTGAAGTTAGTAAGTCTCCACTAATTTTCTATGAAACTTATAGCACTACTAGGTTTGTTATTATTTCTATTCTTAATTGCTTTCTATAGATTAATTGTTTTGCATTTCATAGTTTGTTTGGCTTGGCGTGTTTGTTATGAATGCAGACATAGTTTTATTTCAATAAATGTCCTTGGACTACAGAAATTTCAGCTCCTGCTAAAGCTAATTGGTACTATTTCTTATAACTTACAGGAACCTATTTAAGGTAAAATCTATGGTTTTATTAAATTGAAACAACCACTAGGTTTGGGTTACGTTGAATCTTTTCTTTCGTCTTCTGAAATTTACGTTTCTATGTAAAAATTAGTATGTAAGAAAAAAATTGAAGAAAAAAATAGGGTTTTCATTTTCCAGTAATGATCAACAAAGAAAAGGTTCTACCTAACCAAAGAGTAATATTTGCATGTCTTTTTATGCTTAACAGCACTGAGGTGAAATGAATGGTTTTATAGAATGCCAATCAACTTTCTCAATAAAAATGTCTTATATGAAGTTACCTTCTAGGAAATTTTTTTGGATAAATAAAACAAAAAAGAATATTCCGAACTAATGCAATGATCAACAACATGAAAGGCGAGATAGTTGGGTTTAATAATGATCTTAAGAAGTACGACCAACGAAAACTTTTTTTATTTGTATCATTTTCTTTTTCCAAGGTTTTTTCATCTAAAGAAATTATAATCCTGAAGGTTATTGTGATAATTCTGGAGATTTTAATTTGGCCCTCAGATTATAGTTTTTAGCTTCATCCTTAGATGATGCTAAACAGCTTGATATATTCTTTTGGCATTTAATAGCATAGATGCTTTGATTATAGAGATGTTTCTTTGATTAACGATTATTTTTTCCAATTTTAGCTATGCCAATTCTACTTGCCAGCTGTTATACTCAAGAAATTTCAATTGGTGGGCATTTTTGTTGTTACAGATGTCCAATATCATTGTTTACCTAACTTAAGTATCAACTATTGATATTGTTTTGTTATTAAGGAAGACTTGTGTTTTGATGTTCAGGAGGACTTTTTAAAGTATTAAATAAGCTGAAGTTTGGTGCATCTTTGATTTGGTGGGTTGTGGACGTGTTTGGAAAGTTTTTTTTTTGTAGGTTTCATGGATAGTTTTGTTAGAAATGTAGTTGGTTTTTTGTGGAAATGATTAGAGTTCTGATATAAAGGGCTAATTTTGTTGGTAATGTAGTTGGCTTTGTGGAAGTGATAGTAGTTGTTTGGGGTTTTGATGTAAAGGTATGGTTTTGGGATTAGGATAAGCTTGATGTGTAGTTATCTTTATATGGGTATAAAATTATCGTGCGATGGTGATCGGCTGATATAAGTAAGGATACAAAAGATTATGTCTTTTTTATAACTAAAGGAACATCACTTGAGGCTTAAATAGCTGTTAAATTAACAAATGTGGCTTTTAAGAGTGCTGAATGCTGAATGAGAGAGGAAGAATTGAAGTAGTTGTTCTCAAAGGTTTAGGATAAAGACATTATGGTTCTGAGATAAAATTTGATAAATTAACAAAGGTTTTTCTAAAAATCAATTACGTTTTCAAACGAAATCTTGGTTTTTATTTTGTATCTTGCATCATATGAAGACTTTCCCCCCAAGATTCTAAAAACCAAATATTGGTTTTTATATATGATGCCTGTGTGATGTTGCTTGGATTGGCCTGGGAAGGATTGATATTAACTGCCTGAGATGTTGTATTTTTAATTGTTAGCAGAATTTCGTAAGGAACTATTGTAAAATGGCTAATATTTTAGGGGAGAAACTGTGCAAATTCTTACTAAAATTCCCAAAAATCCATTACATTTTCAAACGAAATCTTAGTTTTTATTTCGTATCTTGTATCATATAAAGATTTTTGCCCACAGAGTCTTATATATATAATGCCTGTGTGATGTTGCTTGGATTGTCCTGGGGAGGATTGACATTAACTGCCTGTGCTGATATATTTTAATTGTTAGTAGAATTTCGTAAGGAATTGCTGTAAAATGGCTAATATATTAGGGGAGACTGTCGAAATTTTGACTAAAATTCCTATTAGTATTCTAGAATAGAAATGACCATTGGTTTTGACTTGATTGATTCCTTTTTCATTATAATGATTTTTCATCCTTGATCGTGATTTTTGGCTGGTTTAGTCATCAATCCATCTGCAATCTTCATGTTCTCTTAATGTTTGAAATGCCTGATAGTTGGGCTTATGTATTTTGTGAGAGATGATGTAAGTTATAGATTTAAAAAAAGATACATGTAAAATATCCCATACACTGAATATATCAAAAATCGGGGCTAACATGCCTGTTTCATATCAAATTTGCAGTAGGCTCTCCAGTATATGGATACTAAATATATTAATATGGAGATGTAATTGTACTTGATCACATTTAACAAAAGATCTTCACATCTCTCTCTCTCTCTCTCTCTCTCGGTCTTTCCCTCTCTCTCTTTTAACCTCTTGTAAAATCATACATGTTTAACTACATGAAAATATGACAACGGGGAATTAACTGCATTAGCTCTAATGTTTAAGTCACACATAGCAACTGATTTCGATCCACTATTGTTGTAGATTCACAGTACTCTTTTTCAATCCGGAGTTCCTGACAAATGATCCTGCAAGATATAAACCAATAAACAACTTAATTCATAATACATTAATGTCTGCTGCAAAATACACATTTATATAAATCATTCTTCACGAAGACGTTCATATATTTAACTTTTCATAGGGCTTTTTATATACTGTATTGTTCACGGAAACGTACCGTAGGTACGTGTCCATGGGCAAACCTAGTGAGTACATAATTCATAATCAGTTGTGTGTTATCATTGGGAATTATGCGGAGAAATACTGAGGAGTTTCTAATAGATTAATGGAGTTGGAAAATCAGAAGGCCTCCTATTGACTCACTACTTTCACTAATTTAATGACAAAATATTGGCCCTAGGCCGGCCAGAAGTCCTGTTTAATTAATAAAGACTCATAACTCAGGTGGATGGCCTACTTGCAATAGATTATGGCGATGCATGATTTACCAAGAAATTACAAATTAGGTGGTTCATCATCATATGTATAACAAGTTCATAGTACCTGAAATATTCTTTTGATATAAAGAGTATCTGAAATATTAATACCATGCAACTTGTGAAGTTTCCAATTATCAAGGAATATTATAAATTGTATATTGCACTGAGAGTCTGAGGCACTATATTTATATAAGAAGATACAAAACTGCCTCATATAATACATGCAACTTGTGAATTGATTCTAATATTAAGGAATATAATTTCGATACTATATTAACAGAAATATTTTAGTAAATAGAAAACATTTTTTTTGGTTTTTGGTGAAGATGATTAGGAGAGACGAAAATAATCTTATGTTTCTTTTGTAAATCTAGGACCTTAAAAAAAAGTCGTTAAATTAAGGTTAGACAAAAGGAATCTTATATGCCCAGGAGAAGGGTTGGCATTCCGGTCGACTGGACCGGGTCAGGTCAGACCCGTGCGGGTTGCAACCATACTTGGGCGGGTTCGAGTCGGGTCAGTGCGTTAACCGAACCAAGTCGGGTTCAAAAATGGAAAGTTTGACCCGGTCGACCTGCGAACCCGTTAGGGTCGAACCCGTTTCGGGTTGGGCCGGGTCGCGGGTTGGCCCATTTGTAATTTCTTTTTTTAACTTCACTTTAAAAAAAATTACAACAAGTATAACTTTATAATAGTGAAATATTGTATATATTATTGATTATTCATTTCATATACTATAAATTTTTTACAAATTTTTTGACATACAAATTCAAGCCCCCCCCCCCCCCCCCCCCCCATCTTTTAACTTAAAAAAATAAAAAAATAAAATTTTTTTTCAACAATTATAAGAGACTAAGAATTAAACAAAATGTTGTATTATTCATTTCAATTTCTATGAAATTTTTACAACTTTTTTACATACAAATACTGTTAAAGAAATATACAAATTTCTTTAATTACATGTTTAAGAGGATATTCTAGAGATCGAGGCAGCCTAGAGTTAGATTGAGGAGAGGACATTGGACTACTATCATGCACCTCTACTTAACCTAAACCAAGGTTCTCATCGCCCTAAATTCCCTAATCTTGTTGTTGGACTTCAGGAAAATTGCTTCCACTTGTTGATGTAGATGTCGCATTTCCTTAAGTCGTGTCTTCATCCTTCATCCATTCTTCAGTGCACACGAGCATCTCCGACGAATCCGGCTTCAAGCGATTCCTGTAATCTGTTAGAACTCTACAACTTGTAGAAAACGCACTTTCGGAAGCAAATGTGGAGATAGGAGGAATTAGTAGATCTCCAGCCATATGTGAAAGAACAGAAAAAAGATTTTCATACTCTTTCCTCCATTGTAGCACTTCAATCTTAGTACTAGAACTCTCATTATCTTGTTGATTATACCAATTTAATTCATTAGGTGCATTAATCCTAGGTTTTTTTTATTGAATATGAGTAGGTAAATTAAAAGTGGCATTTTCTAATGTATTACCCTTACCTCTAGAAGTAGTAGAAGAAGAAGAAGTAACTATACTAGTTGTATTATTAGATGCAAAAATTCTATCATAATAATTATACAAGTTATTCAATGTTGATTCAAAGCTAGCTAAAAATTTATCTCAATCAAATTCAGATTCATCTCCAAGTAAAGTAAAAAATATTTCAATCAAAATTCTCGTACCCGCTAATTTGATATGAGGATCCATACCAATAGCAATACAATACAACATAGGAGGAGGATTAAAATACTTTAAATTTTTTGTATAAGCGGGAACAACAATATGGCTAATGTATTCATCCGAAATCATTTCTTGACAAGTTTGCTTCATAGTAATGATTGAAATAAAAATACTACTAGAAATAGAATCATAAGATGTAGAAAACTTTCCAGTTGCAGTTTTAAAAGGTTCCAAAAACCGTAATAAAGATTCGGCAGAATACCATAACTGGGTAGTCATTTGAAAAATTTTCATATTTTTTACAAGACAAAAGTCGTTTATAATATCTTTGTATTGAGTTACAACATTTAGTAAATCAAAAGTTTAGTTCCTTCGGTGTTTAACATTTTTAGGAAATTTTCTAAATTGTATTCCCCTAGTTTTACAACATATTTTAAATTCTTGAAGCATAGGACCACTCAAAGCAATAAAATGTACACAATTTTTAATTGTAATTATATAAGAATCGGCTACTTTGAATGCATTTTGTACACATAAATTTAAAATATGACACACACATCTAATATAAAATAATTCATTACATGAAGGAGCTAATTTTGTTCTTAATGTACTAATTGAAGCATTATTGTTAGATGCATTATCAAAACTAATAGTAAAAACTATATCACGAATATAATATAAATTACAAACTTCTAAAATACGTGTTGCATTAACTAATCCACTATGGGGATACGGCAAAGCGGCAAGTGAGATGTTCCCTTTTGAATCATCCAATCACTATCTATCCAATGAAAAGTTAAGCCCATCATCAAAATATCATTACAATATTTTCAACAATTCGAAGTTAACGATACTTTACAAGTTAAATAATACAAGAGTGAAATTAAAGTGTCTCATTTCGTTGTAAAGTTTAAAATAATCAGACTTTAGTGTGTTTCTATGAATTCTTCTAAAATGTGAATTTAGTGCATTTTGGTTGAAAGACTCTACATTCCTACTCTCGAAATAGAAAAAAGGTAGCTCATCCTTAATAACTAGTCAGGTCATTTTCCGACGAACAAGTTCGGGATCATAGGGTTGGCTATCTATTTGTCCGTCCTAGGGTTAATTTTTTGTTGGCCTTATTGGTCTTGTACTAATTATTTGTGTACATGTAAAATGTGTCGTTTAATTCTACAAGTTCCTTCACCCTTCATCCATTTGTAACTCTTGTCACAATGTTTACACATCTTATGTCCTACACCTGGATTATTCTCATCGGGGATAGTCATAAAATCTGTGTCAGCCACTTGTTTCCCCCCTAGTTTTTCTACTACTAGTGGGTTCAGTTTGTTGTGTTTGTGTATCAACATCATGCATTTCTTCTTCTATTTCGTGTGTAGGGATATCGTGAGTTCCTACCATAAGATTATGTGTAAATTCGGGCTCAATTTGTGGGACTATTGGAGGCCGACGTGAAGTACCAGTAGAATCTTGTCTACTTTGGCTACGACTGCTACCTCACGATCTAGACATGGTAATAGTGCATGTGAAAAAAAAGTTATTCTATAGTTTATGTACAATGTCAAAAATACAAAACAAAAAAATATGAGGTATATGTTAAAAATTAAAATCTAAAAAATAATAGGAGGGTTGAGAGAGAGAAAAGTGAAAAACCAACAAACAAATATGGTACAAAAAATTAGAACTACAACAAAAATCAAGACAATAGGAGGGTTGTGAAATTTTGATACCGTACTTCGCGGCTATCGAATATAGAAATGATAGAGAAAATAAAAGTAGAGAGTAGTCGGTAGTTTGGTAGTCGTTGAAACTTGAAAGAGAGAGAGAGAGCTTCTTTGTTGGAGGAGTTGAAGTAGACGTATGATGTGTCTAATTTATATATAAATATTTGTACTCATTTACCTATTAAAATTGCTTGTTTTCGTTAACATTGTTTATAATTCATCTTATTTCTATAAGATTTCAATTAATTAATTATTTTTGAAGAAATAATATTTTTGATGCAAAAAGTAAAGATTTGTGGAAAAAATCAACAAAGTAAAATTATGGATTTATCAATTTTTATTGTTTTGTTGAGTAAAAGTGCGATAAATAATTTTAGAAGGATTTTAATAAGCTATTATGATTTTTAGTTAGTTTAATTAATTTTGAACTAATTAATTTTATTTTATTTAAATCCTAAATTCTGTTCTTAATTTATGTATGCAGTAGCACGTGCTTCCAAGAAAAGGAAAAAGAAGAAGAAAGGAGAAAAAAATAAATATCTGGGTTAAAAAGGAAGAAAATAAATGAAGAAAGTGGATTTTTCTGCAAAAAGAGCAAACCCTAGATCTTATTCCCGTTGGTCTATAAATACATGAAGGGAGCACAAAGAGAACTTGGGAGAGGTGACGGTTGATACAATTAAAGAAAAAAAAAAAAACAACAACAAAGTGAAAGAAAAGTCAGAGAGAGAAGACTTCTCTTGACTTCTCTTCTCTGTTGACGCTGGGTTCAAGAAACAAAGTAGAGAGAGAGAGCCTTCATTAGAACACAAAAAGGAGAGGACAGCTTGGCACATGGGCTCTCAGCGCTGCATTCGAGACGGGCCAGGGTTCGACAGTGACAGGACGGCTCAGAACTCCTGGGTGCTGACCTGGCGCGGAAGCTTCCAAAGCGAAGTGACTGGGCTGCTTCTTCTTGATTATTTGACGTGCTGACGTGGCAACGACAACGATGCTCGACGCGACAGCACCTGCGACAGAGGGCTGACTCGGTTGACTCGCTGACGTGGCGACAGCATTCGGTTCGGTTTGCAATATTTTTTTATTTCTTTTGTATCTCTTCTTCTCTATATTTTTAGATGCAATCCCAAACAATTTTTATTAATTGCAACTTGAATATGAACTGAATTTATTATTCTAGAGCCTAAGATGTAGCCTAGTTTTGTAGAACACAATTTTAATTCCTTATTATTATTCTATTTTTTCTGGTTCTGTTTTGATTTTAGTTATTTATGCGTACAATGGTGGATAGACATTTGTATGATCTTTTAAATCATGAAGAGACCGAACTGGTGATTTGTGGTTAATAAAAATTAAACACCGTTATTGGAGGACGTGACCGTTAAGATATCCAAATTTTCAATTAATAATTTGATGGATAAGAAAATAATTAGTTGAGAATAATTTTTAGACTACGTGGATAGAGTGGTTAATATTTTTAGGATTTTGGTTTACAACTTGGAAAGATAAATTTTTTTTTCATAAGGAGTTATAGTTTGTGTGTATGATAAACGAGGTGAAATCAAGAGCCCTAGAACTAATTTTACCATTATCAAAGTACAAGAACTTCACAGTTTCACAGCCCTCTCCCTCTTCACAAATTTTGTTAGTTCTAATTAGATTAATTTAATTTAGTTGTTTTATCATTTATAAATTTCGATCTTCCAAATAGTGATTAATCTAGTAAATTCGGTACTCAATAAAATATCTAGTCCCTGTGGGTTCGACACTCTATTCACTAACTATATTACTTGTTGCGATTTTGTACACTTGCAAATATTCACATCAAGTTTTTGGCGCCGTTGCGGGGGACTAGTTATTCTTTTATTGATATTGAAAATTGCTAGAGTATTACTAGTTTTGATTTTTTGTAATTATTTTTATTTTGTTATTATTTTACATTTTTATTTTCTTTTGACTAACTTTTACTTTTATTTATTTTTCTTATTTTATTTTTTTTTAGTTTTTCTATTTTATTTTATTTTATTTTTTTCTTTTTCGTTTTCGATACTTATATTTCAGAACATACACGTACATTATCATGGGGAACGATGAAAATAGGCCTTTGAGAGACTATGCTATGCCCTCGATTTCTGAATCAAGCATAAAGAAGCCAGTTATTGAAGCTAATGATTTTGAGATTGAACCAGAGATTATTCTATTGATTCATTAGACTGTTCAATTTTGGGGACTACCGCACGAGGATCCTTATGCTCACATTTCAAACTTTCTAGAAATTTGTGACACTTTCAAGCACAATGGAGTATAAGATGATGCAAGTAGATTGAGACTCTTTCCTTTTTCACTACGAGATAAGGTGAAGGCTTGGCTACATTATCTACCACCCGGTAGTATTACTACTTGGGCGGGACTTGCACAAAAAATTTTGGCTAAGTATTTTCCGCCAGCAAAGACAGCAAAGCTAAGAAATAATATTTGTACATTTACTCAATTTCAGACTGAGTCTTTGTATGATGCATGGAAAAGGTACAAAGAGTTATTAAGAAAGTGTCCTAATCATGAACTACCGAAATGGCTGCAAATGCAAATATTCTATAATGGTTTGGGAGTTACACATCGATCTATGGTTAACGCAGCAGCTGGTGGTGCACTTATGAGCAAAACTTACAAAGCAGCCTATGATCTTTTAGAGGAGATGGCATCAAATCAGTACCAGTGGTCTTCAGAGAGAACAATGCCAAGAAAAGTGGCTGGAGTTTTTGAACTTGATCATTTTTCTACTTTAATTGCAAAAAATGATATTTTATCCATACAAGTAGACAATATGAATTTTAATGCTATTCATTCTAATATGATTTGTAATCTTTGTGCAGTAAATCATTCAAGTTCAGATTGTCAAGTGGGGAACCCTTTTGCTCCATCAAATACTGAACATGAAAATTTTGTGTCAAACTTTCAAATGCAAAACAATCATTATGCAAACACATACAATTCAGGATGGAGAAACACCCCCAATTATCTATGGAACTACAATCAAGGAGCAGTTGTACCACCTCAAATTTTTACACAGGAAGAAAAGAAGCCGACACTTGAAGACATGTTTATGCACTGCATGCAAAGGGCAGAACAATACATACAAAAGACAGATTTGGCAATCCAAAATATTGCAAATTCAACTTCGGCTTCCATTCACAATCTTGAGGTACAAATTAGTCAATTTTCAAATATTCTTAACGAAAAAACTGCAGGAACATTACCACGCAACACAGTTGTCAATCCCAAAGAGCATGTCGAGGCTATAATATTAGGAAACGGGAGGACAATTGAGCAACCACAAGAAGAAAATGGCGAACAGAATGTGGTTGAAAACCAATGTGAGATTGAATAAATTGTGGAGGAACAAATTCAGCATAAGCAAGTAAATTTTGATGTTTTTAATTCCATAAATTTTCCTCCTGAAGAACAGTCATCTATTCAAGTAAGTAACACTGATTTAATTGTGGGCGAGAAACATAAGGCTAAATTTGAAAAATCACCAATAGAAATATTTCCAACAAATTCAGCAACTTTTGAACCTGAAAAAGAAAATATTTTTGAACATGTCATGTATTTGGATGCTGCACCTTCTATTTATTCATTTTTTCAGCATAAAGTCAAAGAGGTGGGGGAATCAAAGACATCAACACGAAGGAAACGCCTCAAATTAGAGGTTGAACCTGATCCACACCTGAAAAGGAAAATTAGAAAGGATGTTTTGATGTTGTTGGATCTTGGCGTTACATAACCATCTCACCCCCATGTCTGGCTGAAGACTTAAAACTTAGCGCTTCTTGGGAGGCAACCCATATTTTCTTTTAGGGCAAAAAACAAAGTACCCCCCTAACGTTTGGGCTTAATACAATATGCCCATATAACGTTTGAAAAAGTACATTTAACCCATTCCACCGTTAACTTAACCCCATCCGTTAAGTTAGAATTATTGAATTACCTTTTTACCCTTATCCTTTCATAATCAAATCTCTTCTTCTTTTTCCTCTTTCTTCATTCTTTTTCTTTTTCCTCTTTCTTCATTCTTTTTCAAATTATGCAATTCATTTCAGATTATGCAAACAACTTATATCTTATTCATATTTTTGAAATTTAGTCAAGTTGCAATTTTTTTCCCAAATCAAATGCAAATATGATATATGAATAAGATATAAGTTGACTAAATTTCAGAAATATGAATAAGATATAAGTTGACCAAATCAAATGCAAATATGATATATGAATAAGATATAAGTTGCAGTGAATCATACTCAATTCAACTTTGATGCATACAGAAGGACCTTCTCCTTTGATATAAGGTGGGCCTGTCTTAGTCTATTTCGGAAATACAGAATGCAAAATTTTATCTTAATTTGTTTTGAGATCTACGAGTTGGTTTCATCCTTGAACTTCAAGATATCCTTTTGGTTGCCATGATTGAGCAGCAGACAGCCCTTGCTTGAATGACAAGGTTATTTGATGAGGGTATCAAGTGTGCAACATTCTAATAGTGACTAACCTCACGGTTTTAACTAAAAAACATTCAAATATTGTTGTTTGTGAGTGGTAAATCCTAAAGGTTTTAACAAATCGTAAACACGAGTGAAATTTACACAATCAGTATATCATTCTCTTCTAGTTATTTTGTATCAAACCAATATAGGGGATGTTGCAACCTCATACTGAAAGAAGTCTTTGTAGCCACTTCCACTCTAGGAGTTCTCCATCTTCCAATATATTATGTAAAAAACTGAAACTAGGAAGAAAAAAGACTTGTATGAAAAAAATTGAACTGTAATATTAAAGCAAAGAGTAAGTGTAATATTGGTAGTCTATTAAGTCCAAAATGATAAGCTCCAAGAATATTTAAAATTTTGATCCAACTCATAGCTTGCTTTTCCAAATTTCATTTTTTACTCAAAAGTTTAGTACATCTCATTCATCTGGACACCATTATTGTATATACTTATATTGCAAGCCTCCCAAAAAGAGTAGTTAATTTCTTGCAGTCGGAATTTACATCTAACCCATACCAACCTATCAGATGTTTCATAATTTTTTACTGAAAAGTCTCATTACACCTCATTCATCTGGCCACCAAACATTATATATATATGTGTATATCTTTTAGTCATTCTAGACTAAACCCCACTTTGATCTATGTTCCTCACCATTGGTGTATATATCTTTCATAATTTACCAACTAAGAAAAAAAACCATTTTCTTTTTGCTAGAAAACTAGGAATTAAACAAATGCATTTGATTTGGGAAAAAAATTGCAATTTGACTAAATTTCAAAAATATGAATAAGATATAAGTTGTTTGCATAATCTGAAATGAATTGCATAACCTGAAAAAGAATGAAGAATGAAGAAAGAGGAAAAAGAAAAAGAATGAAGAAAGAGGAAAAAGAAGAAGAGATTTGATTAAGAAAGGGTAAGGGTAAAAAGGTAATTCAATAATTCTAACTTAACGGATGGGGTTAAGTTAACGGTGGAATGGGTTAAATGTACTTTTTCAAACGTTATATGGGCATATTATATTAAGCCCAAACGTTAGGGGGGTACTTTGTTTTTTGCCCTTTCTTTTATTGAATTTAGGTTTGATTTATCCTTTAGTTTATTTTATTTTAATTTTTGATTTTATCTTGTAGGATTGCATAAATTTTGGAAGTAGCCGGGCGGAGCTGTTTTGTACGCCTTCATTAATGACGGTTTTTGAGTAGTATGGAGTCATAATCTGGAAAACTGATTCAAACGGCGATTGTAGCCTATCGTCTTAGCTTTCCAGCAAAAAAAATTTCAGCCCATTTGGACATCTACAGCTCCAGATATCGCCAAAATACTGAACGTCGCGCGTACAGAAATTTAAAGACGAATCAGGGGAGAAATTCTAAACTTTTTGCATTCTTTTTGTTTTTCTTTTTCTTTCCCATTGAGGAAAATGTGATATTCAAGTTTGGGGGGAAGGTTTAAAAATTTATTTTTATTTTTATTATATTTGAAAAGAAAAACAAAACAAAAAGGATTTCAATTAGGCTCACCATTACACTTTTGAGTTCTTTATTGTGATGAGCATTGAAATAATTTTTTTTTTTTTTTTTTTTGGATAGACAATTGCTTATAAAGCAAGAGTAAGCATACTTATTTACTTTAGGATTATTGAGTTTCAAAATTCCTTACAAAATTGTGTGAGTCATGCTATTATACATAAAAGACAAATGTGATGCTCTTTTTTGTGATTATCCCCTTTGATCTATTCCTAAACAGAGTTTAAGTAAATAGAGTAATAAAAAAATATATATGAATAAAGTCACTCTACTCCAATGTTTTGAGTTGCTTAGTAACTAGGGGTATTCATCACCAATGTTTACTTTTACGTAAAACGGCAACTTGAAATATGAGTATGCAAAGCACTTTAAGTTTGTGACTTGCTGAGTAACCGGGTGAATTCATCACAAATATTTTGCATTCGCGTCAAAAGGCAAGTGACAATTTAGAAAAGAGACCGAAAATATTATTATAAAAAAAAAATTAAAAAAAAAACTCTAGTTTGCTACTCGGTTTGTAGTAGAGAGAAGGGATAATCACAGATTAAGTTGTTACATACTACAATTACATTAATTGCATGACAAATACGATTGGGTTTGGAATTATGAATAAATAATTGCACTGGAAAAAATGGGTATGCTTAGTTTTACTTTATTTGCTATTGTTTATATTTTTAATTGACATTTTGATGCTTGAATGATAAGATCTTTTGGTGTGATGGGTTGAGTCTACTATTATTATTCCTTTGTTCATGACTCTACTTTTTGCTCGAGGACAAGCAAAATCTTAAGTTTTGGGGTATTTGATGTGTCTAATTTATATATAAATATTTGTACTCATTTACCTACGAAAATTGCTTATTTTCGTTGATATTGTTTATAATTCATCTTATTTTTATAAGATTTCAATTAATTAATTAATTATTTTTGAAGAAATAATATTTTTTATGCAAAAAGTAAAGATTTGTGGAAAAAATCAACAAACAAAGTAAAATTATGGATTTATCAATTTTTATTGTTTTGTTGAGTAAAAGTGCGATAAATAATTTTAGAAGGATTTTAATAAGCTATTATGATTTTTAGTTAGTTTAATTAATTTTGAACTAATTAATTTTATTTTATTTAAATCCTAAATTCCGGTCTTAATTTGTGTATATAATAGCACGTGCTTCCATGAAAAGAAAAAAGAAGAAGAAAGGAGAAAGAAATAAATATCTGGATTAAAAAGGAAGAAAATAAATGAAGAGAGTGGATTTTTCTGCAAAAGAGCAAACCCTAGATCTTATTCCCGTTGGTCTATAAATACATGAATGGGCATGGCTGATACAATTAAAAAAAAAAACAACAACAACAAAGTGAAAGAAAAGTCAGAGAGAGAGAAGACTTCTCTTGACTTCTCTTCTCTGTTGACGCTGGGTTCAAGAAACAAAGGGGTGAGAGAGAGCATTCATCAGAACACAAAAAGGAGAGGACAGCTTGGCACGTGGGCTCTCAGCACTGCGTTCGAGACGGGCCAGGGTTCGACAGTGACAGGACGGCTCAGAACTCCTGGGTGCTGACCTGGCACGGAAGCTTCCAAAGCGAAGTGACTGGGCTGCTTCTTCTTGATTATTTGACGTGATGACGTGGTAATGACAGCGACGCTCGACGCAACAACACCTGTGACAGAGGGCTGACTCAGTTGACTCGCTGACGTGGCGACAACATTTGGTTCGGTTTGTAATATTTTTTATTTCTTTTGTATCTCTTCTTCTCTATATTTTTAGATGCAATCCCAAACAATTTTTATTAATTGCAACTTGAATATGAACTAAATTTATTGTTCTAGAGGCTATGATGTAGCCTAGTTTTGTAGAACACAATTTTAATTCCTTATTATTATTCTATTTTTCCTGGTTGTGTTTTGATTTTTATTATTTATGCATACAATGGTGGATAGACATTTGTATGATCTTTTCAAACATGAAGAGACCGACCTGGTGATTTGTGTTTAATAAAAATTAAACACCGTTATTGGAGGACGTGACCGTTAAGATATCCAAATTTTCAATTAATAATTTGATGGATAGGCAAATAATTAGTTGAGAATAATTTTTAGACTATGTGGATAGAGTGCGTAATATTTTTAGGATTTTGGTTTACAACTTGGAAAGATAATATTTTTTTCATAAGGAGTTATAGTTTGTGGGTGTGATAAACGAGGTGAAATCAAGAGCCCTAGAACTAATTTTACCATTATCAAAGTACAAGAACTTCACAGTTTCACAACCCTCTCCCTCTTCACAAATTTAGTCAGTTCTAATTAGATTAATTTAATTTAGTTGTTTTATCATTTATAAATTTCGATCTTCCAAATAGTGATTAATCTAGTAAATTTGGTACTCAATAAAATATCTAGTCCCTGTGGGTTCGACACTCTATTCACTAACTATATTACTTGTTGCGATTTTGTACACTTGCAAATATTCACATCAACGTAGTTGACAATTGAATCAACACAATTTGATACGATAGAAAATTTTTACTTCTTCGTTGCTTGCTTCTTTGTTGAAAAAGTTTGATTGAATTGAGATTGAACTGAATAGTATTAGTTGAGAGAGTAAGAGAGTAAGGTGTAGAAATTTTACATTGAATTAAGGGGGTATTTATACGGGAAAAAAAGCCAGCCCAACGGCTCTGCTGACCGTTGGACCTGCGGCCAAACAAGTCCACACCCGTGGGTTGGCTGGCGGGTTTGACTTAGTCAACGGGTCGAGCCAGCAGGTCGAGTAGAATGGGTTTACAATTTTTTCTACCCGGGTCGACCCACGGGTTCGACCGGACCCGAACTGCATAATTGTAGGTCGGGTTCATGTGGGCAGGTCGCGGGTCAACCCGGCCCAGTTGCCATCCCTACCCAGGAGCCATCATAAATTTTCTATCTCTTCAATAAGGGACGAGCAGCCATCTATCTTTTCAATAAGAAGAGTAATTAACTATATCCTTCACTATGAGAATCCAAAGTGTAATCACCAAAAGTTATTCTTTTAAATCTATCTTGTGGAACTAACTTCTAGGTTATAAATACCCTCCACCTCCATCAAAGTCATGTAATCATTTTTTTGCCACGAAAGCTCATATCTTAGCCTGAGTTATTAAGCGTCAGAGAGTCTTTCGCTAGGGCCAACCCCGGTATACAAACTTTGTGCAGGGTCGTTGGTGACATCTCAGCTGCCCAATCTACATCCAAATGCTCACAAATGTTCAAATTCATGTTCACCTAACTTTTCTACAGGTATGATAGCAGCGAGGTGAGATAGTGTTGTGGTTTGGTAGTTATATTTCTGCTTGTAGTAAAATGGATTATATATCTATATTATAGAACACAAAGAAAAGCTATCAATTCTCCTTCAATAGTAAGAAAATCAATGGTCTTGATCAAAGCAACAAAAAGACATTCTCCCCCCCCCCCCCCCCCCCCCCCCTCACCCCCAAAAAACAACTCCATTATTTATTTAATTATTTCTCTCTTTCTCTCTCTCTCTTTCTCTCTCCTATTCAAATCAGTTTACTCCCACTATTTCCCAAACCAGAGAGCTCCAATTTCTCTCTCTCCCCCCTAGGGTTTTTAAGCCGCTAAGTCCAAATCCCTAAAATCATTTTCTTAAAACCTTCACTACCATTCCATTGGCGATCCTCCATCGTCCTCTCAAGCATGAATCTCAAAGCAAATCCAAATCCAAATCCAGTGTCGAACCCCAATCAAGAGGTCATCGCCGATATTTGGCCCTGCTGATTCCGTATCGGTGACTCCCCTCCACCAAATCGAGCGCAAATATCAAGCAACTCCGTATCGGCGACTCTCCTCCACCGAATTGAGAGCCTCTACATGCGATGCGGCGACTCTAATTTCATCTCATTAACCAAATTCTCATTCTAATTTTTAATTTTGTTTGTGTAGGGGATTACTCAGTTTTTTGCTGACTCTAATTTTGTGTGTGCATGGGATCTCAGTTCAGAGTGTTATGATTGTTTTATTTTTGGGTTTAATAAATTTTAATTTGGTGATTTATTTGATGAGTTTTTTTATTGGTTTTGATTTAAGGTGTACGCAAAAAAGAGATGGATTATTTTATAGCCTCAATTAGGGCTTCCAAACCATAACAGGACAAGTAACCTGATCAGCAACCTAAAATAACTTGGCAAATATGCAACATTAATTTATTTACTGCAAGAGAATATACTATCGTGAAGTTTTCTATTCACTGGTTATTAGAAACCATGGATAACATAACATATAAGAACTTTTAGTGTATGTTTGGATATATAGGATTGGGATTACCGGAGTTTACCAGTGAATGATACAAACTATCCACTCATGAAAGACAGCTAAAGTAAATTTGTTATTGATCCATTTTGATTTTTTTTATAAAAGTGCAATGGGGAAACAAAGTGGAGATAAAAGAAATGATTAGCTTGGATTAATGTTTTGAGAACTTCATGTATTTGATTTTGTTTGAAATTATGATACGAGGTATTTCAATTCCAAACTCAGTCTCAAACAAACAAATATTAGATTATTGGTACTCATTGTTCCTATTGATACCGAATATTACTATTACCGAATATTGGCTAAGTGTTACCGTTATTAATCATTGATTATTGTTACCGAATATTGCATCATTGTTTATAGCCATTGTATCGATTACCGTAATAGTGATTATTGATTATCGTGCCATGTTATTGATTCTTATTGATCCATTGATTCAGTGTTATACCGTTATTCCATTGTTCACTGCTTTCTCTACTTGCTGTCCATGACTTGCTCTAAGAAAAATTTTCTCATCTTCTTAGATGAAGTGTTTATAGGTGTTGATGGAGAATTGCCTGCTGGAATTAGATAACAGAGATTCTGAAGATTTAATGCTCTCTAGTTGCTTTTTGTTTTATTGAAATATTGTTATTTTATTGTATTGGGCTTATGTTCCGGATTTTATTATTTTTTCCAGACGTTAGATTATTATTGAATTTGGATATTTTTATCGCCTCATTCCAAGTGTTATTGTTAATGATATTATTATTATTGCTTGCGCATTTGTTCTGTATTGATTATATTGTTGAGTTGATCGGATAAACAACTTATGGATGATGTTAGTCAATCCCTAGGACAATGTCAAGTACTCGTATTCCGTAATTTTCGAAAGCAGGGTATGATAATTCATGTCTGTTTGATAATAAGAATAAGTAATCAAGTCGGTGTTTAAAGGAAAGATCTTAGTAGTGGACAATATAGGTAAGTCTACTCGGAAGGGGACCCGCGTTTCCCATTACCTGATACCATGATTTCATGATTTTATGATTACTTGATTCATGCCTGTTTCAATTTACATGACTACATGATGCCATGATTTCATGATTACATGATTCATGCCTGTTTCAATTTACATGACTACATGATGCCATGATTTCATGATTACATGATTCATGCCTGTTTCAATTTACATGACTACATGATGCCATAATTTCATGATTACATGATTCATGCATGTTCTTGATTACATGATACCACGATTTCATGATTACGTGATTCATGCCTGTTTCTATTTACAAGATACCTGAGTACTCAGAGTTAACTATGCGGCTAGATCTGTCTTGTGAGATTCCGCTAGTTGCAATCTTAGACAGGAGAGAGAAAGTGTTGAAGAATAAGGTCATCAAGCTGGGTGAGTCAACTTGGGAACTGGAGGAAAAGATCCAGCAGAAGTTCCCTAATCTGTTTGAGTAGCTTTTATTTTGTTGTTGTTCTTTCTTTTTCTTTCGGGGTTACCCTATGTACTTCTTATTTGAATTTCGAGAATGAAATTCTTCTTATTAGGTGGGTAGGATTTGTAACCATTTTCTTGTATTTTGGATATATTATCTTTTTCAGTGTATTCGATCTAATTGTATACTTCTATTCCTTTCGAACCACGTGTTTACTCTTTGTTCTCAATAAATATATTTGTCCTGCCTTTGATTCAATTTTGTGGCCTTGAATGTATTCTTAATTTAATTTTTCTGTCTAATTATTGTCTTTATTTGAATTGCTAAATTCTAATTAATTGTTTCACGGCACATTTATTTTTCTTTCTCCAAACCCTAACCCAATAGCTCGTGTACTCTATGACCCATCATTCTACATCCCTGATCGGTTTCACCCAAATATCCAATACCCGTTACCCCGTGAAATCCAAACCTACAGTTAACCCTACTAATCCAAACCTATATAACCACCTACAGTTAACCCTACTAATCCAAACCCTAATCATCTTCTACCCTAGCCACTATTCACTTATCACTTACCTCCTTCACCCACCCTCCCATTCTCCCCCTCTCTCACAGTGATCCCGACTGCACCCCCCTACCCGACTGCCGATCACCCTCTAGTGACCCCCCGCCTACCGCGACGCCACGACAGTGCCCTGCCCTACCTCTACGACCCCAGCGCTCCCCTTCTCCCCTCCCAAAGTCGGCAGCAGCACCCATCAGCCACAGCGCGCCTCCTCGTCATTGTCCCACTCCTGATGCCAGCCAGCAGCCACCCTTCGACTGTTCCCCTGCCGTCACGTTCCCTTGCTACCTTCGCCTCCCACCGTAGTGCAATCTTTTTCCCCGGGCTGCCTTTTCCTTGGTTGTGTGCATGTGTGGATCTCGAGCATCGGATTCGTGGTCCCGTTCGTGATCGTTCTCCAGTAGTATTGTGTTCGTGCTCGGGAACCTATTCTCGTTATTCTCTTCTTCTCGTCGGTTTCATCGCCTACTCAAAGGCACGTAACTTGTATTATTTTGTTCTATATACAAGTACTAAATACTGCCTGTAGTGTAGCTTTTGTGTCAAGATTCATTCTCAAGAAAACCCTTGTTAGATCTTGTCTCTACTTGTTGATCCATCAGTAGTCGTCCGTTGTCACACACACGACATGAAATAATTTAGATCTAATTAAATTCTTGATGCATGTACGTGTATTGTTTCGTGATCCATGATATGTTGTATGAATCTTGCATGCTTGACGTGTTAGTTGTAGTATCGTGTGGTAGACTTGTTGGACACCCATACCATGTTGTTTTGGACATCTAGTATACCATGTTTCGTATTTTGTTATAATTTGGATTTGTTGCATATGAACTATTTAATTTAAATGCATAAGAAGATTTCTGTTTTTACTGTTGGCCTATTTTGTTTCAGTATTTTAGACCCTGTTAAGGTCTGTAAATAAAATAAATTTATGAATATAAATTGTAGACCCCGCTGTCTATTTTTCAAAAAATTTTACAGATCGCTATTTCTATTTATGAGTTGTGAGTTACTGCTGTTTTCTACAGATGTGTAGAAAATTCCGGATTCGGTTTTATGTGAATTTTGTATAGTTATTTATTTTAATCCTGATGTTAAACATAAGATTTGGACCTAATATTTTGCTATGTATACCTAGGATTAACCCCAATTTTTTATAGATTTATTTGATGCTTGTGAAGAAACTATTATATTTTTAGAACTGTACGCTGTTCAGTAAATAACCATGTTTTCAACCTAATTCTAGTTGCTGTTGGTAAAAACTTTGTGAATATAAAATGTAGCCTATTGTATCTATTTTATTAGCCTTTTGACGGATTTATATTTCGAGTTATACTTTGTTATCTATCGTTGTTTTAGTACTGATGTGTCTAAAGTTCTAGATTTACAAACTTGCTGTATCTTGCTGTTTCCCGAATTTATTTGACTATACTATCTATGTCGGAATATTATGAAATTACATTTACTGATACTAGACATATTAGAGAATACCCCATATTTTTTTCTTGGATTTAGTCAGTAAGTTTTTATGCCAATTTCATGCTTATGAATACAACCTTGTGAAATTTGGCTGAACATGTTTTCTACATATAATTCTGATTTGAGGCATGTTCCTGCAATTATTATATGACTTTTATATATGTGCTGGATTCGGCTGAGAGTCTAGTTTCTAGATTTTCTGACGGATCCATATTTGCATTCCTGTGGCAACAGGAATTTAGGTTTTGGTGCAGTACTGTCTTATTGTCCAGAATTGAAAGTTTCGTTGTCCTAGTCTATTATGAATTGTCTGTCACCCGTGAATGTCTTCTACCCAACCTGAGTTGTTCTTTGCTTCTTGCCATGTTTTTCTCACCATGTTTGTGCACTTGTATGCCTGCTTTAATAATAATGACACATAATCAAGTCGGGGTTAAGGGAAAGATCTAGTAGTGGAAAATATAGAAATGTGCACTTAGAAGGGGTCCGTGTTTCCACCTGTTACGTGTTTCATGATTACATGATATACATGATTCTGTTTACCTGATTACCTTGCTACATAGTTCCCTATAGGAAGGTGTACTCAGCAGGGGACCCGTAGGTCTTACCTGTACCTGTTTACCTGATACCTGAGTACACGGTCCTATACAGTCCACAACGAAATCTAAACGTAACTTGTTTGAATGTAGCAACCATGTGCTAAGATATGGGACGCATGAAGTGCTAACTAGTTAGGATTAAGTACAAGACCTGTAATAACATGATCACCTACACATTTCTGTTACTTGTTTAGGCTACCTGACACCTGTTACCTGTATACCTGCTTGCATGCTACTTGACACCTGTTACATGTTACCTGCACACTGTCACCTTATCATATTACTTGAATCTGCTTCTGAACTATGTTAGTCATTCTGTTTTGCTGTCACTCCCATTCCATACTTATTCAGTACTTGCTTCCACTGTTACTCTATACTTGTCTATCAGTTTTCTTCTGTACTTGTTGCCTGCACTACAAGCTGCCCGTGACTTATATTGACAGGTATTTTATTTCTTTTTTCTCTTCCTGCAATTTGTTAAACTTGCTGACTTTGGTGACTAGCTGCCCGAAGGAGTAGGTGACCAAACTTTCTAGTCGGCTGGAGTTCTTGCTATATTTATTTCCTGTTGCTTTTGAATAAATGTAATTGTTACATGATTTTTTTTTTGTATTGGGCAGTTTAACCCAAAATTTATAACTTGTTCCAGATCTGATTTATTTGAGATTTATTTATTTTTTTTCCAGTAAATTCTGTTGGTTATATTAATTTATTCATCATGCGTGGTTGATTTCTCCTTATTTATATTTTTTTATTCCTGTGAAATGTTGTAAAGATCCTTACTGGTTATGAATGGTAAAAGCCATTTGCTGGACTTAGTCACGTATCCGTATTTTGTATTCCTTTTTGGGAAGCGGGGCGTGACAGATATATGCAGTGAATAAGTCATCTTTCAAAAAATAGTCTTATTGTCATTGGATTTGCTGATGGGAGTGCAATTGCTTTGTTCATATGTTGCTGAAAAATTGTTCTGATAAATTGATTGACCTGGGTGATCTGACATAATTTCATAATATATTGGAAAAATAAATCCTTCTTTCAATATTTTGGTGGATCTGAGAGTAAACTCTCTTTGTAGACAGTTGGTTGTATGGATGTGGAGCTTTCCTCTTGTGTGGCCATTTTTGTGATTTCACACATATTTTGTAGGTTTATAGGTTCACTCCCTTTACTCATTTTGTCAATATGTTCTGAATTTATGTGGTGGTAAAATAAACTCTGAAGCCCGCATATTTGCAGTTGTAATTGGTTAAATGCTCCTTTTATTTGCTCCACAATTTCCTTAATGAAAATTATATCTTTTTCTATTTGCTGAACTCTATTTTTCATTATACAAAAGAAATTTTTTTAGTTTCTTTATCCACTAGAATATTATCTTTTCCTTTTATATTTTCTATCATAAAATCATAATGTGCTAGATCCATCTGCCATCTTATTAATCTTTTATTTACAATAGTTGGATCTATTATTTTGTTATCCAAGTTTTTTCTTTGGTATTTTATATTCTTACTATGAATTTTGTATGTATTATGAAAAACTCAAACTTTTTTAATGCTTTTGAAATTGCTAATAATTCTTTTTTTTATTTATGTGATAATTCTGTTTCGTTTGTGTAAATGATCCACTAATATATGTGGCTAGTCATTCTTCTTTTTCATCCTTTTTTATTTATCAATTTTAATATTTCTCCCCAATTATTTTTACTTGCATCTGTTCATATTATCCATTTACATTTTTTAACAGGTAATCTGAGTTTATTTAATTCTAAAGTTTGTTGTTTTAATATTGTAAGTTTTTCTTCATCCTCTAGCCCATTCCCATTTCTTGAACTTTTAAAGTTTTCATTGTATCCAATTTAATTTTGCCGATAAATTTGGTATATATCATCTTATTTGATTTAGTAGTCCAATTATGCCTTGTACTTCTCTTTTTTCTATTAAGACATTTGAAAATGTCTTTACTTTTTTCAATATGTGGTTGTAGTTCTATTCCTTTATGTGATTTTTTTGCTCTTAAGAATTCAATCTCTATTTTAAATAACTCCATTTTCTTTTTTTGATAATATAATTCCTGTATTTTTTACTATTTCTATGAATTTTTGTAATGTTCTTTATGTTATTCTTTGTTTTCGGATCCTATTAGAATATCATCTACATATACTAGGATAAAATTATTATATTTTTCAAATATTTTATCCATATATTCTTGAAATACTCTCGAACTATTTTTATATCTGAAGGGTAATACGTTCTATTCATAAATTCCTTGTGGTGTGCTGAATGTTGTTAATTGATTTGATTCCTTTGTTAGTTTTACATGGTAAAACCCTGATTTGTAATCAAATTTTGAGTATATTTTTCTTGTTCTTACTGTGTTTGGTACAACCATTATAGATTTACCTTTTTTTTTAGTGTTTCCTTACTATGAGTATTGGTGATGAATGTAGACTTTGTGATTTTCTTATATATTTATTTTCCAGTAGTTCTTTTATATGTATTTTGAATTCTTTTGAATCTGTTGGAGTACTAGACTTGCCCGTGGACACGTGCCTACGGCACGTCTTCGGAATGATACAGCATATGAAAAACCTTGTAAACAATAAAACAACAATTATGTAGCTCAAGTTTGAATAATATGACAATAATTAGTTGTAAATAAAAGTCTATGTTTCCATTAGTATATGTTGAAAAATAATTATAAATAAGGGTATGAAATCCAAGGTCTTAGAATTTTGAGGGTGGAAAATAATGAAATTTAACTATTGAAGATATATTTGATATTTTCAATGTAACATGAACAATAAAAAAAACATAAAAAATTTGAAAATTTACAAACCTAAAATCTAAAAATCTAAAATTATGAGTAAATAGAAAGAGAATGAGAGAGAGATAGATAAATAAATAAATAAATGAGTTTTTTTTTTGTGAGGGGGATTTCAATTTGAGTTTTGGGGTTTGAAATTTTTTTTTTGGGGGGGGGGGGGGGAGAAATGTGTTTTGTAAGGTTAGATCTGAGCCTTTGATTTTGGGAGGATTGAATGAGAGCCACTTGATAGCTTTTTTTGTATTTTATTATATAGATGCCTTATAGGTTTAACTTTAATTACTTTGTCTTTATCTATTAGCCCTATATGATCAGTGAATTTACTTAAGTGTCATTTTGGTAAGGGGTCTTCTCCACATAGATCTTTGTGTGTGTGTGTGTGTGTGTGTGTGTGTGTGTGTGTGTGTGTGTAAAATTTCTTGTGTAATTGTTTTTAGGACTTGTTGTATGCTAGCTTTATTTGGTAAATATTGGTGTTCACTATGCTGAGCTGAAGAAACTCTGACATGTGGTAAGTCTATCCTACAATAAGGTTGTGTTATTCCAGTTGCTATCGCTTGGTATTTACAAGGTGTTGTAAATATAATTGTTTTGTGTGATATAGTCATATGATAGTATAGTCGTTTCCTACTTGTATCATAACATTTTCTTGATACTTGTCAAGTATAATGGTTTGTCATGTCAATCAAGTTATTATTATTTTTATTATTTTCATCTCTTTTCTATTTTGGTAATATATTTTCACGGCACAAGCTTGTGCCTGCTTTAGTGTCTATTAAATTATGATAGTTTCTTGATTTGTATCCTTTGTATATAAATTTCGTTAGTATGTACAATTTATTTTTTGTTGCACTTAATGGATTCGCAATGTTCTATTTATTACTATACTTTCATTATTATTATTGTTATTTTTTTTTCTTGTATTGAGTACGGTTGTACTGATGTAAGAAAGTCAGTTTCTAATAACATTTCATTAGCATTAACGTCAGGGTCTACATGTAGATGTAATAGAATTTCATTTCTACTTTTTATTCTTAATGGTAATACTATTTTGCGGACAATTACATGTTTATTGTTAGAGTAATCTAAATTGTAATATGGGTTTTCTAATGATATTAATTTTGTTGTTTAACGTGTGAATTAGTAGTTCATGTATCTACTAGAGATATTTGCTTGTTCCATTTACCATTTTCATAATATTCTATTTCTATCTTAAATTGATTATTATTTTGGTTATTTAATGTATTTATCATTGGTATTAGTTTGAATGCATGTTGGTTGTATTTTATTGATAATGATCTTTTTCCAAACTTTATTTGTAGTGTATTTCCTTTTGCAATATCTTTTCCTTTGTTAAAAATAAAATTATATATAATTTGGTATGGTCATTTCAGGGTTTTCTCTAGCTGATTTGTATCTTATAATTTTTCAGAATAGTGGTTCTATTTTAAAGTTATTAGTATTTCTGTTTTTTTTTCTTCATGCTTACTTGTAAAAGTATAAATATTTCTTATTTGTATACTCATAACCTTACTCTTCTCTATCATTTCTATTCCTGATCATCTGTGATACATGACTAAACTTTGGTCCTTATTTTTTTTGCAATGCTTATGGAGAAATTAGGTTTTATTGTAAATTTTATTTTTTGGTATGTTATGTTTCTTTGTACTATTCCTATTAAGGTATCTTGTGTAATTGATATCTATCTATCATCCATTAAATATATTTCTAAGAGTGTATTTATTTCTTCCTTAAAATTAGCTTTTATTATTATTTTTACTGCTCCGAAATGTATGTGCCTTAATGTCTTTCTCGTTTTCTCACTTATTTTTTCAATTTCTTTTCTTATTATTTTTCTGTTATCAATGTATTATAGTTTTTCCTTCAGCCTGTTCAATGTCTATAAGTTGTTCATTAGTTCGTGCTATTATTATGGTGTTATTTTTTCTTTCAAATATTGAAGTTTAAAAATTCTTTCAGGTTTATGTCTAGTTTGGTTGACCCTTTCTTATCATATTTTTGTATGTAAAAACTCATTTTCTCTCTTACTTCTTCATTATTTTCTTATCTTTCTAATAATTCTCATATTTCTATTATCACATTTATTTCTTATTCTTCTATTTCATCGTCACTACTTCTACTATTTCTTTCCATCACCATTATTTCTTCATCTTCACTTAATTCTGACAACTCTTGTTTATATTCTATGAGTTCATAGTTTATGTTATACATTTCTTCAATTTCTTCTATGTATTTTACATTTTCTTTTCTGATTCTCTTAGGACAGTTTAGTGATATATGCCCTACTTCTCCGCATATATAACAATTACATTTCTTTTGTTTTCCTGAAGTACTTTTATAGGTTTTTGCATCTCTTAAATTTTTTCTGTATTTTTAGTTTATATATTTTCATTTTATTTTTACGTCTTTTTATATAATTATAGCTACTGTTACATCCCCAATTATTTGGTTTTGCTTCTTCACAACAAATTCTTTGTTTATATGTTCTATAGTATTTTGTAGCTCACCTTGCTTCTTTGCACACTGTATTTCTATAATCTTTTACAAATTGTGTTCTACATTCGAAAGTATTTGTCTTTGACTTTACTTTCTCATTCATGTATGCACTATATATATTTATACTTCATGGATATGGTAGTTTTAGGAAAAACAAATCTAATATTGGACTATTTTCTTCTTTTGTATAACAACTATCTTGGAAATACTCTCTGAATTCACAAGCATTGCTATCAAAATAACACATGTAGCATATTTCTAAATTGCTTAGTTTCCATCTTGCTTGGTTCTTTATATATATATATATATATATATATTGTGTTTTTCTATTTTCTTGTAGACACTAAATTCTGTTCTTATTGTTATGTCATAATTTGTAATTATTTATTTTAGTCCTAAGGTTCTTTGTGTTGAACTTTCTTCTGTTCCTTTGTCATCAATTGGTCTTGGTTTCTAATATTACTTTTTTCATCTTATATTAGTCCGTTTCACAATTTTGCTACTACTCCTACAAATGTTGTCTCTATAAATTTCTTGAATGAATTTTCTGAGAGGTTTTGCTACTATTAAGGATGTTTTTACCCATTGTTCTATTGTTCTATTTACATCTTTTACGCAGTCTAAATCTAGCCATTCTCTGTTTCCTGCTATTATTATTTTGTAATGTGTTGTAGGTTCATTTTTTTGGGTTTTTTTTCCTAACTTACTTATTTCTCTACTTTTCCATTTTAATGGTAGGTGATAAGGTCTTTTATGAGGTGGCGACCTTAAGTATTCGTACATATTAATTAGATTTTCTGTAGATTTTGTTATAATCTTGTATTTCTCTTGATCCATTTTTATTTTTTCGTTTTTTATATCTAGATTTTTTAAGACTTCTTATACTTCTTATGAATTAGAATTTGTCATTAAGTCTTCTTTTTCTAAAATGTTTATATTAAGTTTTGTTACAGCCTTTAACTCCTTCATCACTTCTTCTGTTATGCCTAATTCTTATTCTGTGTCATCTGTTATATATCTACTTAGATCTTTTATGTTCTTATTATTGATTTTAAATCTTTATAACTCATATACATTATGAGCCATTATAATCTTTTTATAGTTCTTGAATGTTTATCATGTAAATTTCTAATTCTATTTTTGGAATATTATCCATACCAACTTAATTTCTATAGTTTAATATTTTGTGTCCTGGTAGGTTTTGGTAATACCAATTTTCTTCTTCGTTTTTATAATCTAATACCTTGTCTGCTATTACTTTTGGTATTTTTTTAAGGTAGCTTTCAATTACTTTATTTGTTATCACTAAATATTATGATATTTGCTTCTCAGTTATAGGTCTTTTTTCTATTATTCTTTGATCGATGTGTCTTACTTTGAATTTTGAAAAAAAAAATTAATCTTAGTTTTTTTGTGTGTGAAATATCCAGTTTTAATAAAGTTTAAGGAATACTATAGATTATAATTTCTAAATTAGGGTTGTATAGGAAATTTAATTTTTAGGTTTTTATAATAAACTTTGGTCAGTTGGATAAATATTTTTTGAAAAGCGGTCAGTTGGGGTTAGTTGGACATATATTTTCGGAGAATGGGTCAGTGAGTGACAATCACTCTTCCTTTTCTGAGTACATTTATTAATTAATATTTTAATAATTTTAAGTATAAATGGCTCAAGTTACGGGGTCCAACCAGAATTATTTTCGGCACTGACCCACTTTCTTAAAATATTGACCAATCTGATCTACTTTCGAAAATGTTTATCCAACTGACCAAATGTTGAACATGTCAGCATTAACCGTTATTGGAAATAACAGCATAGGTTATTTATATGCCTTTTTTTAACAGCGGCACCTATTAAAAATAAATTCGCATGCCACTATTCGGAGAACGACATGAGTTAACTTATTTCCAATCATGTACTCTTTCTCACTTGGAAAAAAATTACAAGTGTGAAAAAATTCTATAGCTGATTCTGTTATCCCGAACAATGTCATTCGCATACAGATGTCGTTGTTGGGGATAGTGACATCAGCTATAATATTAATTATTAGGGATAACAGGTTTCGTTGTTTGGAACGGCGACAGCCGTTCATTTTATTATTTATTCTTGGCTAATCTGTTGCTGTGAATTATTGTCGTTGTTTCTGAGAACGAGTGTCGTTGTTTGAAAAAATGACTGTGGAGGCAGAGGGTTTAATGAGTATTATAAATGATGTCGTTATCTCCAACAACGGCATCAGTAATGTGAATGTTGTTCTTGAGGATAACGGTATCATTTATAAGTTGTTTCAGCACTTGAAATTTTTTCAAGTCATAAGGTTCACACTTGTATAAGAAATGTACTGATGCTGTTTTTCCAAACAACGACATGCTAAAAATATTTAAACTGATGCCAGTTTTTGGAAGAAGGACATGGAATTAACCTATGCCAACTTTTTTTAGAAGTGTTATGCTGACGTGTCCAAAACTGTTAGTTGGGTAAATACTTTCGAAAGTGAGTCAGTTTGGTGAATATTTTCAAAAAGTGGGTCAGTACGGAAAGTAATTTGTCCAACCACAGGTTCGGCTCAAGTCAGGTCCAATTTAATGAGACCCAGATCCGGTCCTTACCCACATATTTAATCGGGTCGTAATTTTGAACCCAGACCCTACCCATAAGAGACTGGGTTAGGTCGCATCCAACATCGGACCAGGACTGGGTTAGGTGTTAGGTGAAAGCGACAGTGCTGACATACATATATGATCAACTAACTTTTAACAAGCTTGTACACTTGATATTATTCATATGTCGCGAAAACATTAAACATAGTAGAGTGAAGCTATAGTAAATCCATAAGTTCAAGTATGTTGCTTGAAAAGACCAAAGTTGTTATTGACCAAAGCGTATCCTCCATCGATCACAAAATTTTGCCCACTCACATATTTAGATTCATCGCTTGCAAAATACACAGTTGCTTGTACTGTATCCTCCGCTTTGAGCACTCCCCCGCCTTTAAGGTTTGCCATCCCGTAAATCCACTTCTCTAAGGTCTTCGAATCCCTTCCATAAACGTCCTTAGTCAACAAAGAAAAGGTTAAAAATGGAGAGATGCAATTTACTCTTATACCGTATTGTCCCAGTTCTGCTGCTGCATTCTTCGTTAGTCCCACCACCGCATGCTTCGCTGCAACATAACCGTGCGCAGCCATCCCCCCTACTATTGTACACACACTTCCATTGTTAATAATGCTTCCCTTGGTTCCTACTGCCACCATTGCTCTGGCTGCGTGCTTGATTCCGAGGAAAACTCCAGTGCAGTTAGTGCTCATCGCACGTTCGAACTCGGACAACTCGAAGTCCATGATTCTGGAGCATTGGCGTTCGAGAATAGCTGCATTCTTAAACATGATGTCTAGTTTTCCATACTTGGACACCGTGAAATCGACTGCATTTATGACATCTGATTCTTTGGAGACGTCACAATGGATGAAGGTGGCTATGTCGTTAGACCCTATAGCAGCACAAACAGCTCGACCAAGGTCATCCTCTATGTCAGCTATTACCACCTTTGCACCCTGCAGGCAGAAAAGTTTTGCAGTGACCTCTCTTATTCCCATGGATCCCCCCGTAATTACTGCCACCTTCCCTTCTAATCTGAATCAAAGAAAGAACAAAAGTCATCTCAATTATTGCAACTAAGAGTTGAGTTGTGCAGAGGGTGATTAACTAAGGTGTGTTTGTGTAATATGAGATAAATGAAAGACTACTGATTTTTTTTTTCTTCTAACCTGCCACATTAGTATTGTCAATTCAATTATTTTTCATATTTTAAAATACTTTATTTGTTTGAGAGAAAAGAATGTTTATTAAAATTTTGACAACTCATCAAAATTGTCAAAAGCCAATACTTCATAATTAACGTGTATTGAATTGGCCAGGAAAAAAAAAACTTCTCTCTCCTTCTCTCTCAGTTTTCTTCATTTCATTTTTCTAGCAAACAAAGAAAGAAATAGTAGAATATCACTTTAACATGTGTGTCAAGATTGTTCTACTTATTAGCGAACAATGAAAAATAAAAAATAAAAAAAATTCTAATTTTGCTTTCACTTCTAAAAATGCGATTATCAATTTAAGTTGTACAAACAAACAAACAAACGGGGCCTAACCCACTTAATCAAATTTAAATCTCAACTACATCTATATATTTTTTATTCACATTAAATATTAAGATTAAAACAAATAACTCGCGCTGCAAACTAGTTTCTGTTAGTTTTGATAACAATAAAAAACTAGCTAGGTATAGTTGACTCTTTAATCTTAACTAGAATGCATTTATTATGCATGGCTTTGAAAATAATTAACACTGATAAGCTTTAATAAAGTAGTAACCTTCTTCCCAAGTGTGCAGATGAGCCACTGGAGTTTGCTAAAGCCATTGTGATTTGTAAATACTATCTCTTCTAGTTTTCCTTTGGATGTTTAGTTGGGAGATTGATCTTCTAGGTTTTATCTCTTCTAGTTTTTCCATCTATATACACCATTTAATATTCTAAGATTTCTAATTACCAAGAACATCAAGCATTTCAACATTCAATAAATTCATAAATTGTTCATATTATATAATATCACGCCCCGCTTCCCAAAATATGGGAATACGAACCCGTGACGAATGCCCAGCGAATGATATTAATATCATTCATAAGCTGTACCAGTCTCAACTCAACAATACTCAGAAAGATTTATCACAACCACGCAAATAATAACATCACAGAACAATATCTGAATTCAAGAATTTAATAATCCAACATGATAATCAATACTGAGAAATCAAATAGCAGTTACGGGTCAAAAGCCCGGGATACAAGTCTAAACAAATGAACTACAATGAAATAATGAAACATGGAAAGAAATAGTTTATTATTATTATGCAGTTGCTCCGATCTAAAAGTACTGCTCGCCATCGCCTTCAAGCAAATTCTCTGGCTCACCTGTAGCTGGGTTAACTAGAAGAGAAAAAGAAATGCCCTTAGAGCAAGTACGGACAGCAAGTAGCGGAAACAGAGAGTAAAGGAATAAGATACATGAAGATTATGAATCAAGACCAAATTGCAAAGACAATAATAGTATTAATAAATAATGGTCGTAATTGAGTATATACGTGTCAATTTAAGTTCATTAGAATGTCATTTCTCCTATCTAGTACACGTACTACTGCGTCCCATACCACAGGTTCAATGCATGCACAACAGTGTTCATTTTAGACTTCGTGGTGGGATTTACAGAGCGTGTACTCGGTGTCAATAACAATCATTCACCATTTACAATGAATCAATTTCCAATTTACGAACAATCATTCACAATCAATACTTCTCCTTCCATGTCAATACGATATCAAGATAGGCCTTATCGAGTACATTTTCTGAGACTATCCACTACTAAGTCAACCCCTATTAACCCCGGATTGTTTAGTATTTTATTATTAAGCCATACATGTACATGCAAGTGGTTATAAGAATGTCAAGGGAATGATAATAATGCAGCAATATGATGCATTGCACAATAATAGACAGGAAGTAGCAAATCTGAAACAGGTGACACAGTTACACTAAAACAGTAATAACTCCTAGACTTCAACTCCAAATTTGAAGTTCCAGGATGCTATGGAAATCTAGACCGATAGGGCTACAATATGTGTTCAGCAACTTTCTGCTAATTCTGACTGTGACTAGGTTAAATATCCTGTTCTTTACCGTTTAGCTGTTCTGGCAGCAACTAAATGTCAACTTCTAAGGGGTGAAAACATGGCATAAATACACTATAAAAATCTACAAAAATTAGAGATGGTTCTAAGCATGTCTATAAGATTCTTGGAAATTTTCAGGGCATTCTAATATTGTTTACATGGTATTTCACTATCAAATGTGTCGATGTTACAATAATTCTGCAGTCTGAAAAATGCAGACCAGCAGGGACTAAAAAGGTGATATCTCACAGCTCGGGACTCCGAATCAGGATCCGTCACTTGGGTTGGAAACTAGAAACAGTAGGCTAAAACTCTCTTTGGTATCAGGTGTGCTAATTCTCAAGTTAACAAGGTCGAAACCTCTGTGCAAAACAGTACCATCAGCAAAAGTTTATAAAGACTATCACATATATTTTCATCAAAGTGGGCAAGTAACGTGCTACTATATCATGGAATGCATTACACTGTTATACAGCAATTAGAATGTTCATTACTGTGTACAATTCAATTTATGAAGTCATCGATCAAGTCACAATGTCTCATTCAATCAATATATTCAATCACTATTCATTTTCTTTGTATACTATTCTAGTCATTTTATTTATGTAAATTGTGTATGTAGACTTGGGTTTGAGGCAATGGATACTAATAAGATGTCGAGAGTACGTCGGGTTAGCTCGTGTAAACCTTCGATACTTCTAACGGAAGGGACACAAGGCAAATTAGAATAGTTGAGATGGAACTACTTGCATAGAGATCAAAAATCTTGAACTAGAATAATAAAAGAGTTCAAGTGGACTTCCCTTTTTCTTATAGACGATTCGATAATTTTATAAGGAATAACGGGATCAGAATCCCAGGGAGCAATCCCAAGAACACGTGCAAAATATGTGCAAGAAGCTCAGACAGCAACAGCAGCAAACAATGGAGTTATCCCCCCACACCGGATCCGATCCGTACACGAAACCGCGAGTGGGATCTGGTGTGGCAAAACACAGAGCAGCAACGGCAGCCAACCAGTTCTTCTCCGTACAGCAGATCCGATCCGAACACGAAACAGCGAGCGGCGGATCGAGGGGGGCCGAACACGGGACAGCGAACTCAACGAATCACCGTTCGTCTTCTTCCTTCGATCGAAGAGAGAGAACGGTGCGAGGAGGACGGCGCGAGGCTTCGGCGAGGCGATGCTATGGCGAGTAGCAATGGCGACGATGATGACGACACTGCGGTCGGGAAGCGACAGTAGCGACGATGACTTCGGCGAGACTCTGTTCTCGTGCTCGAAAACAGAGGAGGATGGTGACGGCTTCTTCGGCGCATGGATAGCAATGGCGATGCAATGGGGGTCTTGGCGAGGGTGGAGGAGGTGATAGAGGTGGTTGGGAGAGTACGATGGTGGTTTGAAGGTGAAGTTGGAGTGGGTTTCGGTGGTGCTTCGATGGGTTCGACGGGAGTTCTACGGCAATGGGGACGGGGCTAGGTTGACGAGGGTGAGGAGTCGAGGAGGTGATGGTGACGGTAAGGTGGTGGTGATGGCAATGGAATGGTGGTGTCGGAGTTGGGTACGAGGTAGGGGAAGATTGGGTTTGGTTCTGTTTTGGGTGAAGGTGAGAAGAGAGGGAGTGAGCGGGAGAGTTGCAGATGGTTTGGTTTGGAAAATAGGATAGGGAGAAAGAACGGGAGACAGAGAGTGTGTGATTGCAGTTGTGATTTTTATGGGAGTGGGGGGAGATTGTTATAACAGTGTAGAAAAGTGAATAAGGGGGGAGTTAGAGATACGTGGGATTGAGGGGAGAAAGAGTCTGCGGTTTTAGTTAGGGGAAGTGGGTTTGGATAGACTAGGTCTTGGGTTCAATATCCAATAAGGAAGATGGGTTGGCCTTTCATATGAATGGGCCAAAATGCAACAATATAATAAATAACTGGAATTAGTGAGCCCACAATATGACAAAGGCCCAAATACAATAAATTAGGAGGAAAAGATACTAAAAAATACAAAGAACAATATTCTGTACAATCGGAAACAGGGGTTACAAATCCTACCCACCTTATAAGAAGAATTTCGTCCTTGAAATTCAAATTGGTGGATCGTAGGTACCCCGAGAAAAGAAAAAAAAAGAACAACCAAGACAACGTACAATTACTCAAATAGATAAGGGAACTTCTTTTGAATTTCTTCCTCCAATTCCCAAGTTGACTCACCGGGCGAGTGATGATTCCAGGAGACACGAACGAGTTTGATCACTTTATTCTTCAACACTTTCTCACGTCTGTCCAGAATAGCAACTGGTTGGACTTCGCAAGATAAGTCTGGTCTCATGGACAACTCCGAGTAGTCAATCACATGGCTGTCGTCTCTAACATACTTCCTGAGCTGAGAGACGTGGAACACGTCATGAATTCCGGACAGTCTTTAGGCCACCTTGCCCACACGCTCCACAATATCAAAAGGGCCAATAAATCGGGGACTCAGCTTACCCCCACCACCAAATCGGATGACGCCTCTCCAAGGTGATACCTTCAGAAATACATGATCACCTGCCTCAAACTCCAAAGGTCAGCGACGACAGTCAGCCCATTTCTTCTGCCGGTCCTGAGCAGCTTGCAGGTGCTTTCGGATATGAGCTACTGCATCAACTGTCTTCGTAATCAACTCTGGTCCCAAGAGTTTTCTCTCACCAATGTCGTCCCAACAGACTAGGGAGCTACATTTACGACCTAGAGTGCTTCAAACGGAGCTGCATTGATACTTGCCTGATAACTGTTGTTATATGAGAACTCGACCAGGTGCAAATGATCCTCCCAAGAACCACCAAACTGCAAGACGCAGGATCGCAAGATGTCCTCCAGTGTCTGAATCGTCCTTTCGGACTGCCCATCGGTATGGGGGTGAAATGCTGTGCTATAGTTCAACTTGCTTCCCAAACTCTACTGAAGGCTCTCCCAGAACTGGGACCTGAATCTCGTATTCCTATCGGACACGATGCTGACGGGAACACCATGCAGTCTCACTACCCCCTGAATATACCGTTCTGCCAGACTCTCAGTAGACTGACCGACCCTGAATGGGATGAAGTGGGCACTTTTCGTCAACCGGTCTACTATCACCCAGATAGCATTATGGCCCTTGGGACTCCTGGGCAATGCTGTCACGAAATCCATAGTAATGTTCTCCCATTTCCATTCTGGAATCGGAAAAGGTTGCAACAGTCCAGCGGTCCTCTGATGCTCCGCCTTCACTTGTTGATAAATCAGACATTGTGACACAAACCTTGCCACAGCCCTTTTCATACCGTGCCACCAAAAATACTGCTTGAAATTTCTGTACATTTTGGTGCCTCCAGGATGAATAGAGTATGGAGACCGATGGGCTTCCTCAAGTAATCTCTGCCTGACATCACCTCTGGGAAAACACAACCTGGAGCCAAAACGGAGTGACCCGTCTGAATGAATGACCAAATCAGACCTCAGACCTACTTCCACTTCGCTACGAAATTCCTGCAATTGCTGATCATCTGCCTGAGCTGCCTTGATCTGCTCCATTAACGAAGACTGCAACTGCAACATCATACACTGTGACGCTGCACCTAGAAGAACCACTTCCAATCCCAACCTCCTCATATCTTCTAATATCTCCTTCTGCTTGGTCAGAAACATTACAGCAGGCCTCCTACTCAAAGCATCAGGTACCAGATTTATCTTGCCCGGGAAGTACTGCAAATGATGTCTAAATCTGCCATCAATTCTAACCATCTTCTCTGTTTCATGTTCAGCTCCTTCTACGTGAACACATATTTGAGACTCTTGTGATCTGTGAAAATTTTCACTCTATCCCCAAGAAAATGGTGCCTCCATAAGAGCAAATATCACTGCTGCAAGTTCTAGATCGTGGGTAGGGTAATTCTTTTCATGCGGCCTCAACTGCCTTGAAGCATAAGCTACCACTCTACCTTTCTGCATCAGAACTGCACCCAAGCCTCTACCTGAAGCATCACAGTGAATCACAAATCCCCCAGAGCTGTCTAGTATCGTCAGCATAGGTGCTGATGTCAACCGGTTCTTCAATTCCACAAAAGTTTTCTCACAGGCACCATCCCAGACAAATCTCTGCTCCTTCTTCGTCAAGTTGGTCAAAGGTCCTGCAATCTTTGAGAAGTCTTGAACGAACTTCCTATAATATCCTGCCAATCCAAGGAAACTCCACACTTCTGGGACTGACTTCGGCACTGGCCAATCCTTGACGGCAGAAATCTTCGACAGATCCACTGATAGACCCTCACCGGAGATAACATGGCCCAAGAAGGCAATACGATTCAACCAGAATTTGCACTTGCTGAGCTTCCCGTACAACTGATTCTCTCTCAGCGTCTGCAAGACAATCCTCAAGTGTTCGGCATGATCTTCCTTGTTCTGCGAATACACCAGGATGTCGTCTATGAACATAATGAAAACTGATCCAAGAACGACAAGAATACCCTGTTCATCAGGCTCATGAATACTACTGGTGCATTAGTAACACCGAAGGGCATCACTAAAAATTCATAGTGTCCATATCTCGTGCGGAACGTTGTCTTCGGAATATCTTCAGTCTTTACTTTGACCTAATGATAACCAGAGCGAAGGTCCAATTTTGAGAACATAGATGCACCTCCCAGCTGATCGAACAGATCATCAATTCTTAGCAGTGGGTACCTGTTCTTCACCGTAACATTGTTCAGCTCCCGATAGTCGATGCAGAGCCTGCAACTACCGTCCTTCTTGTTGGTAAACAACACTGGAGCTCCCTACGGTGACACACTTGGTCTGATAAAGCCTCTGTCCAATAACTACTGGATATGTACCTTCAGATTGGCCAACTCAACTGGCGCCATGTGGTACGGGCTCTTCGAGATTGGTGTAATACCCGACTGAACCTCAATGCTGAACACTACGTCTCGATCTGGTGGAATCCCGGGCAACTCATCACGGAAGACATCAAGAAAGTCCCGCACAACCACGGTCGCAACTTCACCATCAGTGCACATTGACTCAAGTGCACCGGCCTTCGGGGACATCGAGTTCTCAACATGTGCAGACGGTGCCTAACCCGCATGAAACTCGAACTCTGGATGCCCAAAAAGCTTGAAGGTCACCTTCTTCTTTCGACAGTCAATCACTGCGTGGGTGACTCCCAGCCAGTCCATCCCTAGAATGACGTCGAAACCCGAATTGTTAATTACAATTAGATCAGCTTCGAACTCTCTGCCACCAATCAGTAGATGACTCTGCTTGCAAACCTTAGAACAAACAATAGTGCCTCCACCAGTAGTAATATCTCAAGCTGCTGGCATGTCATTGCTTGCCAATCGATGACGGTCGACGAAACGGGAGGACACAAATGAATGGGTTGCAACAGAATCGAACAACACGTGGGCAGGAAAAGAATGCACAAGAATGATGCCTAATAGAAAGGTCCAATGAATAAGAAAATGGAAAAATGCATGCAGGGTGCACAAAAGATTAAACAGCAAAGAAAAGAAATATGCGAGAACTGAATACAGAATAACACAATGCAACCACCACATACCTGCAACTACTCCAGTAGCTGTCTCAGATTCTGCTGTAGTCAGGTTAAAGGCTTGACCATGACCTCCCATCTGACCTCCCCCAGGAGTCACCCTCCGCTGAACAAAGGCATGCCTCTGTGGAGGAAGAGATGGCCTCACATGAGGTCGGACTGGTGCTCCGAATTGAGCTGGACCTCCAGCTGGTGCAACGGATCTGTTCCTGGGACAGTCACAGACAATGTGATCGGTACCCCCGCACCCGAGGCACAAATAGTTGGCAAAGCGGCAGTCCTTGCACAAGTTCCCAGCTCTGTTGCAGAAGGTACAGGTCGGAGCAACAGGCGAGTATGGCAGTTCTCTCATAGGTGGGATCGGAGCTGGCCTCCGAGCAGGCCCCACAGCAGATCGAGAGAAGGTGGGGTACTATCCCCACTGCTGAGTGGCATTGGTCCTTCTGTGTGCTTGTTCTTGGACCCTTGCAGCATCAAGAATATCTGCACAAGTGCGGTGGCAGTGGGCCGCCAACTGGTTATAGAGGTCCGGACGAAGCCCCAATAGGAACCTGCAAGCTCGATCTTCCTCGTTTGCATCTATGGAAGGTGCAAAGCGGCTGAGCCGAACAAACTCTGCAGCGTACTCATCCACCATTCGATTCCCTTGGTCCAAGATAATGCTTTAATTAATATAGTCACACATGTAGCAGGCAACAATAAATGACTTAAATAACATTACCGAACCTGAGTCAAGGAAACAAATTGTTGCTCCATCTCGGCTCTAGTGACGCTGGGGAAAAACTTGATCATAAAACTCCCAGTGAAGATGGTCCATGCAATGGGCCTCTCCAATCTTTCGACTTTAGCCTGCCACCAGATACGGGCAAGATCAGTCAACTGGATGCTCACCACATCCACACGGTCCACATCGGCGACTCGCGCTGCTTGTAGAAGTTGTTCTGTGTGAATCAGCCACTGCTCGGCCTCTAGCGGTGTCTCCGTACCCGAGAACTTATTCGGGTGCAATCTCACGAAGTCAGCTACCGTACCAGGCCAGAGTGGTAGCTGTCCTGGAGCGAATCCCGCAGTAACCCAATTTACGGCCTCTAAACTGGCCCTAATCAGCTCATTGTGCTCTTGCTACAGTGCCATCATCTGCTACAGTGTTTGAAGCACAGCTGAGTTCTCAGACCGTTCTTTCCTCTGCTGGGAAGAAGAAGAGCTGCCCCTAAGCATTTGCACGATTTGCACAATAGTGGGCTCTCCCATCGGATCATCTTAAGAACGGGAAGAGGGAATGTCCATCCTAACCATGGTCTGCATCATAGAAAATATAATTAGTATCCAGATTGCATGAATATGAATAGATGGAAGGAACCGAACAATTAGAGAATGATGGAACTGAATATGAAGGAATCAATCAGGAATCAAGTAAGAGAAGTATGTTGGTTATTACATGTTCTTGTGATTCGCGTGATGTACGTATTGTTGAGTTAAACCTGGTTAGAACAAAAATCGAGTAATACACCAATCAAAGTCAGACCTCTGTAAAGATAGTCATGTTTGACTGACATATTACTCAAAACCGGGCTATGATACCACTGAAAACCTGTCACGCCCCGCTTTGCAAAATACAGGAATACGAGCCCATGACAAAGGCCTAGCGAATGATATTAACATCGTTCATAAGCTGTACCAGTCTCAGCTCAACAATACTCAGAAAGATTTATCACAACCATGCAAATAATAACATCATAGAACAATATATGAATTCAAGAATTAAATAATCCAACATGATAATCAATACTGAGAAATCAAATAGCAGTTACGGGTCAAAATCCCGGGATACAAGTCTAAACAAATGAACTAAAATGAATTAAAGAAACATGGAAAGAAATAGTTTATTATTATTATGCAGTTGCTCCGATTTAAAAGTACTGCTCGCCAACACCTTCTAGCAAATCCTCTGGCTCACCTATAGATGGGTTAATTAGAGGAGAAAAAGAAATGACCTTAGAGCAAGTACGGACAGTAAGTAGTGAAAACAAAGAGTAAAGGAATAAGATACATGAAGATTATGAATCAAGATCAAATTGCAAAGACAATAATGGTATTAATAAACAATAGTCTTAATTGATTATATATGTGTCAATTTAAGTTCATTAGAATGTCATTTCTTCTATCTAGTGCACGTACTACTGCGTCCCATACCACAGGTTCAATGCACGCACAACAGTGTTCATTTTAGACTTCGTGGTGGGATTTACAGAGCGTGTACTCGGTGTCAATAACAATCATTCACCATTTACAATGAATCAATTTCCAATTTACAATCAATCATTCACAATCAATACTTCTCCTTCCATGTCAATACGATATCACGATAGGCCTTATCGAGTACATTTTCTGAAACTATCCACTACTAAGTCAACCCTTATTAACCCCGGCTTGTTTAGTATTTTATTATTAAGACATACATGTACATGCAAGTGGTTATAAGAATGTCAAGGGGATGATAATAATGCAGCAATATGATGCATTGCACAATAATAGACAGGAAGTAGCAAATCTGAAACAGCTGACACAGTTACACTAAAACAGCAATAACTCCTAGACTACAACTCTGAATTTAAAGTTCCAGGATGCTATGGACATCTAGATAAATAGGGATACAATTTGTGTTCAGTAACTTTCTGCTAATTCTGACCGTGGCTAGGTTAAATATCCTGTTCTTTACCGTTTAGCTGTTCTGGCAGCAACTAAATGTCAACTTCTAAGGGGTGAAAACATGGCATAAATACACTATAAAAATCTACAAAAATTAGAGATGGTTTCTAAGCATGTCTATAAGATTCTTGGTAATTTTCAGGGCATTCTAATATTGTTTACATGGTATTTGACTATCAAATGTGTCGATGTTACAATAATTCTGCAGTCTAAAAAATGCAGACCAGCAGGGACTAAAAAGGTGATATCTCACAGCTCGGGACTCCGAATCAGGATCCGTCACTTGGGTTGGAAACTAGACACAGTAGTCTAGAACTCTCTTTTGTATCAGGTGTGCTAATTCTCAAGTTAACAAGGTCGAAACCTCTGTGCAAAACAGTACCATTAGCAAAAGTTTATAAAGACTATCACATATATTTTCATCAAAGTGGGCAATTAACGTGCTACTATATCATGGAATGCATTACACTGTTATACAGCAATTAGAATGTTCATTACTGTGTACAATTCAATTTATGAAGTCATCGATCAAGTCACGATGTCTCATTCAATCAATATATTCAATCACTATTCATTTTCTTTATATACGATTCTAGTCATTTTATTTATGTAAATTGTGTATGTAGGCTTGGGTTTGAGTCAATGGATACTAATAAGATGTCGATAGTACGTCGGGTTTGCTCGTGTAAATCCTCGATACTCCCAATGGAAGGGACACAAGGCAAATTAGAATAGTTGAGATGGAACTACTTGCATAGAGATCAAAAATCTTGTACTAGAATAATAAAAGATTTCAAGTGGACTTGCCTTTTTTCTTGTAGACGATTCGATAATTTTATAAGGAATAACGGGATCAGAATCCCGAGGAGCAATCCCAAGAACACGTGCAAAATACGTGCGAGAAGCTCAAACCGCAAAAACGGCAAACAGTGGAGTTATCCCCTCACACCAGATCCGATCCGAACACGAAACAGTGAGCAGGATCTGGTGCAGCAAAACACAGAGCAGCAATGGCAGCTAACCAGTTCTTCTCCACATAGCGGATCCGATCCGAACACGAAAAAGCGAGCGGCGGATCGAGGGGGGCCGAACACGGGACAGCAAACTCAACGAATCACCGTTTGTCTTCTTCCTTCGATCGAAGAGAGAGAACAGTGCGAGAAGGACGGCACGAGGCTTCGGCAAGGCGATGCTATGGCGACTGGCGGTGGCGACGATGATGACGACGCTGCGGTCGGGAAGCGACAACTGCGGCGATGACTTCGGCGAGACTCTGTTCTTGTGCTCAAAAATAGAGGAGGACAGCGACAGCTTCTTCGGCGCTTGGATGGCAACGGTAATGCAATGGTGGGTCCCGGCGAGGGCGGAGGAGGTGATAGAGGTGGTTGGGAGAGTGCGACGGTGGTTTGAAGGTGAAGTCGGAGTGGGTTTCGGTGGTGCTTCGATGGGTTCGACGGGAGTTCTACGGCAATGGGGACGGGGCTAGGTTGACGAGGGTAAGGAGTCGAGGAGGTGAAGGTGACGGTAAGGAGGAGGTGATGGCAATGGAGTGGTGGTGTCGGAGTTGGCTACGGGGTAGGGGAAGATTGGGTTTGGTTCTGTTTTGGGTGAAGGTGAGAAGAGAGGGAGTGAGCAGGAGAGTTGCAGATGGTTTGGTTTGGAAAATAGTAGAGGGAAAAAGAACGCGGGAGAGAGAGAGAGAGAGAGAGAGAGAGAGAGAGAGAGAGAGTGATTGCAGTTGTGATTTTTAGGGGAGTGGGGGGGAGATTGTTATAACAGTGTAGAAGAGTGAATAAGGGGGGAGTTAGAGATACATGGGATTGAGGGGAGAAAGAGTCTGCGGTTTTAGTTAGGGGAAGTGGGTTTGGATAGACTTGGTCTTGGGTTCAATATCCAATAAGGAAGATGGGTTGGGCTTTCATATGAATGGGCCAAAATGCAATAATATAATAAATAACTGGAATTAGTGAGCCCACAATATGACAAAGGCCCAAATACAATAAATTAGGAGGAAAAAGATACTAAAAATTACAAAGAACAATAATCCGTACTATCGAAAACAGGGGTTACATATAACTAAAACTAAATTATATATATCATATAGATATCTACCGGTCTAGCTAAATTAAATTATCTAACTATAATATGACTAATATATATATAATTATATATCTTCTTACTCAAATAATGAAAATATCTGACTAATTAGGTTCCAATTTTCCTCTGAATAGTCTAACCAATAAAGTTGACTACAAAATATCGAGGGTAAATATAAGAATAATTATAATATCAACAACTGAGCATGCATCTTCAATTTTGCTGAGTGTAGTTTATCAAACAATAAGTATAATTGTTCTATTCGAATTTAGAGAATAACAACTGTATCATTGTTATCTGAAAATTTTGAAGACCTTAATATCAATCACGGCCACCACCTAATACCATATTGTTGCTCTGGTCAACATATATAGTCTACCAATCTCAACGAAACGAATCTCTAAGCATCGTCCATTAGCCCTTTACGCCAAATCTCTTCATCACTTTGACCAACTCAACCAAACATCAAGAATCGTCTTTTAGACCTCAAAGCCCCAAAGTGCAAACCCATCAAATATAAACACTCAAGCAACATCTCATTGAGACATTCCATCAAACACCCTTCGCGAAACACAAATTTCATAGGGGAATATCATCAAACACCTTCAAGTCTCAATCTCTTAGTCTCTTTCTCGACTCACGTTAATTAATCATCCATTCTCCAGTGTCTTCACCAATCTTAAAGCAGCAGCACTCCACCATCCCAATCTCTAACTCTAACTCCCACCCCACCCACTCCCACTAGACTCTCTCTCCTATTAGTATAATATATAGATAAAATGTTGTTTTTTAATGATTAAATTTTTTTTTAAAAAATTGGGCTTTTGTTTTTGAAGGGGATGATCACATAATAATTAAAAACTTAAAAATAATTAAACCCTCAATTAAATAGAGTGAATTTTTTGTCATTTACCATAAGGGGACAAGAGGTTCAAACACATTAAATTTAATAGAGCAAATGAAAAAATTGCAAATCCCAACTTGCTTAGCCCGATAGTATAGTAAACTGCAAAAATAAAAGGTGGCATGAGTTTACTAAAAATTTTCCAATCTTTTTATGACTGTTTTAACTTTGCCCTCTATTTACGAATTTTTTGCCGTACTGACCCACTTTTTGAAAATATTTGGAGCTCTGACCCGCTTTCAAAAACAATTAGCGAACTGACCTAGTTTTGGACATGTCAGCAAAAACTATTATTCGAAAAAACGGCATAGGTTATTTACATGCCGTTTTTCCCAATAATGGCATCTATACATAAAAAAAAGTGTCATACCGTTATTTGGAGTAACGACATAGCTTATTTTATTTTTCGACAGCTTGTAGTATTCATTTAGAGAAAAAAATTGTAAGTGTGAAAACCTTATAACAGATGCCGTTATTCCAAATAACGGCATCAGTTATAAATTTTTTAATAAAAAATTAACTTATTCATCAGAGAGGATGAATAATAAATTAATTTTTTATAAAAAAATTATAACTGATGCCGTTATTTGGAATAACGGCATCAGTTATAATTTTTTTTAAAAATTAACTTATTCGTCAGAGAGGGTTAATAATAAGTAACTTTTTTATAAAAAAAAATTATAACTGAAGCCGTTATTCCAAATAACGACATCAGTATTGAGAATGCCATTATTTGAAATAACGACATCTGTTATAAGGTTTTCACACTTACAATTTTTCTCTAAATGGAGACTACAAGCTGTCGAAAAACAAAATAACCTATGCCGTTACTCCAAATAATGGTATGACACTTTTTTTAAATATAGATGTCGTTATTGGGAAGAACGACATGTAAATAACCTATGTCATTTTCCCAATAACGATTTTTGCTGACGTGTCCAAAACTAAGTCAGTTGGCTAATTGTTTTTCAAAGTTGGTCAGAGCGCCAAATATTTTCAAAAAGTGGGCCAGTACAACAGAATTCTCTCTATTTACTTCCTCGGCCATTAGATTCACAGATTCACTTCCAAAATATTGAAAAGGTAGACAAATAACTAAATAAAATAACGTTCAGGCTTACTGTATAATAAAAAGAAAATGGAGATGGTTGGGCGAATAGAGATTGACAAGGTGGTGAGACGAAGCGCATGAGGTAGCTTCGGTTTCACGGTGGTTTGTGGCGGCCGGATGAGGAGGGGAGGAGGACGATGATGCATTGAGGGGTTGTGATTGATGATTGGAAGCGGGTTTTAAGAGTAATAAAATGGAGGTCGTAGTAAGTCTAAGGAAGAAGAAGATGAACAGGAAAAGTATAAATAAATCAAAGGAAAACAATAAACAGTAGAGTTTTAGATGTTATCATATAACTAGGTTTGCCTGTTGACACGTGCCTACGGCACGTCTTCGGAACGGTGCACCTTGTTTAATCATATAAAATAGTTTTGGAGGTCCAGCAAATTAATTGAAGTAGCAAACATAGAGCAAAAAAATATTATATGATTTTTTTGATTTTTTTGAATTATTTTTAAAGTTTTTAAAATTTTAAATTTTTTAGTTTTTTAAATTTTTTTTATTTTTTAAATTTTTTTAAAATTTGTATTTTCTTAATTTTTTGAATAGAAGAGGGAGGGAGAGAGAGAAAAAAAATTAAATAAATATAGGAGTTGTTTTGGGTGGGAGAATTTGAGTTTTGGGGGAAACTTTTGGGGGGAAAATATGTTTTTTGAGGTTAGATCTGGGCTTTTGATTTTTTGGGGATTGAAGGAGAGCCACTTGATAGCTTTCTTTATGTTTTATTATATAGATGTAGCACAGGATTTCAGAATGTTCTTTGGTTTTCTCTATTCTTCCATACGATATCTTATGAATTTGTTAACTTGATTTCTTTTTCCAGATTGTAAACCATAAAAATGAAAGAATAAAACTAGAATAATGCATTATATATACTAGTAAGTTTCACGTGCGCAATGCACGATTTAATAAAGACTTGGAGTTAAACGTGCGATACAGTAATTAGCACGCGCGATGAATGAACGGGCGATACTCTTAAGTTTTCAAGGATGTTGAAAAATAAACTTTGATTTGCACGTGCGGTGCACATGTTAATAAATATAGTTGGAGTTGTATGTGTGGTGTCTGGGTTTGTTTGATGAGAAAGTGGTGTTTTATTTGAAAAAGCTAGAGTTAAACAGGTGATACACGTAATTCCAAAAAAAAAAAAAACCTTGAAAACTTTGATTTGCACGGGCGATGTACGTGTTAATAAATAGAGATAAATGGAGATGGAGGTGCATGTGCAATGCATGGGTTTGATTGGTGAAAAAATATTCTTAAAATGTGTGTTTCTTTGAAAACTTTGAATAGTTTGATTTGCACGTGTGATACACGTGTTAATAAATAGAGATTGAGGTGTGCGTGCAACGCATGGGTTTGTTTGGTGACTAAAAAATAATAATAAATTTTTTGTTTGTTTGAACCCCAACTCTCCTATTAATATAGTAGAGATGAGATACAGTTACATCATTTCCACATGAAATACAAAAGAAATAGAAGACCACAACCAAGCGTAACAAATAAAAATCATTTAGAGTAAAAAGGACTTCTTAAACATATTTAGATAGTTTATCTCTAATATTTTAATAAGAGAGTTTGTCACTAAACAAACTCTATTTGTAACCAAACAAACACGTGCATTATAATCCAACAAACACATACAATGCACGTGCATAACTAATATAAAAAAGGTCTTAGATTCGATGCCAGACAATGCCAATTATACATACATACATACATACATACATATATATATATATATATATATATATATATATATATATATATATATATATATTATTTATAAAGATGTACACGCACATATAAATTACTAGTCAAACATAAAGTCACAGTGAGAATAAATTAATTATATAGAGAAATAAAGAGAACGTGAAAAACGCCTTGAAAAAACACAATATTTTCAGTCTCCAAGTCGACCAAATAACAACTAAAAAACATAGTTTCACTACAACACATACTTAAAAGTTTGTAGTTTAAATCAAATGCCCGATACGTAAAATCGAGTCCTAGGATTCTTCTTCTTCTTCTTCTATTGGGGCTAGCTGGCGACTTTTTGTGGTCCTTCACCCATCTTTCTCTTGACTTGCGCAAGCTGAGACACATTAGCATCATCCTCTTACTAATGTGGGGTTGTTGTTAATGTTTCTAGTCGTGCACCTTCCCTAACCTTGGTCAAGGACAGATGATATATCTCCATCACTATCTGTACAAATTATTTCATCGCTTCAGAGGCATTATTGGATAGTGTACATACACATGTGCACAACTTTCTTCACACATAATTACGATTTTGAAGTAATAAAACCACATAAACCTCTTCAGAATGAAATTTTATTTCAGCGGGGGGAAAAAATTTGAACGCTCGGGAAAGATTTAACTCCCGCTTTCAGTTGTTCGAATTTTTCATTTCTCTTTTCTTCGGTTCTTGTATTCCAATTTTCTTATAAATTGTTTCTTTAAATTCTGTTATATACATCTGATATTTGATCGATCCTAAGCCCGTATATAAATTCTTCTCTTCTCTTGAACCCAAAATCTTATTTTATTCTACAATCTTATTCTTCTTTTGTCTTGATTTTATATTTTGATACAGTCCTATTTAACTCATTTTCTTTAGATTATTTGTTAACTTTTCGAAGCATAATTCAACCCAAAACTCTAATCCATACTATAAGTATTTTATTATTTTACTTTTTTGAGACCCAATCATATTTGCTTTTATATGTATTATTATTAGTATGTAAACCCTAATCCTAGCCACCCTATAATTTAATCATTTGATTCTTCTCTTATTGTGAAGCCTAGAAATCATAACACATTCTATATTGTGATCTAGTTTGTGAGCCATATCCTGAAACCCAAATCCTAATCTAACCCAAACCCATTAATCAATCCTCAACTCTCTAACTGCCTACTCCACCATTCCAATCCATTACAAAAACCCCATTAATTACTCCCATTATCTCCTACTTAATCTCAATCAATTAGGCCATTTAGTTACCCCACTTCATCTTCTTCTTTTCTTCTTCTTCTTCAACCCACATCCCGCACCGCAACTCGGTCAACCCCTCACTGTCCACCCCGATCAGCCACCACTGCACGTTGTCGACCCTGCCACAGTCCCCAAGCCATCCTTTCCACTGTTGTCGACCATGCTCTTCACCATTGTCGTTGCCATTGCAACCACCGATGCCCCTCCTTACTGCCTCTCGCCTGCCTCTCGACTACCTCGACCACACATCCTCGTCAACCCTGCCATCATCCTCGCAACCCCATCATGCCACCTACTTCTCCCCTGAGCATCGACAACCAACCACACCGCCGCTCGAGCCGACTGTCACCTCGTCGACAGCCTCCCTTTTCCATCTTGTGCGCGCGCCAGACCATTCACCGCTTGCACCTCCCATAACCTCCTACGCGTGACCGTTGCCCCTCTTGCCTTTGCTCTCACACCTCAACCAGCCCTGCAGCCGAGCCTCACGAGCCCCACTACCCATCGTTGCCTTCCTCTCCATCAAACTCCACCATTGTCACACCACAACTCGAGCTCTCTCTTGCGCCTCCTCGAACCGCCTGCTCGCTGACCCTGCCATCAGACCAACGCAGTCTCACTGCCTCGCCCTGAGCACCCCTGTCCCCACAACCGACCGCCATTGCCCTCTCCTTCTTCACCGCTCGACCTCCCGACCCCTTGCTGCCTTCAACCTCACTGAGAAGCCAATGCACGTCCTTGTTGTCACTGCTCTTGGCTTTGCTGTCGTCACCTCTTACTACCTTCCTCGCAGCCTCGAATACCCCCTCCTGCACAACAACCCTATCCCTTGTTGCTGCTCCACTTGGACCCTCGACAGTCACCACCGTAGCCATCACCTCCTCGATGCCTGCTCACAGTCGCTGCTTGCGATTGCTGCCCTTTTCCCCCGCACCATAGAAGCTCCTTACTGTAGCTAGATTCTTGCGGTGAGTTGCTGCCAATTCTCGTTGTTCCTGTTGCCCTTGTGGTGTCACATCATTACTGCTGTTGTCGTTGCTCTTGCCCCTCGCTTCTCTTCTTTCCATCGTAATCGCCACGTAATAAGGCAAGAATCTCTAATACATATTTTATTGTTCTTGTGCAAGTATTTTTCTTGACATCCGGCAAGTAGTTATTGAATTGAATATTGTATTTAATTGAATTTCATAATTGATTCATTGTTTTCTTTATCGTACCATGTTATTGATACATAGCTTTCTTATCGTACCATATTATTTTTCAAGTCTAGATATGTTAAACCATCATGTTATTGAATACTTGAATGTTTTGCCATGTCAATTGCTTGACTTGTACTGAGATTTCGACCCAGTTTTCGACTCAAAAATTTAAAACTTTGTACATAAAAATTGTAGCATACTGAGTCTTAAATCCGGAACATCTTACGGGTTCTCAATCTGAATTATAGAATGTAAGTTATTGACTTTTAGTACTGTCATGTTATAATTTTCAAAACCAAGACTGTACACAAAACCAGTGAAGAATGAACTTATGTAAATAGCTATTGTATCTATAATTAATTGTTTGAATATGTGTTGGAACCGGCAGAGAGTCTACTTTCTAAAGTCTCTAACGGAATCGGATTTGCTTTCCCGTGGAAGCAGGAAAGTGGATTTCTGTGCGGTAGTGTTCTACTGTCCAGAACAGTATCATTACATTTTTGTATATAAAAAATTGTTATTTTCGTATTTAATGAATTGAACTGATTTAATAGATAGATTGAACGACTCTATATTTTGTATTGCATATTTGCTGATACTACCATTCACACTGATTATATCGACTGCATGTTAACGATTGATCACAACCGTTTCATCTGATTATACCGACTGCATGTACATGATTGTTCACAGTAAAATAATAACAAGCCAGGGTAATAAAGAGTACGACTTAGTAATGAACAATATAGGAGAGTGTACTCAGAAGGGGGACCGTGTTTCCCGTATTATAAGTTTACCGATTAAGTTACTGATCAAGTTTACCGATTAAGTTACCGATCAAGTTTAACGACCAGGTTTTATTGTCATGAGAAGACCCGAGTACATAACCCTATAGAATTCACCACAAAATTCTAAACGTTAACTTGATTGTATGCACCGAATCTGTGACATGGAACGCATGATTGCGTGCATTAGATAGGACTGATAAAAGACTGATAGACATAAGATTGACACTGAACATTGACACTGATAACTGAAAACTGATATGTTATATTGATTCTTGATTACTGATTCATGATCCATTGATTAACGACCATTGATCTTGTTACGGACTACTACTTACCGATCACTATACTGACTGTTGTTATACTAAATATTGACTACACTGATTACCGATTGAGTATATCTTGAAGTCCCATTTCCATGTTTCTCGTTTACAAGTGTTTATAGATCATTGTACAGTTGATTATCGACTTTGATCTTGTCATCTTTTATCATTTATTGACCTCTGATATCGCCTCAGTTTCTTATTTATTGTTATATTGTACCGTATTGTTTCACTGCTTGCTACTACTTGTCGCCCGAAACTTGCTATTATGGGTACTCTCCATGTTTCTTTTGAGTTATTGTTTATACATGTATAGATGATGAGATACTAAAGAAACTTGGCGAAACGTTACGACACTATATAATCTCAGACTTTTGTAAGTTCTCATCTCAGATATTGGTTATTGTATTATACTCTTGTTCATGTGATTATTATTGTATTGTTGAGCTTACTGGTATTGTACAGCTTATGCATGATATGAGGATGATATGAGTTGGTATATTTATATCATTCGATGGATCTCAGTTACGTGCACGTGTTTTTGTATAACAGGAAGCAGGGCTTGACAACAGATGAGAGAAGATTGCAGAAAAATAAATAATAACTTTTTTAAACGAATATCGCTAATCTTGAAAGAGGTTATATTTTAGTACAACCACAAAAGTTTTTGCGGTGATAATATAATTATAATCACGTGCCAACTTTAAGAATTCAATGATGTGGCATGTCCACGTGGCATGGTGAAAGCAATTTTGCAGTCAAAATAGAGCTACAAAAACATATCTCTAAATATTTTTATAGCAGCATATTTCTCTAATTACTTTAAGGGAGCGTGTGGTATTCCTTGGAATGTGCGGATTCCCTATCACGCCCCGCTTCCCAAAAAGGAATACTGAATACAGATACGCAACAAAAGTTCAGCGAATGGCTTTCACCATTCTTAAGCTGCAAGAATCTTTTCAACATTTCACAAGAATAAACAAGAAATAAACAAGAACGCATGCATGAATAAATTAATATAACCAACAGAATTTACTTGAAACAAAATAAATAATTCTCAAATAAACCAGATCTGGAAACAAGAGTTATAAATTCTGGGTCAAACTTCCCAATAAAAAATAATCCACGTAACAGTTACATTTATTCAAAATAGTAGGGAATAAATTGTAGCAAGAACATCAGCCAACTAGAATGTTTGGTCACCTACTCCATCGGGCAGCTGGTCACCAAAGTCTGCAATTTTAACAAATTGCAGAAAGAGGAAAAAGAAATAAAATGTCTGTCAATGCAAGTTACGGGCCACTTGTAGTGCAGGCAACAAGTACAGAAAAAAAACAGATAGACAAGTATAGAGTAACAGTGGAAGCAAGTTCAAAATAAGCATGGAATAGATGTAATAGCAAAACAGAATGACTAACATAAATCAGAAATAGATTCAAGTAATATAATGAGGTGATAGGGTGCAGGTAACATGTAACGGGTGTCAAGTAACATGCAAGCATCTATATAAGTAACATGTGTTAAGTAGCATGTACAAGTAACAGAAATGTGCAAGTGATCATGTTATTACAGGTCTTGTAGTTAATCCTAACTAGGTAGCTCTTCATGCGTCCCAAATTTTACCACATGGTTGCTATATTCAAACAAGTTGTGATTTAGATTTCATAGTGGACTGTATAGGGCCGTGTACTCAAGTATCAAGTAAACAGGTACATGTACAGGTAGGACCTACAGGTCCCCTTCTCCGTACACCTTCCTATAGGGAATTATGTAGCCAGGTAATCAGGTAAATAGAATAACGTATCATGTAATCATAAAACACGCAACAGGTGGGAACATGGCCCCCTTCCAAGTACACATTTCTATATTTTCCACTACTAGATCTTTCACTTAACCCCCGCTTGATTATGTGACATTATTATTAAAGAAGACATATAAGTGCACAAACATGGTAAGAAAAATATGGCAAGGAACAAGGAACAACTCAGGTTGGGTAAAAGACATACACGGGTGACAGACAACTCATAATAGATTAGGATAAAGAAACTTTCAATTTTGGACAACAAGACACTACTGCACCAAATCTGATATTTCTGTTGCCAAAGATATGAAAATTTGGATTCGTCAAAAATATAGAAAATAGACTTTCAGCCGAATCCAGCACATATATATAAGTCATATAATAACCACAGAAACATGGCTCAAAACAGAATTATATATAGAAAACATGTTCAGCCAGAAATAACAAGGTTGTATTCATAAACATGAAAATGGCATAAAAACTTGCTGATTAAATCTAATAAAAATCTGGGGGACATACTAGTGTGTCGAGTATCGGCATATAAAGTTTCATAATATTCTAACTCAGATAGTATAGTCAAATAAAATCAGAAAACAGCAAGATACAGCAAGTTTGTAAATCTGAAACTTTAGACACAGCAGTACCAAAACAGCAATAGATTACAAAGTATAACTCAAAATCCAAATCCGTCAAAAGGGTTGTAAAATAGATACAACATGATACATTTTATATTTACAAATTTTTACCAACAGCAGATAGAATCAGGTTGAAAACATGGTTATTTACTGAATGGCATGCAGTTCTGAAATTATAATAGTTTGTTCACAAGCATAGAATAGTTTATAAATTTCATCAAATAAATCTACAAAACTTTGGAGTTAATCCCAGTCAAGTCTAGTCATACCCAGCAAAATATTAGATCCAAATTTTATCTTTAACATCAGTATTAAAATAAATAATTATACAAAATTCACATAAAACAGAATATGAAATTTTCTACACATCTGTAGTAAAACAAAAATAACTCACACCTCACAAATCAAAACTGAGATCTGTCAAAAATTCTGCAAAATAGACAGTGAGATCTATGATTTATATTCACAAATTAGTTTCATTTACAGACCTTAATAGGGTCTAAACTACAGAAATAAAACAGGGCAGCGGCAAAAACAGAAATCTCTTCTCATGCATTAAATCAAATAGTTCATAGGCAACAAATCCAATTGTAACAAAACACAAAACATGGTATAATAGATGCCCAAAATGATATGGTATGGGTGTTTAACAAATCTACCACAAGATACTACGACTAACACATCAAGAATGCAACGAGTGTAAAACATATCATGGAATCACAAGCATCAAACATACATGTATCAAGAATCAACTTAGATCTAAATCATTTCATGAAGTGTGTGTAATAAAGGACGACTACGGATGGATCAACAAATAGAGTCAAGATCTAACAAGGGTTTTTCATGAGAATAAATCTAGAAACCAAAGTGGCACTACATGCGGTATTTAGTACTTGTATATACAACAATAGTTAATACAAGTTACTTGCCTTAGGGACGGCCTGATGAGTGCGACGAAAGAATGAGAATAACGGGAATAGATTTCCGGGCACGAACACAATATCACGAGAGAACAAACATGAACAAGATCACGATCACAACACTTGGATCGACCACATGCACAACACGCCAAGCAAAGGCAGAGGGGGATGTGTATGTACTGTGGATGAGGGGACGAAGGCGGCAGGCAGATAGGGGCGGTGCGCTGGGGGTATGGCTGCTGTCGTCGGTGCTGCTGTCAACTGGTGCAGTTGTCACTGCTGTCGATTGGTGGAGAAGGGGAGAGAAGGGTTGGGGCTGTAGGGGGTGCCGGAGGGGGATCAGGATGCAGGTCGGGGGTGAACACAGGGGTAGAGAGAGAGAAGATCGGGAGCTTGGAGTGCAGGAGGTACGGAATGAGGTGAGCGGCTAGGGTTTAGAAAAGTAATTAGGGTTGGTGTATAGGGTCAAATAGTATGGATATATATACTGGAGTTGGGTTAGGTTAAGGGGGATAACGGGTTGGGGGAAAATGGTTATTGGGTATTCATAGGATCCAATAAGATATAGGAAACAACACTAGTAATAGGCCATGGAAAAATAAATATAAAATAAATCAACCGATCAACCAGAGATGAAATAATAGGCAGACAAATTCGAATCAAGAAGATCAAGTCACAGGAGACAACGCAATAGATGATTTTATATTGAGAATAAAGATCAAATACACGATTTAGAAGGAACAGAAGAATACAATATGAATAAATACTCAGAAAAAGATAAATACATCCAAAATACAAGAAAAGGGGAAACAGGGGTAACATTCCAAAAAATGTGAAGGTAAGAATCATGATTCTCAGAAATGTTGTAATACTGCATTTGGTACAAGACATTGCATTCTAGGAAATATTTCATTATTGTGGTTAATATAAACATTTCATTTTCATCAATTCTTCTCTATAGTGGCATTAATGAAAATACCCTTTCGGCTTTATTTATAAAAAAAATCAATATAATTGTTATCTACTTTAGTAATCAATGCATATGCACGTGCAAAACCAATATTGATATATCTTATAAAACCTGAGTACAGTAACAAACAGATCACTCAAAAAATTACATTATGATTCTGATAATTTTCAATTAGTAGATAAAAAACATAACAAAAAAAAAATTAAATGCACGCAGTAAAAACACATGAGCTTATTAGGCATACATGAATTATAATTATCAATGAAATATTTTATTTATGACTTAGTAAACAAAGAGTTTCCCCTTCAATTTATTTATTAATAATGGTAATTACTATTATTAAAATTGATACATTATACTGAAAAATATATCATACTTATTTAATTCTGATCAATTTCTAATTTGAAGATCCTTTTTATATATAAATATGCATAAATCCCACCGTGATAAGGCAGCGTGATTTTTTTTTCTTTTCTTTTTTTGGGGGGGGGGGGGGGGGGGGGGGATATGATAAGGCAGAAAGATTATCAAAAATATAGAGGGTGATTTTGTAATGTGTTAATCTCAGTTATTTTTTATGTTAAGGAATTCACAAATCCACCTCTTTTAAAGAGGAATGTATATCCTTCTCAACAAAAGATTTTGATTCACATGAGAATTAAAAAATCATTCTAAAACTATACTCATATCTTACCAAACCAGATAATCCAAAAAGTAATCTTAGATTCCCTTGAATATTACCGCGTACCAAACGCCTCCTAAAAAATAGTCATAATTTTCAAAAAAAGAAAATCAAAGAACTCATATTTTCATAGTTATTTTTTGGAAAAAATTAATTCTTCTCCCTCATTGACACTAGATTTCTGTTATGCCCTTGAATTTTATTTAACTCTTCTGTAAACTCTTCGTACCGTATAATTAAAATACATAACATATCCTATATCTATTTAAAGAAACACATAGAAAGCTATCAAGTGTCTCTCATTCAATATAAACAAGATCAATGGTCCAGATTGATTCTCACAAAATATATTTTTACGCCCAAAATTTCAAACCATAAAACCAATTTCTCTCTCTCTCAACTCAGAACCCCCCCTAACACTTCTCCCTCTCTCAGTCTTCCCGGCTCTTATTTCTCTCCTTTTCTCTTTCTTCCCCCGCTCTCTCTCTCTCTCTCTCTCTCTCTCTCTCTCTCTCTCTTCCCCAACTTAGAACCCCCTCCCCCCCTCTTTCTCTCTCTCTCTCTCTCTGTCTCTTTCATCCGCTCTCCTTCGAAACCTTCACTCCCGACCTCCTTAGAACAAAAATCCGACCTCCTTCGAAACCTCCCCCCAATTTCCACTCTCGACCTCCATGGAATCAAAATTCGACAGCTCCGCCAGCCCCACCTCATCGAAACCTCCACCTCCTTCGAAGCCCCATCACCTCCGTCAACCCAACCTCCACCTCAGCGAAACCCACACTCGAAGATCCATCAACCCAACCCCCATTGAAAGTTCACCTTAGGAAAATTTTAGGGTTTTATGGTCAATTCCATTTTGATACTGTTTTGCATCTAATTTTGCATCTAATCCAGAAATTGATACTGTTTAGAAATTGATTGATACTAATAATTGATGATGAGCTGCATTTCGTCGAGATCGAAGGTGGATACTTCGATCAGTAGTGCCAGCACACTGTGCACCAATTCGGGTTGGTTTTTGCGTTGGTCTTGATTTGTTTTTATTTTGATCAGTAGTGCCAGAACACCCTGGGAATTTTTTTATTTTTTGAAGACTTTGTAGTCGATTTTGTTGGTTTTGTAAAAATGGTTAAGGGAGTGGAAGTGGTTAATTCGGGTTAATTTTATTGGTAATGTCCATGCTTCTTAGTTGTTAATTTGGTTTCTAAACTGGTCCAATAACTATAAAGATCAGCCGGACTAGATCGAATTGTAACCTTAGCGAATTGGGCTACATATTTTTGTTTGGAATCAGATGTGATGGGCATTAGGCAATGAATTGGCCAAACTCGGTTGATACTACCTAATTCCGATGAGTCAAAGGAAAGGAAATAAAAACAAAAAACATGAGGTGGGTTACAAAATCCACAGGAAACATGAAAAACAAACTTATATAGTGCTAAATCATGAATCTTCTCTGACAGTATGAATTTATTTGGTAAAAAAATTGAAATCGAAAGTCAATGTGATGGATTTTAGATGAGAAAACATGCAGAGAAAAACAAACTTATTTGTATCATTTTCTTTGTCCAAGGTTTTTTCATCTGAAGAAATTATAATCCTGAAGGTTATTGTGATAATTCTGGACATTTTAATTTGGCCCTCAGATTATAGTTTGTAGCTTCATTCTTAGATGATGCTAAACAGCTTGACATATTCTTTTAGAGTTTAATAGCATAGATGCTTTGATTATAGAGATGTTCTTTGATTAACGATGATGTTTTCTAATTTTAGCTGTGCAAATTCTACTTGCCAGCTGTTATACTCAAGAAATTTCAATTAGTGGACATTTTTGTTGTTACAGATGTTCAATATCATTGTTTACCTAACTTAAGTATCAACTATTGATATTGTTTTGTTATTAAGGAGGATTTCTATTTTGATGTTCAGGAGGACTTTTTAAAGTATTAATTGAGCTGAAATTTGTTGCATCTTGATTTGGTGGGTTGTGGACATGTTTGGAAAGTTTTTTTTTGTAGATTTCATGGATAGTTTTGTTAGAAATGTAGTTGGTTTTTTGTGGAAATGATTAGAGTTCTGATATAAAGGGCTAATTTTGTTGGTAATGTAGTTGGCATTGTGGAAGTGATAGTAGTCGTTTGGGGTTTTGATGTAAAGGTATGATTTTGGGATTAGGATAAGCTTGATGTGTAGTTATCTTTATATGGGTATAAAATTATCGTGCGATGGTGATCGCTAATATAAGTAAGGATGCAAAAGATTATGTCTTTTTTATATCTAAAGGAACATCACTTGAGGCTTAACTAGCTGTTAAATTAACAAATGTGGCTTTTAAGAGTGCTGAATGCTGAATGAGAGAGGAAGAATTAAAGTAGTTGTTCTCAAAGGTTTAGGATCAAGACAAATTTGATAATACAATTATCCTAGACTGATGTTGTAGATTTGGTAAACTACATCTTAGATATGTATCTTTCTTGATCTTACATTTTGGAATGTTTCATGGAAATGTAAGCATAAGGGGTGAACTGTAGAAGGGACATAAGTGTAAATTATGCCGATTTCACTACATTACTAGAGTGACATTATGTTGAATACAGTTAAACTCCCATGTCTTAATCTTCAGTAAACGTGCTAATGTAAGTAATTTATTCGTTTAGCTTAAAACTGGGTCATCTACTGGCTATCCAAATTATGTGTTAAATTTGAGCTAATGTAAGTTATTGATTGGTTTAACTGTAAGTAATTTCCCCTCCTTTATATACAGATCAAATCCTTCATCCAAATTAAACAACAACAAAGGATAACATCACCAGATATGGTCATGTAAGTTTTTTTAATGACATCTAAAACTCTTTCATATTAGATCAAAATATTGTTTCTTTTATGTTCTTCACATTATAATGTTTACTTTCATACCATACGGTTGATGTTGACTTGAAAAAAACAGTACGTGAAGTTTTTCATTGTCTTTTTTATCAAATTCTTACAAACGCTTACTGTTTGTTTCTTTAATTATCATTGGTTTTGAATGATTATTGAAAAACTCTTAGTGTTTGTTTCGGCTTTCATCCCATATTGAAGACTAGAAGCATTGTGTTTGATCCCTATTGTAACAAACCTGTAATCTTTTTTTTGGTAGTAGGGTTGGTGGATGATGTATTAGTTGTATATTTTGTTCCCTTAAGTTATGTAGAATAAGGGATTATGTAATCTATGTAATATTTAAGATTTTGGGAGATGATGTAAGTATCTGTATAGGATGATGATATAATATAGTGATGTTAAAATCCGTACCCGCAAAGTTGTGGAGTATTGGGTTTGGCGTGTGGTTTTTCAAAGGTTTTTCTAAAAATCAATTACGTTTTCAAACGAAATCTTGGTTTTTATTTTGTATCTTGCATCATATGAAGAATTTTTCCAACAAGATTCTAAAAACCAAATATTGGTTTTTATATATGATGCCTGTGTGATGTTGCTTGGATTGGCCTGGGGAGGATTGATATTAACTGCCTGAGATGTTATATTTTTAATTGTTAGCAGAATTTCGTAAGGAATTATTGTAAAATGGCTAATATTTTAGGAGAGACTCTGTGCAAATTCTTACTAAAATTCCTAAAAGTCCATTATGTTTTCAAACGAAATCTTAGTTTTTATTTCGTATCTTGTATCATATGAAAAAAATTTCCCTCAGAGTCTTATATATATGATGCATGTGTGATGTTGCTTGGATTGTTCTGGGGAGGATTGATATTAACTGTCTATGCTGATATATTTTTAATTTAGCAGAATTTCGTAAGGAATTGCTGTAAAAGGGCTAATATATTAGGGGGGACTGTCGAAATTTTTACTAAAATTCCTATTAGTATTCTAGAATAGAAATGACCATTGGTTTTGACTTGATTGATTCCTTTTTCATTATAATGATTTTTCATCCATGATCGTGATATTTGGCTGGTTTAGTCGACAATCCATCTGCAATCTTCATGTTCTCTTAATGTTTGAAATGCCTGATAGTTGGGCTTATGTATTTTGTGAGAGATGATGTAAGTTATAGATTTAAAAAAAGATACATGTAAAATATCCCATACACTGAATATATCAAAAATCGGGGCTAACATGCCTGTTTCATATCAAATTTGCAGCAGACTCTCCAGTATATGGATACTAAATCTATTAATATGGAGATGTAATTGTACTTGATCACATTTAACAAAAGATTTTCACATCTCTCTCTCTCTCTCTCTCTCTCTCTCTCTTTCTCTCTCTCTCTCTCTCTCTTTTTTAACCTCTTGTAAAATCATACATGTTTAACTACATGAAAATATGACAACGGGGAATTAACTGCATTAGCTCTAATGTTTAAGTCACACATAGCAACTGATTTCGATCCACTATTATTGTAGATTCACAGTACTCTTTTTCAATCCGGAGCCCCTGACAAATGATCCTGCAAGATATAAACCAATAAACAACTTAATTCATAATACATTAATGTCAGCTGCAAAATACACATTTATATATATCATTCTTCACAAAGACGTGCATATATTTAACTTTTTACAGGGCTTTTTATATACTGTATTGTTCACGGAAACGTACCGTAGGTACGTGTCCATTGGCAAACCTAGTGATTACATAATTCATAATCAGTTTGTGTTATCATTGGGAATTATGCATAGAAATACTGAGGAGTTTCTAATAGATTAATGGAGTTGGAAAATCAGAAGGCCTCCTATTGACTCACTACTTTCACTGATTTAATGAGAAAATATTCGGGCCCTAGGCCGGCCAGAAGTCCTGTTTAATTAATAAAGACTCATAACTCAAGTGGATGGCCTACTTGCAATAGATTAGGGCGATGCATGATTTACCACAAAATTACAAATTAGGTGGTTCATCATCATATGTATAACAAGTTCATAGTACCTGAAATATTCTTTTGATATAAAGAGTATCTGAAATGTTAATACCATGCAACTTGTGATGTTTCCAATTATCAAGGAATATTATAAATTGTATATTGCACTGAGAGTCTGAGACACTATATTTATATAAGAAGATACAAAATTGCCTCATATAATACATGCAACTTGTGAATTGATTCTAATATTAAGGAATATAATTTCGATACTATATTGATAGAAATATTTTAGTAAATAGAAAACATTTTTTTTTTGTTTTAGGTGAAGATGATTAGGAGAGACAAAAATAATCTTATGTTTCTTTTGTAAATCTAGGACCTTAAAAAAAAGTCATTAAATTAAGGTTAGGGAAAAGGAATCTTATATGCCCAGGAGTAGAGTTGGCATTTCGGACGACTGGACCGGGTCGGGTCAGACCCGTGCGGGTTGCAACCATACTTAGGCGGGTTCGGGTCGGGTCAACGCGTTAACCGGACCAGGCCGCGTTCAAAAATGGAAAGTTCGACCCGGTCGACCTGCGAACCCGTTAGGGTTGAACCTGTTTTGGGTTGGGCCGGGTCGCGGGTTGGCCCATTTGTAATTTCTTTTTTTAACTTCACTTTAAAAAAAATTACAATAAGTATAACTTTATAAGAGTGAAATAATGTATATATTATTGATTATTCATTTCATCTACTATAAATTTTTTACAAATTTTTTTACATACAAATACAAGTCCCCCCCAATCTTTTAACTTAAAAAAAAAAATAAATAATTTTCTTTTCAACATGTATAAGAGACTAAGAATTAAACAAAACGTTTATATTATTCATTTCAACTTCTATGAAATTTTTACAACTTTTTTACATACAAATACTGTTAAAAAAATACAAATTTCTTTAATTACATGTTTAAGAGGACAACCTAGAGTTCGAGATAGTCTAGAGTTAGATTGAGGAGAGGACATTGGACTACTATTGTGCACCTCTACTAAACCTAAACCAAGGTTCTCATCGTCCTAAATTTTATAATCTTGTTGTTGGACTTCAGAAAAATTGCTTCCACTTGTTGATGTAGATGCCGAATTTCCTTAAGTCGTGTCTTCATCTTTCATCCAATCTTCAGTGCACACGAGCATCTCCAACGAATCCGGCTTCAAGCGATTTCTATAATCTGTTAGAACTCTGCCACTTATAGAAAACGCGCTTTCGGAAGCAAATGTGAAGATAGGAGGAATTAGTAGATCTCCAGCCATATGTGAAAGAATAGAAAAAAAATTTTCATACTCTTTCTACCATTGTAGCACTTCAATTTTAGCACTAGAACTCTCACTATCTTGTTGATTATACCAATTTAATTCATTAGGTGCATTAATCCTAGGTTTTTTTGATTCAATACGAGCAAGTAAATTAAAAGTGGCATTTTCTAATGTATTACCCTTACCTCTAGAAGTAGTAGAAGAAGAAAAAGTAATTATACTAGTTGTATTATTAGATGTAAAAGTTCTATCATAATAATCATATAAGTTATTCAATGTTGATTCAAATCTAGCTAAAAATTTATCTCAATCAATTTCAGATTCATCTCCAAGTAAAGTAAAAAATATTTCAATCAAACTTCTCATACCCGCTAATTTGATATGAGGATCCATACCAATAGCAATACAATACAACATAGGAGGAGGATTAAAATACTTCAAAATTTTTGTATAATCGGAAACAACAATATGGCTAATGTATTCGTCCGAAATCATTTCTTGACAAGTTTGCTTCATAGTAATGATTGAAATAAAAATACTACTGCAAGTAGAATCATAAGATGCAGAAAACTTCACAGTTGCAATTTTAAAAGGTTTCAAAAACCGTAATAAAGATTCGGCAAAATACCATGATTGGGTAGTCATTTGTAAAATTTTCATATTTTTTACAAGACAAAAATCGTTTATAATATCTTTGTATTGAGTAACAACATTTAGTAAATCGAAAGTTTAGTTCCTTCGGTGTTTAACATCTTTAGGAAATTTTCTAAATTGTATTCCCCTAGTTTTACAACATATTTTAAATTCTTGAAGTATAGGACCACTCAAAGCAATAAAATGTACACAATTTGTAATTGTAATTATATATGAATCAGCTACTTTGAATGCATCTTGTACACATAAATTTAAAATATGACACGCACATCTAACATAAACAAAATCATTACATGGAGGAGCTAATTCCGTTCTTAATGTACTAATCAAAGCATTATTGATAGATGCATTATCAAAACTAATAGTAAAAATTATATCACTAATATAATATAAATTACAAACTGCTAAAATACGTGTTGCATTAACTAATCCACTATGGGGATACGGCAAAGCGGCAAGTGAGATGATTCCCTTTTGAATCATCCAATCACTATCTATCCAATGACAAGTTAAGCCTATCATCAAAATATCATTACAATATTTTCAACAATTCAAAGTTAACGATACTCTACAAGTTAAATAATACAAGAGTACAATTAAAGTGTCTCTCATTTAGTTGTAAAGTTTAAAATAATCGGACTTTAGTGTGACTCTATGAATTCTTCTAAAATGTGAATTTAGTGCATTTTGCTTGAAAGACTCTACATTCCTACTCTCGAAAAAGGAAAAAGGTAGCTCATCCTTAAAAACTAGTCGGGTCATTTTCCGACGAACAAGTTCGGGAACATAGGATTGGCTATCTATTTGTCCATCCTAGGGTTAATTTTTTGTTGGCCTTATTGGTCTTGTAGTAATTCTTTGTGTACACTTAAAATGTGTCGTTTAATTGTACAAGTTCCCTCACCTTTCATCTATTTGTAACTCTTGTCACAATGTTTACGCATCTTATGTTATACACCCGGATTATTCTCATCGGGGATAGTCATAAAATCTGTGTCAACCACTTCTTTCCCCCCTAGTTTTTCTACTACTAGTGGATTCAGTTTGTTGTGTTTGTGTATCAACATCATGCATTTCTTCTTCTATTTCGTGTGTAGGGATATCGTGAGTTCCTACCATAAGATTATGTGTAAATTTGGGTTCAATTTGTGGGACTATTGGAGGCCGACCTGAAGTACCAGTAGAATCTTGTCCACTTTGTCTACGACCGCTACCTCGTGATCTAGACATGGTAATAGTGTATGTGAAAAAAAAGTTATTCTATAGTTTATGTACAATGTCAATAATTCAAAACAAAAAATATGAGGTATATGTTAAAAATTAAAATCTAAAAAGTAATAGGAGGGTTGAGAGAGAGAAAAGCGAAAAACCAACAAACAAATCTGGTACAAAAAATTAGAACTACAACAATAATCAAGACAATAAGAGGGTTGTGAAATTTTGATACCGTACTTCGTGGCTAATCGAATATAGAAATGATAAAGAAAATAAAAGTAAAGAGTAGTCGGTAGTCTGGTAGTCGTTGAAACTTGAAAGAGAAAGAGAGCTCCTTTGTTGGAGGAGTTGAAGTAGACGTAGTTAACAATTGAATCAACACAATTCGATACAATAGAAAATTTTTACTTCTTCGTTGCTTGCTTCTTTGTTGAAAAAATTTGATTGAATTAAGATTGAACTGAAAAGTATTAGTTGAGAGAGTAAGAGAGTAAGGTGTAGAAATTTTACATTGAATTAAGGGGGTATTTATACGGGAAAAAAAGCTAGCCCAACGGCTCTGCTGACCGTTGGACCCGCGGTCAAACAGGTCCACACCCAAGGTCGACCCACGGGTTGGCTGGCGGGTTTGACTTAGTCAACGGGTCGAGCCAGCATGTCAAGCATGTTGGGTTTACGATTTTTTCGACTCGGGTCGACCCACGGGTTCGACCGGACCCGAACTGCATAATTGTAGGTCGGGTTCATGTAGGCAGGTCGCGGGTCAACCCGGCTCGGTTGCCATCCTTACCCAGGAGCCATCATAAATTTTCAGTCTCTTCAATAAGGGACGAGCAGCCATCTATCTGTTCAATAAGAAGAGTAATTAACCATATTCTTCACTATGAGAATCCAATGTGTAATCACCAAAAGTTATTCTTTTAAATCTATCTTATGGAACTAACTTCTAGGTTATAAATACCCTCCACCTCCATCAAAGTCATGTAATCATTTTTTTGCCACAAAAGCTCATCTCTTTGCCTGAGTTATTGAGCATTAGAGAGTCTTTCGCTAGGGCCAACCCTGGTATACAAACTTTGTGCAGGGTCGTTGGTGACATCTCAGCTGCCCAATCCAGATGCAGATGCTCACAAATGTTCAAATTCATATTAAGGAGACTTCAATCTCACAATTCGAATATTATCTATCATTCAGATTATAAGTTTCCTCCTCAAATAGGACCACAATCTGATTGCTCCCACACCAGAAGAAACCACAACAGATTGGCGCAGTTTGTGGAAAACTAAAAAGCTGCCTCTCTGATTTGATCTCGCCAACAAGAAACCCATTCTAGCCATGGCTCCCAAGGGGAAGAAGGCGGCAGCATCCAGCCGTCAAGCCGAAGTTCCTCTTCCTCCGGGGCAACCTCCATGCCCATCGTCGCAGACCCCTCATTCGCCATCGCAGTGTCCCCTTAGCAAGGTGATGAATCCAATAATATCCACATTTAGGAGCAATAATCTTAGTGCAATTAGACATTTAAATGCTCTATATGTGGTATTTTACTCTTATTTTCTCTTTTCCATAGGAAACAGCCTAAAAACAGCAAAACGAAGCAGATTCAAGACTAATACAGACTGAGAGGATGATACACAGAAACTGCAGAGCATAAGTCGACTGGTTCTTCCAACAGTCGACTGGACAGAAAGGTTGAAGCTGCTCGGTACAGTCAACTTACTCCAAAGGCAGTCGACTTGACAGATTGATTATGAAACTACGGACGCCTCGACACAGTCGACTGATGACAAAACCAGTCGACTGGTATTCAGCGAGTTAGAAGATAAGAACAAGTTGAAGATTCATCCTCATCCAAATCCGAAGCAAGATTAAGTTATCCAAACCCAGGTCGTCTGCGAATAACAACTCTTCATTAATCAAATTAGGGAACCGGGATTGGCAAGTAAGAAGATGGACTCAGTCTTATGCGTGAAGAGATAAGAAATCAGGAACTTGATATCTACAGACAAGGACAAGAGAAACGATAATAAAGGGAGAATCATCTACCATCAAGGGCATCGAAGGATCGACCAGCAAGCATCAAGATACCAGCATCAGAGAAGGAGAACAAGTCGACTGCTGATTGGGCTCAATTTCAACATCATACAAATCAGTGTTCTTCTGTTCTTCCTTTTACTTTTATTTGTATTGTAGAGTCATGAATTCTATTTCATTAATCAATAAAGGTTGTATTATGTGCAACTAATTTCATAGTTGGGTAGATTGAAGCCGTAATCATGTAATGCTTATATTCTTCTGAATGCTACTCTATTACTTTTTGATTAAACCTGAGAGTATTGGTATAGATTTATAATATATTAAACTTGTTCAGAAGTTCTAAGAGCATTCGACTGAGAGTGACAGCAAGTCGTCTGCCATGTAGAACCTGAGATTATCAAGTTTGCGTATTATAAATCTGAATATGTTATATGAGCATAGAGACGACCCGTATCTCGTGTTCATAACTTGTAACACAAGAATCTTTAGGGGTTCTTGGTTTAATCAACTTGAAGGATCTAGATCTCATACCAATTTCTAGAACTTCGAGTGTTTGTTCGTTTCCATTGTTCATATGCTTTCTTCAAGTGCAACTTAGTAGATACCATGCTAAATACTTAAGGAAAGAAACGAATTAGAGTAGATACCATGCCTAATTCTTGGCTTAGGGAAACATTAACTTTAAGGAGTAGATACCATGCCCTTAAAGGAACAAACATGAGTAATTGGAGTAGTATACGACTTAGCATTCTTGACTACAGGTGGAAATCAAAGCCCAACTACATTAATAGATATTCGTGACTCAAATTGTGAAGCGACTTAATTTAGATTTTTTTCATTTCCTTTCAATCAGACTTTTAGAACAAAACTTTATGATTTGCATTTTTCTTTGTTTTATTGATTAGTGAGTTAAGTACTACAATCTCTGTGGGATCGACCCTTGCTCTTCACTACGCTTCTATAAACGATTCGTACACTTGCGAGGTTTTAATTTGTGTCTAGTTTATCTATATATTTAGATCATCTAGATTGCACAACAAGTTTTTGGCGCTGCTGCCGGGGATTATTTAGTATCTTAACTTGCAAAATCAATACAAATCTTTTTCTTTTTATTTTTTTTCTTCTTTGCTTATATTTTCTTTTAGGTTACATTTTGCAGAGACAGACTAGTCGACTGTCTCCAAGGACCAGTCGACTGTACAGCGAATTTTTCCAAAAGCAACAATGGGGGAGAAAGTACCAATTCGAGTACCAATGCAAGACAAATTCACTCCGAAGAATATTGAGCAACCTTCTTGCATAGCTTATCAACCTAATGTCACAGGGAATATGCATCTATCACCTCAACTACTTAGCATGGTTCCCCACTTCACTGGTAGATTAGACGAGGATCCGCATCTACATTTGCAAGATTTCTTTGATCTTTGCAGAACACAAAGCGTCCAAGGGCTTACCCCTGAACAAATCAGGTTAATTTTGTTTCCATTTTCATTAAAACTTAATGCTAAATTGTGGTATAATTCTTTGGAACCAGGATCAGTTCAGTCATGGGAGCAATTGGCAACAAATTTCTTGAAGGAATTCCTTCTAGCTCAGAAAACCAGACAACTAAAAAGAGAAATTCTACTCTTCCAACAAAATGATGACGATTTGTTCTTCAAGGCATGGAAGGACTTTAAGAACAAGCTTCTCAAGTGTCCTACGCACAACATACCCAAGGATGATCAGGTACAAGCATTTTATGAGGGTTTAAATGACACTAACAAAGCAATTGTAGATTCAGCTTGCAATAGAATCTTGATGAGGAAAAGTGGTGAGGAGGCTATCGAGCTATTTGAAGAACTCAGCGAGAACTCACAACAATTCTCAACAAGAAGGGGCTTTTCGACAAAACAGGGAGTTTACGAAATTTCTAGTGATAATAGCATGCAATTAGAAATGAAAATTATGAACAAAAAAATTGATATGCTTGTTAATGCAATTTCAACATTGGGTGGCGTAAAAAACCAAACAAAAGAAATTTGTGCAATTTGTTCTCATTCTAATCATACAACTAATACATGTCCCATGTCTTCTTTCACAGATCAGGAGCACGCAAACTACGTAGGACAGGGAATGTACCCACCCCAGAACATCAATTTTTCAAACATGTATAACCCAGGGTGGCGAAACCATCCAAATTTCTCATGGAGCAATAATCAAAACCATTAAGGCACTCAATTCGCACAAGGACATACACAGCAATTCCAGAGTGGGAATGGGTTTGATCAGCCAGTACAAGAACAGAAGCAGTTGGATTTCAAATCCACCGTTCTTCAATTGCTCCAACAGCAACAGCAAACAAGCAACCAACAAGGGCAGGCCATTCAGAAATTGGAAAATCAAATTGGTCAAATTGCGAAGGAATTAAATGAAAGAAAGTCAGAAAAACTCCCACCACAAACCATACCAAACCCTAGAGGACAAGAACAACCCCAATTGGTGACAACCCTAGAGGACAAGATTGAGTTTGAAATATTTGATGCACCAAAATTACCACACGATGATCATGAATGTTATAATGTTAATGTGGTTCAGGAGACTGCTGACCAAACATTTCAGGAATATGATGATTGGAGGAATACAGAGACAGTACATTACCTTGAAAATCCAAAATCATATTCAGGTAAGTTTGCACCTGTGTTTGAAAATCTTGTGTCTAATAATATTTTTGTTTCTTCTGTTACCAGGACACCAGATGTGAAACTAAAGCCGCTGCCTGAACATTGGAAGTATGCATATGTGGGTGAAAACCAGACGTTACCTGTGATAGTCGCTAAAAAATAAAGCAAGCATGAAGAAGAGAAGCTGCAGGGAGTCTTGCAAGAACACCAGGGTGCATTAAGCTGGACCATTGCAGATAGGCTTATGTCAAGATGGTACGGTCCGTACATTGTTGCAAAGGTTTCCCCACATGGAGCGTTGGAGAAAAAATCAAACGTTCAAGGTGAATGGGCATAGGGGGAAATCTTATAATAAGATGAGTTTTGAGCCGCGAGCCATTCATTACATTGCACAAACTCATCAAGTCTAGTTGAAGACAAGAAACGCAGCGCTTATTGGGAGGCAACCCAATTTTTCAGGGGAGTACTTACACTCTCTATTTATTTATTTCTTTAATCATTTCTTTATTTCTTTACTTTATTTTCTTTCCTTCAAACTGGGTGGTAACACATGCCTATTTTAAGTTTTTGTGCAAACATTGAGGACAATGTTCCATCTAAGTTTGGGGGTAGTTATTCACATTTGGAGTCTTTTAATTTTGACCATTCCAAACATTTAATGATTCGAGCTCAATTACTATAGGTAGAGAGTGGAGAACTAGTATTATGTGTGGTCTTTATCTTTAAAAATGTTAATAACTTATCATATGGATCATACTTGAAACTTTTATTCATATGGTCATGACAATTCGACGAATCTTGAAAGAGAATAGCAAGTTCAACTGTGAGTAAACTTAACTACACAAATTGTGAGTTTTGAGCCTTATTTATTTTATTTGTGAGAGAATCATACACTTGAAGATTTCAGTTGACTGCATTCTTGAGGTGAACTAGAACTTGTTTTTGCTACTTTTCGAAACTTATTTTTGGTTTTTGCATAAAAACTTAGAAATGATTAAGGGACCTAAGATTTTATCACCAAGGACAAATAGCCTACCCAGCATCAATTATTCACTAGTTACCCCTTTTGAAGCCTATAAAAGCCTTTTTATTTGTAAAACACATCATCCTTAACCATTGAAAAAAAGAGATGTGGTATGTCCAGATGAATAGGTTACCTTACCTATATCTATTGAGTTAGTATAGCAAGAATTGAAAAAAAGAGATGTGGTATGTCAAGATGAAGGGGATGAAAATATAAAGAAGAGTTGGAGGATTTGTCATAAGAAAAAAATGAAAAGTTGCAAATTGCTGAGTTATGGATGGGGGAAAGGTGTTGGTAGAAATAAAGTATAGGCCTGTTATATATGGCCTATGGAAAAAAAAAAAAAAAAAAAATCTCTTAGAACAACACAAGTTGCTCTACTAATTCTTTAAAATTTTGTATTCCTTTTCCCGTCAATTGTTTAAACCCTCACCCATGGCCCCATTACAACCTATAAACCTATAAAAGACCTTTTGATCCAAGTAACATGCAAATCAATGGTGTGAAGATGTAGTAGCAAGATCAAGCATATGGTTTCATCCAAGTAATGAAAATTGTCACGAGATCTAATTTGAATATCCCATGTCAATGAGAGCTATATTTTCTTTGTGAGTGTATGCCATGGTGAGAATTTGGAGTTGAAATATAGTTGAGCTTGCTAACCTTAATCATGATTATGTTGCAGAGGCATTGGCCATACTATTATTTGATATTCAAGTTAAGTATTCGTGTGAATAAGTGATTAACATTTGAATTAAAACTTTTTAGACCGATCTTAATGCTTGTTCTAAACTTGACACCAAAAGTAGTGAGTTCGCTGAGGTAAATGTTGAAAGGGTCAAGATGTTCAAGTGATGCTTGTAGTTCAATTTTGCTTGAGGACAAGCAAAAGCTAAGTTTGGGGGTATTTGATGAATCCAATAATATCCACATTTAAGAGCAATAATCTTAGTGCAATTAGACATTTAAATGATCTATATGTGGTATTTTACTCTTATTTTCTCTTTTCCATAGGAAACAGCCTAAAAACAGCAAAACGAAGCAGATTCAAGACTAATACAGACTGAGAGGATGATACACAGAAACTGCAGAGCATAAGTCGACTGGTTCTTCCAACAGTCGACTGGACAGAAAGGTTGAAGCTGCTCGGTACAGTCAACTTACTCCAAAGGCAGTCAACTTGACAGATTGATTATGAAACTACGGACGCCTCGACACAGTCGACTGATGACAAAACCAGTCGACTGGTATTCAGCGAGTTAGAAGATAAGAACAAGTTGAAGATTCATCCTCATCCAAATCCGAAGCAAGATTAAGTTATCCAAACCCAGGTCGTCTGCGAATAACAACTCTTCATTAATCAAATTAGGGAACCGGGATTGGCAAGTAAGAAGATGGACTCAGTCTTATGCGTGAAGAGATAAGAAATCAGGAACTTGATATCTACAGACAAGGACAAGAGAAACGATAATAAAGGGAGAATCATCTACCATCAAGGGCATCGAAGGATCGACCAGCAAGCATCAAGATACCAGCATCAGAGAAGGAGAACAAGTCGACTGCTGATTGGGCTCAATTTCAACATCATACAAATCAGTGTTCTTCTGTTCTTCCTTTTACTTTTATTTGTATTGTAGAGTCATGAATTCTATTTCATTAATCAATAAAGGTTGTATTATGTGCAACTAATTTCATAGTTGGGTAGATTGAAGCCGTAGTCATGTAATGCTTATATTCTTCTGAATGCTACTCTATTACTTATTGATTAAACCTGAGAGTATTAGTATAGATTTATAATATATCAAACTTGTTCAGAAGTTCTAAGAGCAGTCGACTGAGAGTGACAACAAGTCGACTGCCATGCATAATCTGAGATTATCAAGTTTGCGTATTATAAATCTGAATATGTTATATGAGCATAGAGACGACCCGTATCTCGTGTTCATAACTTGTAACACAGGAATCTTTAGGGGTTCTTGGTTTAATCAACTTGAAGGATCTAGATCTCATACCAATTTCTAGAACTTCGAGTGTTTGTTCGTTTCCATTGTTCATATGCTTTCTTCAAGTGCAACTTAGTAGATACCATGCTAAATACTTAAGGAAAGAAACAAATTAGAGTAGATACCATGCCTAATTCTTGGCTTAGGGAAACATTAACTTTAAGGAGTAGATACCATGCCCTTAAAGGAACAAACATGAGTAATTGGAGTAGTATACGACTTAGCATTCTTGACTACAGGAGGAAATCAAAGCCCAACTACTTTAATAGATATTCGTGACTCAAATTGTGATGCTACTTAATTTAGATTTTTTTCATTTCCTTCCAATCAGACTTTTAGAACAGAACTTTATGATTTGCATTTTTTTTGTTTTATTGATTAGTGAGTTAAGTACTACAATCTCTGTGGGATCGACCCTTGCTCTTCACTACGCTTCTATAAACGATTTGTGCACTTGAGAGGTTTTAATTTGTGTCTAGTTTATCTATATATTTAGATCATCTAGATTGCACAACACAAGGTAGAGTCGGTGTGATCCCAATGGCGTCGCTCCAAGCGCTGCTTTGAACCTGACCTAATTGAGGACCGGGTCTTAATCCACACAACCTCCCCACACAGTACCTTCTGCAGTGCCCTTAGCATGAACATATCTCCACCAAGTCATCAACTCTAGAAATTAACAGAACGACCTCCATCAATGCTTAGATGAAAAGCATACCCGAGATGAGGTCCACCTCTCAGAGCACCAAGGATGCAGAATAAGTTCTTAACCTCGCCGACCACAGTTCCGAAGGTCACATTCACCTCGGGGACGAAGGAACAGAAGGAGCCCAACTCCGCTCAGCTGATGAGCTTCCAAGGAACAGAGAAAAGAGGAGGCACCTATCACCAGGGCCAAGTTTCAAGGATTCAAAGATCAAATCTTTAGAGCCTTCCAGGCTGCCCCTAATAGGAACCACCACTGATAGGAACCACTAAGAAAGCGATCACTAACCTAGAATTATGCGAGAAGAAGAGTCTCACAGGTCAACTAGATCCGAGGGACAGGTAAATCTAGTCCTTCATTGCCTCCAAGAGATGGAGGACCACCTAGCTAGGATTAGCCAAGAGGTAATTCACCAAGGCAGAAGTTACCGCCCCATCCAACCTCCCTTCTCCAAGTCACTTCTTGAAGCTCTCGTCTTAAAGAACTTCAAGATGTCAACCATCAAATCTTACAACTGTGAGTCCAACCTAGCAGATCACATCAAGAGTTTTAAAGCTCTCATGATGATCCACCAAGCCTCTGACACGATCCTATGTATTACATTTTCAGCAACACTTAAGGGATTAGCATGAGAATTTTAGTGCTTATTATTTTTATAAAATCTTAAAATATAGTTTTAAGACATTTTATGTGATTTTGAGGATTTATTTACATATAATTGCTTTTATTATATTTTTATTTCATAGAAAAGTGAATTGTACCCAAATGGAGAAAGATTGAAAAGATAGGAGTTTTGAAGTTAGATTTCTCGGAGCTAGAAAATCCATTTTGACCCGAAATTTTTGTAGGGCGTTTGTACGATATTGGAGGGAAATAAAATGCTAAATTAGAGGAATTATTACATTATAACATGAAGTTGAAATTTGTAATGCCTATGTATGTTTAAAAGCTTGAAATATTCTTGTGTGTGTGTGAGTGTGTGTGTGTGTGTGTGTGTGTGTGTGTGTGTGTGTGTGTGTGTGTGTGTATATATATATATATATATATATATATGGCAAATGCTCCATTAAAAACGGGTTTGTTTTCACGGGTTGGAAAACAGTGATCTGAGCAATTGGATCACTCTTGATCGTGATCAGCGGCTCAGATCGCCTTCGCCGATCACCCATTATCAGTGAAGTGGCGGAGGGTTATTTTGGGAATTTCGTCCCAAATAACTCTTCGCCTGATTCGCTCTGAAAAATTGATATAACCTAGGTCATTGTTGGGAACAATGGCCTAGGTTATAAAAAATTGAATCTTAGTACCACCTGGATGAATAGAATACGGAGACCGATTAGCTTCCTCAAGTAGCTTCTGCCTGACTTCTCCTTTAGGTAGACACAACCTTGAGCCAAAACGTAGCGACCCATCAGCATGAATAACCAAATTGGTTCTCAAACCAACTTCCACCTCTCTTCGAAACTGCTGGTCACCCGCTTGGGCTTCCTTAATCTGCTCTATTAAGGAAGACTGCAACTGCAACATCATGAACTCTTGAGCTGATCCAAGAAGTAGCATATCCAACCCCAGCCTCCTCATATCCTCGATTAATTCCTTCTGCTTAGTGAAGAACATAGCGGCAGGCCTCCTACTCAATGCATCAGGCACCAAGTTCACCCTGCCTGGGTGATACTGCAAATTGATGTCAAAGTCTGCCATCAATTCCAACCATTTTCTTTGCCTCATGTTCAATTTCTTCTGCGTGAACACATACTTGAGGCTCTTGTGATCTGTGAATATCTCCACTCTATCCCCAAGTAGATAATGCCTCCACAACTTCAAGGCAAAAACCACGGCCGCAAGCTCCAGATCATGCGTGGGATAGTTCTTCTCATGAGGTCTCAACTGCCTTGATGCATAAGCGACAACCCTGCCTCACTGCATCAATACTACTCCCTGACCTCTACCCGATGCATCACAATGGATCACAAGACCATCCAAACTGTCGGGTATAGTCAGCACAAGCACTAACGTCAACCGACGCTTCAACTCGGCAAAAGCTTCATCACAAGCTTCATCCCAATCAAACTTCTGCTCCTTCTTCGTCAAAATGGTTAGAAGGCCAGCAATCTTCGAGAAATCCTGAACGAAATTTCGATAATACTCGGCCAAACGAAGAAAACTTCGCACCTCAGGAACAGACTTCGGAATCGGCCAATCCTTGACCACAGAGATCTTCGACGGATCCATAGAAACACCAGCACCAGAAATAATGTGGCCCAGAAAAGCAACCCGATCCAGCCAGAACTCACACTTACTAAGCTTCCCATACAACTAGTTCTCCCGCAAAGTCTGCAGAACAACCTTCAAATGCTCATCATAATCTTCCCTATTCTGAGAATACACCAACATGTCGTCAATGAAGATCACGACAAACTGATCTAAGAACTGCAAGAACACCCTGTTCATCAGACTCATGAACACATACGGTGCATTAGTAACTCTGAAAGGCATCACCAAGAACTCGTAATGCCCGTAACTCGTTCGGAAAGCCATTTTCGAAAGGTTTGTCCATTGGAGAATGCAAAGTCTAAAGGCAAAGTCTAAAACCTAAAGAATGACAAATTTATTAAGAACCAGTATATGAAAAACAAGAAGGCCTACCAAGCAACATGCGATGATAGTGATTCATCTTCGGAAGAAGAAAATGAGGAACCTAATGAAGTTGCGAATGTGTACTTCATGGCAATCCAAAGCGATGTATCTAAAAGAGAATGATGGATACTTGACAGTGGATGCTCTAAACACATGACTGGCCATGCAAACTTTCTCTCTTCCATTCAAGATATAGATGGAGGAACTGTTACTTTTGGTGAAAATAACAAAGAAAAAGTCATCGGAATAGGCATGGTTGGTAAGAATACTACTCCTATTATTGAAGATGTACTCTTAGTTAGTGGTTTAAAGCATAACCTGTGAAGCATTAGTCAATTATGTGATAAGGGTTATAAGATAGTGTTTGAAAAGATGCATGCTTGATTTATGTCTCTTCTTTGCAAAATGTGATTTTTCAAGGTATTAGAAAAAATAACATATATGAACTTTGATTAAAAACGAATGAGTTTTCGGATGATTTTTGCTTAGTTGCCTGGAACAACGATTCTTGGCTTTGGCATAAAAGATTTGGATATGTAAACATGAAAAATATCGTTAAAATCTATAAGGATAACCTAGTTAAAGGACTGCCAAAATTATCGTTTAAGAAAGATAAAATGTGTGACGCATGTCAACTAGGGAAACAAGTAAAATCCACTTTTAAAACAAAGGAAATGATTTCTACTAGTAGGCCTCTCGAATTGATCCATATGGATTTATTTGGTCCTACTAGAGTCACTTCCTTAAATAAAAGTAGATATGTATTTGTTTTAGTCGATGATTATTCAAGGTTTACATAGGTATTTTTCTTAAGACATAAAAATGAAGCTTTTGAAGAATTTGCAAATTTCTGCAAACGTGTTCAAAATAAAAAATTTCTAACCATAGTCACTATTAGAAGTGACCATGGACTTTTACTTGAAACCAATTATAATAATCTCAAATAAATCAGAATCTGGACAAGACAAATATCCTGGGTCACATCGCCCAAATACAAATTAAATATCCAAGCACTCAAAATACATTAATCAAATCAACAATAATAATAATAGCAAAAATATGTCCAACACTAATATCTCATTTCTCCAATACCATCTGGCAAACGATCATCCTGATCTGTAATCAACAAATTACAGGAGAAGGAAAAAGAAAACACGTACCTGTCAATGCAAGTTACGGGCCACTTATAATGTAGGATACAAGAACATGGGAAAACTAACAAATAGCATGGAAAAATGCATCAACAGTAATAACTAGCATAAATTAGTAAAACAAGGTCAACTAGCATAGTATACTAACAGTACAAATGAATGTGTCTAGCATAGTGTCCTATGGCAACTAACAGTGTCCAGTAACAGTAAGCTCGGTATATCAGTGTAATAGTCCAACAGTATCAGTCTTATAGTACCAGTCTAATAGTATCAGTCTAACATATCAGCCTTATGTTCTTACAGTCTTGCATGTATTACTAGCTAGGTAGCACTTTATGCATCCCGGTTTTTACTACATGGTGTCTACAATAAACAGTTTCGCTTTTAGATTTCATAGTGGACCATAATGGAGCAGTGTACTCAGGTATCAGTAACAGTAGCAGTAACAGTAAAAGTAACAGTAACTGTAGCAGTAAAAGTAACAGTAACAGTAGCAGTATGGAACAATAGTTCCCTTCCAAGTACACGTTTCCATATTTTTCACTACTAGATCTTTCCTTAAGAACCCCGGCTTGATCACTTTTATTATACTTATCAAACAGGCATGATGGGACATGAAATAGTGTCAAACTAATATGGTATAAATAGTATTAGGTTCAGGGAAACAAATAAATATGCATAGGTGATATACAGTCACATAAACGAGCAAAACATTGTATGTTCATATTCATGACAGCATAACAGTATAGTACTAAAATAGTGATTACCATTACTACAGAAATCCAAATCTGAATCTGTCGAAGAATCTGGAAAATAGAATTTCACACGAATCCAGCAATTATATATAAGCCATACAATAATTCACAAAGTTATAACTCAAAACTGATATGAATCCAGAAAATACGTTCAGCAAGAAATTAGTAAATCGAATTCAAAGTAAGAAAAACAGCATTAAAACTTCTCAAATAAATCCAGGAAAAATCTGAGGAAATCCCCGATATGTCTTGTATCAGAATATAAAGTTTCATAATATTCCAGTAAAGTTAGTTCAGTCAAAAAAAATCAGAAAACATCAAGAACAGATAGTTTGGTAAATCTGGAATTCCCAACACTGCTGTACGAAAACTGTAATATCTCGTAAACGGTGAAATGAAATCCAAATCTTCCAAAGGGAGATGAAAATAGAAAAAATAATCTAACTTTCATATTTCATTAATATTTTCTATACAGTAAAAGGAATTAGGGTGAAAATACAATTCTTTTCAGAACAGCGAGCAAAATACAGAAATTATAGTTCTTGTTCAAAAGCATGAAACGGCGTATAAAACTCATCAATAAAATCCACCAAATTTCTGGGTAATCTCTAGATAGATATAGAAATATTGTGCAAAGTTTCAGATCAAAATAATATATTTAAGACCAGTATCAAAATAGTTAAATCATCAAAATCATCAAAAAAAGAAATGTGGAAATAGAATCCACCTCTGTAGTAAAATAGCTATAACTCACTCATACGAAAACAAAATCGATCAAAGTCAGAGAGATCAGAAAGAAGATAGATTTCTCTAAAATTCATGTCAAATACAAAAATTAAGAATTCTGACCTTAATAGGGTCTAAAATACAAATCAAAACTGATCATCGACAAAATACAAATTTTCTCTTGAAAACAAGATAAACACAAATCATACGAAACTTGTTCCAATCACAATCAAACATGGTATAGAGTCTACCAGGTGTCCAAACATCATGAAATAGGGTATATAACATATTCAAAACCATCATATCACATAGATCTCATTAACCACATAATTTCCTTAATTATCTCACATATATGAATAGATCAAGAACGGTACCCTAGTTGTTTTCAAGTCAATTTTGTGTCGTGAGGCAATTGTGGCCAAATAGCACTATAGAGACAAAACCCATCAAAAATAACATACACACGAGCTGTTTCTAGAACCCAACTACACTATAAGCGGTATTTTTGACTTATATCAAACAAAAGGAATTGGAGTACAAGTTACTTACCTTAACCGAAGAAGAAAACGATGAAATCCAAGAATATCGGGAGCGAATCTCGACAACGAACAAAACCACGAACGAAAATCCAATACACGTGCAAAAAATCCAACACGTGCAAGCTCAACAAGCGAGAGAAAGAGAGAGAAACCAACAGGGGGGTCGGGCGTCGGCTGGCTTGCAGCTGGTCGGCGCTCCGACGGGTGCTGACAGCGAACGAAGGCAAAAGAGAGAGATGAAGAGGAGTTGAGTGCTCGGGGTGATCGGGAGGTGGCTAGGGTGCTTGGTCGGTTGGGTGCAACCGAAGGGGAAGTCAGTTAGGTGGCGTCGGGGGTGAGGCAGGTCGGGATTTGGCTGGGAGGGTGTCGGGGTGGTTGTGCAGCGCAAGGGAGAAAGGAGGGAGGCCGGGAGGGATGTAGTATTAGGGTTAGGGTTTTGGTGTGGGAGAGAGGTATATATATATATATGGGATTGTTTTAGGTTTATAAATATGAGTTGGGTATTGGGTTGTGGATAGTTTAGGAGTAGTAATAGGATTAGACTAAAAGGTTTTGATTAGGATCAAATTGTATAGGATTGTAGGTTTAATTTGGCCTTGGTAACCAATTAGGGATCAAAATAATAGGATTGGAAATAGGATGAACAACCAAATCACCATGAGCACCCAAGAACAAAAATAAAAAGAAAAAAACCTAAATAAAGAGCGAAAATAACAACAAAGATCAAGAACAAATCAAGGAATAGAATTTAAATTACAAAAGATCAAGATTGAGCCAAAAATAAATGTATATTGAAAACGACTCCAATAGACGGTCCAGAAAAAAAAATACAAGGGAGTACAAATACTCAAGAAAGAAAAAAATACACCAAAAATACGAAAACAAAAAAATAGGGGTTATAGAAGAATCTATGCATGTCTCATTTGATGAATCTTTACCTTCATCTAGTGTTATTCAAGATGATGAAATTCTATCTTCACCACTAGATAAGGTTGTTAAATCACTTGAGCAAATTACTCTAGATAAGTCGATTGATGGGCTTCATAAGTCAAATGATGTGTTGAATCAGTCGGCTGATAGGTTAATTAAGATGACTGATCCTGTAGAGATAACTCCAACTTTACCGAAGTCATTTTTTGAAGTTCGAGATCATCCTCATGACTTAGTTATTGGTGACATCTCACACTGCATTCAAACACGATCACACTTTAATATGATTTCTCATGCTACTTTCTTGTCGTATTTTGAACCTAAAAACATTCAAGAAGCATGTGAGAATGAATTCTGGTTGAATGCTATGCAAGATGAACTTAACTAATTTGTAAGGAATGATGTATAAAATTTAGTTCCATAACCTCCTGATCATACTATTATTGGTACCAAATGGGTATTTAAAAATAAGTTAGATGAATCAGGACAAGTTGTTAGGAACAAGGCTAGACTAGTTGCCTAAGGATATAACCAAGAAGAAGGTATTGATTTTGATGAAACAAATGTTCCTGTTGCTAGACTAGAATCAACTAGAATTTTGTTATCTTTTGCATGTTTTATGAATTTCCATGAACAATTCCCTAGCCATGTTTTTAAATTAAAAAAGGCTTTATATGGTCTTAAACAAGCACCTCGTGCTTCGTATGATCGTCTAAAAACTTTTCTCTTAGAAACATGATTTGAAATTGGTAAAGTAGACAATACATTGTTTATTAGAAAAATAAATTCAGACATATTAATCATACAAATCTATGTAGCTGACATAATTTTTGGATCAACTAACAGTAATCTATGTCAAGAGTTTGCTACTACCATGCAAAATGAGTTTGAGATGAGTCACATGGGTGAACTCAATTACTTCCTTGGAATTCAAATAAAACAATTTCAAAATGGCATATTTATTAATCAAGAAAAATATGCTAAGGAGTTACTCAAACGATTTGGCATGGATGGCACTAGTAGTAAGACCATACCTATGACTACTACTACTACACTTGACAAAGATGAATTAGGTAAGATTGTCAATCAAAAGCTATATCGATGTATGACTGGCTAACTCTTATATATAACTGCTAGTAAACCAGATATTATGTTTACCGTATATTTGTGTGCTAGATATCAGGCTTGTCCTAAAGAATCTCACTTAAAAGCAGTAAAACGGATTTTAAGATATATTAAAGGCACATCAGAATATGGTTTATTTTATCCTCACACCAATAATTTTCAACTACTGTCTTATAGTGATGTTGATTTTGCTGGAAGTAAAACTGACCGCAAAAGTACTAGTGGAACCTATCACTTTTGGGACATTTCCTAGTATCTTGGTGTAGTAAAAAGCAAAATTCTGTATCTTTATCTACCACAGAAGCTGAATATATTGCTGCAAGTTTGGCTTGTGCTCAAATCTTATGTATGAAACAAACCCTTTTATATTATGGTATTTATTTTTCAAAACCTTCTATAATGTGTGACAATACCAGCACCATTAATCTTTCAAAAAATCCGGTTCAACATTCACGTACAAAACATATTGATATTCGACATCATTTTCTACATGATCATGTTTTAAAAGGAGATATTTTATTGGAGTTTATTTCTACTGATAAAAAATAGAGGATATTTTTACCAAACTGTTAAAAGTAGGCATTTTTATAAAGTTTAGAAGAGAACTAGGAATTTGTTCATATCATGATACTTCCTAAAAATTTACCTAGCTTGGGTATTTGTTTCTTTCTTGAAATTATTGAATGAACAGTTGACTGTCTTGCTTTTCCAATCGACTGACGATGCTTTATAACTTATCCATTCTTATTAAAACTCTGTTTATTTTTTTGAACTTATTTTGTTTTTGCTTCAGTCAACTTCCCTCATGACCAGTCGACTGTTGCGACCATTTTCAGATTTTTTATATATATGAATCGTCACTTGTTTGGGGTTTCTTTCGCTCTTCTTAGACCAAACCCGCTCTACCTGTACTATCCATTTGATCTCCACCATCAATCAATCCTGTCTTTTAATCTCCACCTTTAAATTTTTAATCTTATCTAGTAAAAACCCTAGTTCCAATTCACTTTCCCCTTTTACTATTCCTCTTCCTGACAGACCAGACGGCTGCTGAAGGTATTTGGAGCTTGCTGATTAGATCACTGATTGGAGTTCGCATATTAGTGCCTGCTTCTTTGCTCGAAGTTTCTTAGATTTGGTCTTATTTTCTCTCTTTGCTGTTGGGTAACATTTTCTCTTATCACATTAGATCTTTTAGGTTGTTCGATTTTCTTTATGCCGAAATCCAAAAGATCTAGGTCTTCTACTCATGTTGAAGATGAACAAACCCATCCCAATTACCTTCAATATTTGAGGAATCCAAACCTAGTTGAAAAATATTTTTCCATTTGCCAATTGGTTAATTTTCCTGGTAGGTTTATTAACTTTCCCAATTTAGATAAATATCCAATTGCTCCACTGTTTCAACAATGTGGATTGTTTGATCTTTTATCTCTCGTAAATCAACCACATTACTACCCGCAACTTATTTATTTTTTTATGCTAATATGAAAATTGCAAGTAATGATAATGGTGATGAGATAAAAATCACTACCTCTAATAAAAATGTGACTATGAAATTGGGTGTTAGGAAATTGGGACAGATTCTGAATATTCCTTTTGATGGGTTGGATTTAGGAGAACTTGAACTTGATGATCCCTCCATTTTGCCTAAAATATTTCTTCCCCAATATTTGCTTCAAGGTCCTCCTATGACCAATAAGAACAAAACCCCGCTTGCGAAGCTTGTTGCAAGAATTTTATCGTATAATATTATCCCTAAAATAGGGAGCTACGATCAATTTTCACACGAATTACAAGCGGTTGTTTATACTATTTTTGGAAATATCCATATCAACTGGAGTCAAGTTATCTTTAGTCGTCTTCGCAAAGCTCACACCTCTTTCTTACCTTATGGGGCTATTCTCCCTCATATCTTTAGCCACTTTAAGGCAGATTTAGATCAGGAGTCTAGTGTTGTGTCTCGTTTTGAAATTTTTAAACGGGCCAGTCTTGCTCGAATGAAATTGCTCCATACTCCTCCTCATTCACCTACCCGTAATGCTCCACCTATACCTTTGGCCACTTCCATTCCACCTCGTTCTTCGGCATCTCGTTCATCTTTCATTCCACCTAGGGCAAGCTTTTCTCATCCTGAAAGTCTCTATTTGTCTGTCAACTACATTATGGACCGTCAAGATCTCATTCTGGGTCGTCAAGATTCTCTAGAGGCTATTATTGCCAACCTCACACAGTTGTTTGTTCGGCAATTTCCTCAGCCTACTTCTGCCCCCGATAGTGACGACGAAGATTGATGTTGCATGTCTTGTATTTTGCATTACTTTTCTATTTTTTATTTTGTAAGACTTTAACCTTGACTTTGGATTATGACTTTATGTTCTTTATGTTTATGTATGACTTTATATTTGAATGTTTATGTATGACTTTATGCTCTCTCTTTGGATTGCTCCTTGTTATACTTTCTGTTTTTTTTTGTTGATACCAAAAGGGGAGACATTCATATAATGTTTTTTTGTGTGCATATTCTATCTTATTTAAGGGGAGAAAATTTTAATTTTGCATATCTATCTGTGTGTTCTGTTCAGGAGAACATGTTTCTTAAAGTTACTATTCTATATTGTTTAGTTATTGTGTTTTCATCATCAAAAAGGAGGAGAATATAAATTATTGATTTTGATGACTACAACACGATCCGCATATGTTCTATTTAACATGTCCCTTACAGTATGTACCAAAAACTTTCAAGGTCTTTCAAGGTGCAAGATCAAGCTACAAGACAAGTGTCACTCAAAGCTTCAAAACATTTTCAAAGTGATCAGCTCAAGAACAAAAGAGTGTCTATGTAAATTGATGTACAAAATTGTAATCTTTGATATGTTTGCTTAGAAATCTTGTAATAGCCTTGATTCACACACACACACACACATCCCTTAGGACTAAAATAAAGAGTATTAAAAATCAAATGTCAAATTCAAGCTTGTATGAGTTCAGGTATCAAGTACCAGTCGACTTACGCTGCAATGCAGTCAACTGTTCCAGTACGAAACAATCTGAACTTACTCAATCTCTGATCAATCGACTCCTTTGGCAACCTAGTTGACTGTTCGAGCAGCTTTGACAGTTTTCTGAGTATTTAAATTTGATTTTCAAATTCAAATCTTTTTTGCCGTTTGATGGCAGTTGGTTAGCTGTTTCCCAATGACTCTGGAGTGTCTACTCTATAAATAGAGTCCAAATTTCACTTAGAAAAGGTTACCTATTACATTAAACAAGTCTTTGCTTTTGTTCAAGTGTTTGTGAAAAAGAACTCAAAGTTTTCAAAGAACTCTCACTGTCTTAGACTTGGTTCTCTAATCTCAATCTTGTATAACAACGATTAAGTTAAAGACTGCGATTAGAAGTTGATATATAGCCTCTATACAAAAAGCACATTCAAAAATCAAGGCTCTAGGTGTTGTAATTTTTGGTTTCTTTGTTGTTCACTCTCGGGTTGTGAGAGTGGTCCTCTCGATTGGATAGAAGGGCTCTTAGTGTAGAGTCAATGTTCACTCTAGGTTGTAGAGTAGGGTTTCGCTCTCTCTAGTGGTGAGAGAGGTCTACGGGTTTGGCATAGTTGTTGCCAAAGGAAGTAGGGTATTCTTGTAAATCTTTTCAAGAATAGTGCAAAATCTCAAGTGGGTTGCTTGGGAACCGGACGTAGGTCGGGAGGACCGAAGCAGGATATATCGTTGTGTTAGCATTGCTGATTTTTTGTGGTTTAATTTTTCTAACTTGTAAATTTTATTTTCACTGCATTTTATTTCTGCCTATGTCTGATCAATCAACTGGTAGTCCTATTAAGTCGAATTACAAGCTCGTTGTTCTTCAAGTTGATCAAGTCTCGTTTTTATCTATCAATTCAGTCGACTAGTTTTTTATCCCAGTCGACTTAATAGGTGTTTCAAGTTGAATAACTTTTAATAACACTATTCACCCCCCCTACTGTTATCTTCCTTGCATACAGGATCCAACACTAGCCTTGAAGATTGCTAGAGCATTCATCATGTTCTTCCTTTGTGAGTTTCTTTTCTCTAACTCTGCTTGCGTTATCAGATCTGGTTGGCTTGTAGCAATAGAAGATTTTGAAAAAGTGGATACATACGATTGGGGCGGTCAAGCAATGACACTGCTATATATGTCTCTAGATTCTTGTAGCAGAATTAAAGTGAAGTCTTTCAACGAGCCATGGAAAGTACTAAAGATAAACAGTTCATATTTTGAAAGCTATTTATTAATCTAATAGATACGTGGTTCAAAATATTTGCTTGTAAACTAATAGAAATCTTTCATATTTAGTATTGGGCGTATGAATACACAAATATTTGTGTTCCAATTACTGCACAAATGGAACATATCGTAGATAAATGGCCAAGAATTATGCGCTGGAACAAAGATGAGTTGGAAACTAATATAACAAACCAAGTTCGGTATAATATTTCCATCGCCACACATCAATTGGAGATGCGGTCCTCTGCATTTATTATCTGGTAGCCTTATTCGGGATCGTCCCACGAGTATACGGGTGATAATGGGCTTTCGCACATATTGTCTCGACGCCGAGTTATCTTTCAGTATGCCTCGCAGGTATTATTTTCCACATTTCTTACTGTATCTGTAAAAATTATTTATTTACTTTTAGGACTTAAGGTATCATTTATGAAATCTTAAAAATATGATTACATTTATAGGGTGTATAGTACCTTGGTGATCGTTGTTATTGCCAAATTATGGGGATTATTTGTAAATCCAGTTGACCCACCACCTTCCAAGCCTTGTATATCGGCCGAAGATTTCTGTCCGCCTATTGACGCATTAGTATTGGTCTGGAATGTTCCACAAATTATATACGATAAGTATTGGGCTAAGGTATCAATAGGTGCTATAATGCCGACTCTCTCGCATGCTACAAATGTCGATTTCATAGGTCCAACTAGCATGAGTGATCCTACTATTCAATTTCCCTTCCGATCTCCCCCCATTTGGGCACCGACCGAGTATATTACAAAGCTCCAAGACGCGATCTTCCAGAATGCCTAGAATGCGTATTTGAGGTACCACTTTATTCCGGTGGTACAATTACAAGGAATATTGAAAAGGGATCTATTTCTTTTCTGTCGCGCGATGCACTATCATATGTGAGTATGTAATTCTTATTTTCTGCTTTTATATTTTAATCTAGTGACAGATAAAATATAACAGTACGATTCACAGGAGGATTTATACCAACGTTATATCTAGTTGACTTATAATGATGTGATCTTAAGGCAATTCATTCTGAAACACACAGTTTTGAGAGAATCAATTCCTGCTCCGGTATTTTCTGGTAGGAGAAGTGTTTCTAGGGACTGACCATCATCTTCACATCAGAATCTGACACCTGATTTTGTTTCAAGTACACAGTTTGATAGCGTGGAATAGATTTTGTGAAGAGTGTTTTACAGAGACTTGCACATAGTTGTATGTGAATCAATTTGTAGTTTGATGTTTCGCTTATGTATCCAAATAAATGTAGGCATCTTTTTGTTCAAAGATTAATGTTTTGTCTCAAAATTATTGGCCAAGCAATGTTCAGCTTATGAAAGATTGATGTTATATTTTTTTGTCTCAAATATTTAAAATTATTGGTCAAGCATTGTTCAGCTTATGAAAGATTGATGTTATATTTTTTGTCTCAAATATTGATGTTATATTTTTTGCCTGGGTGTTTCCTTTTGTAATCACATGCATGCTTTTGTAATCACATGCATGCAATGTTTTTTGTCTCCTACCTCCTACAAAAGTAGGATGCTATCCCTACAATCAATTTCGGTGGATGTATGCTTACTATCATGCTGTTGTATCCTACGACATGATAGCCTACCATCCCTACAAAAGTATCCTACAAAAGTAATCACTCATTGTTTCGGTGGATGAAGAGCCATCACTCATCGTTTCGGTGGATGAAGAGCCATCAAACATAATTCTATATATATGCCTCAGTGTCTATCAGACTTCATACATCTTCAACCTCAACTACAAAATCTACTCTAACTTATATCAATTCCGCCTCTAGCAGTGGCTCATCTCACATCATCATCATCATCTACTTATTCTGAAGAATATGATGAGGAAGAATATATGATTGTGAGACGTGTTCACAACAACATGCAATTGTTCTCGGTGGTTGTTCAACAAAGCCGACAAGTTATTCGACGTAGATTTATTCGTCATAAAGAGAAGAAGGGGATAGATGTCTCTGGAAAGATTATTTTGGCAATAATCCCATTTACGGCGACAACCTATTCTGATGTCGATTCTGTATGCGTTGAACTTTATTCAACTAGATTTTGGAAGCTACCATTAGCTACAATCAATTCTTTCTACAGTGACCAGATGCAACGCGAGTTTTAGGTTTATCATCACATCAAAAAATCACAGCAGTAATTAGATGTTAGGCGTACGGTTCATCAGCCGATGCAGTAGATGAATACATACGATTCGGGGAAACTACTGTTTTAAAAACAGTACGACGGTTTTGAGTCGCAATTGTCAACATCTTTGGACCTGAATATTTGCGGACTCCAAATGTCGCTGATATTCAAAGACTTCTTGAAGAAAACAAATCTCGCGGTTTTCCAAGAATGCTAGGTAGTGTTGATTGAATGCACTGGGTTTGGAAAAAATTTCCAGCTGCGTGGCACGGCCAGCATACCGGTCACGTTTGGGAGCCTACCATTATTCTCGAAGCCGTGGCATCTTATGACCTTTGGTTCTGGCATTCTTTTTTCGGAATTCCAGGATGCAATATGGTTCTGAACGTACTCAATCGATCTACATTATTCAATGATCTTCTTGATGGTTGTGCCCCACCAGCAAATTTTACTATCAACAATAACAACTATGACATGGGATACTATTTAGGCGATGGTATATACCCCCCTTTAGCTACTATAGTCATAACATACTCTGCACCAGATATGCAAAAGAACAGAAAACTTTGCGAAATGCAAGAAGCGGCAAGAAAGGATGTTGAACAGGTATTTGGGGTCTTACAAGTAAGATTTGCGATAGTAAGAGGTCCGACACGATTCTGAGATGCCGACAGTCTATCTTATATAATGAAGACATGTATTATTTTACACAATATGATAGTTAAGGACGAACGAGAAGAAGGACTTCAAGATTATGGGTACGACCAAAGTGTGGACTCTAGCTTCAGCATACCTAACAGAACTCCAAGTCTCACAAGTGCAATCAGGTTAGACGCAATTTCCAACTACATGATAGGCAAAAACATCATGCACTACGACAAGATTTGGTGTAGCACATATGGAACGAATATGGAAATGACGAGTGATCATTTTATCTAATAATAGTAGTGCATCAAAGTATCAGCACTTATGTAATTTGTTTTAAAATTTAGAATCAGATATAATGTATGGATCTACTTGTAATCTGCAACGTTGTACTCTTTAATATTTTAAGCTAAATGAAAGATATCCATATATGTAACCCCTACTGCTCATATTTGTATTTTTAATTATTTTTAATAAAATTGTTGATTATTCTACTTTATTTTTCATGGTATTTATTTTCATTTCTTTTATATGGTGTGTTGTTCTTCTCTCTTTTGTGATTCATTTTGCTTTGATTCAGCTTCATATTCTCATTCATTTGATCTACAAATTTGTCCTTGATCTTGTCTATTGTTTAAACCCATTTTACGGCCTATTTACCTCTTATTGAATTCTTTTCTTCCTATTGGATACTACCCAGTTCACCCATACCCATATTGTCCCTATATAAACACCCTAATTGAACCCTAACCCTAATAAAACCCTAATACTCTCTCTCTCTCTAGCCATCTCTCTCCCGACCCCCCGATCTCCCTCTGCCTCTTCGCTGTCGTCGTCTTTGACTGCCGACGCCGGAGACCTACCGCACCACCCCTCTCCCTTCCTCTCTTCCCGATCCCCCATTGTGCCCTTGCCCTTAATGCCATCGTCGTGTCCGAGCACAGCCGCGACACACCCTTAGGCCAAGCCCCTTGTCGCCCTATTTTGTCTAGCAGCACAGCCCACAGCGCCCTCTGGTGCTGTCATCGCAGACCCCAGCCGCCACCGTCCTAGCCACCGTCATCTCCCCGAGGTGTTACTGCCGCCGTCTTGCTGTTGTTGGCTACTGTCTCTTGTGTGTGTGCGTGTCGTCTCGTGCACATGTTTCGGTTGTGGATTCCTGTCTCTTTGTTCGTTCTGTTCGTTGTTCTGGATCCGTTCCCGTTATTCTATTGTATCGTTTCTATCGTCTTCATAACAGGAAAGTAGCTTGTATGTGTTCTTTTTGTCATACAAGTTAATACCGTGAGTAGTCTAGTATGAAAATGTGTGTACTCTCATGATGATCCTATCCTGTTAGTTAAACCGTGGACATCATTTCTTGATCATGAGTAGTTACAATAATTGACACCTATTGTATGAAACAATTAGATTAGATGAAACTTTGACTGTATGTTGTTTGTGACACACCGCATGTTGTAGATGACTGTTACCTAGATGTTTGTTGGATGTATGATCTCATTATAGTCCATTTATTCACATGCCATGCTGATTTGAGTAACCCACATATATGATATTTGTATGACATCTTAGATTGGACCGATTGTAGTTAAGTTGTTTGATAAAATGCATAAAAGAATTTTTGTTTTACTACTACCCTATTTTATACAGTAATTTCGACCCTGTTAACATAAGTAAAATAAATAAGTTTTTGAACATGATTTGTAACCTTTGTTTTCTAGTTTTCAGAACTTTCGACGGATCTGAATTACAATTTTTGGTGTATGAGTTATTGCTGTTTTACTGCAGTTGTATCGTATATTCCAGGTTCTGAACTATATGTATTCTGTATGGAATTTTATTTTAAAACTGATATTAAAAGTAGAATTTGAACTCTATATTTTGCTGAGTATGTTTAGATATGACTGGGATCGATCCCTAATTTTTGTGGAATTAATTATTGACCTTTATATCTCCTTTCATGTTTTCGAAACCAATCAAAATATTTCCAAACTGCATGCTATTCAGTAAAGAATTATGTTTTCAACCTGATTTTATTCATTTTTTATGAAAAAATTATGAATATAAACTGTAGCCTGATTTTTCTATTTGATACCCTTTTGACGGATCTATTATCTCAGTTTTGGTACTGCTATGTCCGAACTTTCAGAATTGGGATTTTGTTGCATTACTCTGTTTTCCCAATTTTGTTGACCATACTATATGTAATATAATTTCATGAGTTTATATGCTTTGAAACTAGATATGTTAGGGAATCTTTGAGATTTTTATTCGATTTAATTATGATGATTTTAAACTCTTTTCATGCTTTTAAACAAGATTTTGCATTTTTTGGCTGAATACGATTTCTATATTAAATGTTGTTTTCAACCCTGTTTCTGTGGCTGATATATGACTTATATATATATGCTAGAATCGACAGAGAGTCTAGTTTCTATATTTTCTAACAGATCTAGGTTTGCTGTTCTATAGTAACGGGAATCTCAGATTTGGTACAGTAGTGTCTTTTTGTCTAGAACTGAAAGTTTCAATATTTTGACTATTATGAGTTATTTTTATCAACCGTTGTAATTACTACTCCATCTTAGACTTACCCTTTGTTCATGCCATGTCTTTAGCCTGTTTTATTCGTTCAGACCTATTGTTAATAATGAAAAGAAATCAAGTCAGGGTTTTTAAGGGAAAAGATCGAGTAATGGACAGTATAGAAATGCATATTCGGAGGGAACTCATTTTCCCTACTGTTTATTGTGGTACCTACGGTTTATCTCTGTATGCATGAGGGCATGATCCATGACACTGTTTGTTATTATAACTGTTACTGCTACTGTTTGTCCGAATATATTGATCTATAGAAGTTCCACTACGGAGTCTTAAAACGAAACTGTTTGCTATAGCAACCATGTGGTATAATTTGGGACGCATGAAGTTCTACCTAGTTAGTAATGAACATTAGACATAAGAATGATTGTTTACACTGTCACATTCTGTTTTTGTTGATTCACTGTTACTGTTGACCCTTTTACTGTTATTCCGCTGTTTACTGCCATCTGCAGACTGTTATATTTACTGCTTTATCCATGTTAGTATTTCCTGTTTAGTTAGTTTTCCCCCATTTCCTTACTTGCACTGCTTGGAGCCCGGACTTGCATCTAACGGGCGTTATGTTTTCCTGTTTTCCTTTTTTTTTCTTGTAATTTCCATATGAGCAGGTTTTGCTGATCAATTGCCTACTGGAGTTGGTGAGCAAAAGTTTTGACCTACGCAATTGGAATTATTTGCTTAAAATATCTTGATGAACTATTTATATTTGTGAACTGTATTGAGACTTGTATTTGGGCTTGTAGTCCCAGGATTATTATTTTATTTCAGATCTTGTATTTGTTGGGATATTTATTATTGTTGCAATAAATACTATTGAGTTATGATTGTTTATGCATGCTTGGTTGGAGTATACTGTTATATTTATTGTTGTGATGAGTCAAGTAGATCCGTACAGCTTATGGATGGTGAAAACTATCCGCTGGATTTAGTCACGTACCATATTCCGTATTCCTTTTGGGAAGCGGGGTGTGACAATATATATTGGAGACAAAGCAAATATAGAATTGGAAATGAGTTGTACGCATTATAAAAAACAAGCTTATATCTGATTGAGAAAGCATTAAATACATAATTGACAAAGCAAATACAGAATTAGCAAAAACATATAAAAACAACATTCCATACTAAATGAAACCTCGACTGCGCATGATATCATTCTGTCTAGACATGAAGTAAGTACGCTGAGTCTCGGATAAGTCGCTGAGGTCCACACTCATGATGCGATCTTCCTCCGCTCGTACTTTAAATTTGTGATATTTTTCTTTAATCGTAAGCTTCTTTTCCGTTGCTATCATCCTCTGATCTAGAGCATCCTTATAGAAAGAGTTGAAATATTTGGTCGATTCAACAATTTCAGCATATTCAAAGATTCAGCCAACCTTTTCCTTTTTTCTTCTCTGCTTTTCGACCGCGAGGTCGGGAGAGTGGGGTAGGCGAATCCACGTCAGTCGGCATATCTGTATTCCAGTCTTGCGTACTTGGGGAACGTACTGTGCTACCGCCTTCACCCGATTGAGAGTTTCGGCCTGATTCGAACACATGAGTTGTACGCAGTGAAAATTTCGGCTGATGTTTGAGCAAATCCTAACAATCATCAAATTTGAATGCTTTTCCGGAAGATTGCATGTACTCCAATCTAGCTTCGCATAACTAAAAAATAAATTACCAGGTTCACAAGTTAAAAATTATTTTCAATAATAACTTTCAAATTAATAACCTAAATTATACATACCTTATCCGCTTTAGTTGTTCCACTTGCAGCTCTATTTGTGACACTACCCAACTTCGCAATAACCAAGGCAACAGATTTTAAAATTGCACAAAAACGACTTGATAGAGAGCCAGCCGTTCGGTCAGTCGAGTGCCTAGTAGAGATTTAAATGTGGCAAGTACTCGATCCCAAAACTGTGTTCCAGATTGATCGTTACCAACCAATGGATCTTGAGTAATATTAACCCAACTTTGAGAAAGAATAACATCTTCATCAAATGTGTATTCCCTCCCTCTAATACCAATCCCTCTAATACTACTACTGGTCATCGTTAAATCTTAGCTTATTGAGAATATTATAAAAAATTATAATAGAAAGAAAGAACAAAAGAAAAAGATAGAAGATGAAGATAAAAAAAAAATTAAGAGACATAGGAGACAGAGAAGTTGAGTGCTTGATTGAGTACGGAGTGGAGTATTTATATAAATATGTAGCGGGAATCTATTCATTTGTAGCCGTTGAGAAGAAAATTTTAAAAAATCTAACCATTGTGGCAAATTTCTTTATAGCCATTGAAAATATATTATAAAAAATTCAAAAGGTTGTAGAGGGGTATTTTCGGGATTCCCAATTCCCTTTAAAAAAAACCAAAAAAAAAGAAAGGGATGGAAGAAGATCTTCCGTCTATTTCCTTAAAAAAAACTTAAAATAAAATTCCAGGTTTCTTTTTCTTTTTAAAAAAAAAAGTTAAAATGTTCTCTCTAATGATCTTTTGTCAGTCTTAATTTTATATTGAAAATAATTGAAAATATTTGAGAGACGAAAGATCATTTTCCGTCTTTTATATTTGGCAATTGCTATTTTACTCTGCTATATATAGCAATCGACTGTTCACGATTTGGCCAAAAAATAGGTATTTGGCAAACGATAGTGGAAGACTTTTGGTTAAGATTTCCATATTTTAGGTTTTTAGCAAACAATAGTGAATGCTCTTAGAGAGGTTGGACGGGGAGTTTGGAGCTGCGTTGAGGCCGCACGTGGGGAAACGGGATTGATGACTAATTGGCACCAGGGCCGGTCCTGAGATTTTTAGGGCCTTGTGCAAAAAGAAAAATGGGCCTTCTCACTTCTGTACACATTCCAATACTAATTTTAATTTTTATTGGTCTTAACGTCATGTATATATATTTATATATATTTTATATAAAGATTTTTAGGGTCTTGTGCAAAAAGAAAAAATTGGGCCTTCTTACTTCTGTACATATTCCAATACTAATTTTACTTATATTGATCTTGAAGTCATGTATATATATTTATATATATTATATGAATTCAGTTGAAAAATATAAGTAGCGTACATTCTATATCAATCAAAATTTTATATGAATTCATTTACAAATACCTTTCAAATACATTTTAAAAATTTTATGAATTTCAAATCTACTCTAGACTAGATTATCTTCATGTTCATTTGTATTATCGCGTAAATCATTGATTAATTCATTTTCATTTGACGTTTCAACTACACATTCTTGTTCTTTAACAAAAAAATTATCAAGGGCTCCTTTTTTAGATTGGGTTAATTGTTCGAGTCTTCTTTTTTTTACTTAAGTTTTCATAACCAGATGTATCTTTTTTAGGAAACATTTTTGTAGAAAAAAAAGGTCTTGTAATCAAATTAATTAAATAGAAACAATACAACCTGATTGAAGCCGTAAATATATATGATATGTGAATTTGCTTTAGAAATATATAAAATAATCACAAGACCTGTAATTCGAAAATTGAAACAAATATACCATTAGTCATTTTTATCAGATAAAGTCATTTTTCAAAAATCTAAAAAACTTTAAAAGATTCTACAGTCTCCATCCATTCTTTACAATTGCAAGTTATCAATTTATATCTTCTGATTAAAAACTCGGACGAATTCAAATCACTTCCATGATCTGACTCATCAATATAATCAAATAAAGGAAGAGTGACAATATAACATTAAATATCATAGAATACATTATACATTCTCTTGTAAACATTTTGCAGTCCTTGACAATGTTATCACTCAAGTACTCATATTCACCAGCAAAGAAAATATTCATACTCAATCTTTGCATATCCTGATATCCATGAGATTAGTTTGCTAATTTATTTCTTGCAACTATGTTTACCTTAGTCATGCAAATGAAACAGGGCTGCTTTTTTGACATCATAGTGAATTAATTAGTGATAGGAGTATAAAACAAAATGTAACTGTGAATGAACTTGAGCTGTCTAACATTCCTAATAAATGAAATGCATTTCGAATTTATCGACATTCTAAAGCACATATATTGCATGTATGTTTGATGAAATCATAGAAATATATAATGGGTAATTAACAAATCATATTACCTACAAAAGAATAATTATAGAACAAAGTGAACCTAATTTCCTCAACTTTGCAAAACTGGAAATTGAAAGCACATGGAGGTAGAGAAAGAAGCTCATACCTTGGAGCAGTGAAGAATGTGGAGCAGAGAAACTGTGAAAGTCACTTTCTTTCTGTTTCAGGCTTTCTCTATCTACAAGCAAAAGAGAGAGAGAGAGAGAGAGAGAGAGAGACTGAGAGTGGGAAAAAGAGAGCCTGATTTCATGCACAGTTGAACATAAATAAGAATATCAAGAGTTTTTCTTGAAAGTACATAGGAAGATCAAGAGTATTTTTTTTAGAAACTCTATGCAGGTGTTATTGAACTGTATTTATGGACCTTTATTGAAGATTCAAGCCATTTTTTTATAAGAGGGAAGATCAAGAATTTATGGGCCTTCATTATTACTGGCCCTATGCAACTGCACAGGTTGCACAGGCCCAGGGCCGACCCTAATTAGCACGTGCGGGTTAGGAGGAGGAGGCTGAGGGAGGTTGACGATGGAGGAGTAGCGGAAGGAGATGGATGACGTCAGCCATCGGGATGATGCCATTGTTGAATGAGGGTTTGCGATCAGATGAGCTTCGAGGAGGTGCTTAGGTTTTGATCCGGGTAAGATCAAGGCCTTTATAGCTATGTGTTTGGGGTTGAGTGGTAGTGTTGAATATTTTGCTATAATAGACTACTTTTTGAAAATATTTGCGATAATGGGCCAATTTCTAAACTATTAGTGCTCGTGGGCTACTTGGTGCTACGTCAGCAGCATCCGCTATTCTCATTAGCGGCATGTTCCTTTTATAGGTCTCTAATGGGAATAGCGGTCTCTTTTTATACAAAAAAATTGAAATTTTTGTTTACAGTCGCTATTCTTATTAGCGACCAAAGCATATATGAAGTCACTAATGGGATTAGCGATCTTCAATGAACTGTATTCTAACACTTAGTAAAATCTAGAGAATCTTTGCTCTCTGAAAAAATAGCAATCAATTTATTTTTTAAACTGAGGTCACTATCCAGAATAGCGACCTTAGTTGTACAAAGGTCGCTATTCGGAATAGAGGCTTTTATTGTACTAAGGTCGCTATTCCGAATAGAGCCCTTAGTTGTGTCACTATTTTAAAATTTTTACAAAGACTAAGGGGATTAAGTTTCCTACTGAGGTCGCTATTGTGAATGATGACCGAAGTATACTAAGGTAGTTATTCTCAATAGCGACCTTAGTTGGGTGATTATTTTGCAAATCGTACAGTTAGTCTTCTATTAAGGTTGCTAAGCGACCTTAATTTTTTTTAGAAAATTCCAAAAAAGCAAAAGCTCTCTAGAAATCTCCAAGTGTCTCAATACATTCATTTGAGGTTGTTAATCCCATTACCAACCTCATATATATGGAGGTAGCTAATGGGCATAGCGACAACAAACAAAAAATCCAAATATTTTAAAACAGCGACCGCTAATCCTATTAGCGGTTTTCAAAATTAAGAGGTCGCTAATGAGAATAGCGGCCGCTGCTGACATGGTACTAAGTAGCCTACGAGCGCTAATAGTTTTGAAATTGGCCCAAAATCGCAAATATTTTCAAAAAGTGGCCTATTATGGCAAAAAAATTGGGAGTGTTTGAGTATATGGGTAAAAGTGTTTATTTATATTCATCGTCGTGGACACCGATGAGCAAAAGTAAAGCCAATATCGGGATTAATGTTAATGGAGCTTTGAATGACAGTAAAAGTGTTGTTGTCAGAATCGCTCGGAATAGCGAAGGCGAAATTTTGGAGTATCTAGTGATTTGGCCAACGCAGTGAAGTGTGTTACTGTGTAACACCCCTACCCCTAGCTCAGACAATTTATACAATTTATAGACAAATTAGATACTATGTAGTACAACTGCCCACCACAGGCTGCCTCTCAAAAGTTGGTTAACCGATTAGGTGACTCTTGATCCTTGCCAATGTTATTTATTATTATTTTATTAGGTATCAATTCCGATGTGGGACTATATCCCACACTTACCTTTTACTCCCGTGAGAAACAAGGTTGGCCCCCATTGGAAATTGCCATGTCATCAAGGCTTTGACAAAGTCAAAGCAAACCAATACCAACACAAGCAATTACCTTTGCTGGAGTGTTAATCCACGTGGGGCCCCACCTCCAATTCATAACTATTCCTTAGGAATTAATACTAGAGTAATACTACATCCACAACCAATTTCACTACATTTCTCTTCACTACCTTAGGTGGCACACTCCAATAGGTAGGGAAAGATAGAGTAGGTGGGGGAACTCTCCAATAGGAGTATGCCACCTAAAGTAGTGAAGAGAATGGTAATGAAATTGGTAGTGACTAAAGCATTACTCTTAATACTATATTATTTTCCATTAAACCATCCTACCATCCTGTTTATAACATTTTACACATTATTCATTTATTTTTTGAAATACGAGATGTTACAAACACCCCCCCTTCAGAAATCGGCGTCCTCACTGTAGGATCTTCTTTCTAGCCGTTGTGGAGTGGAGTACCCTGATTCTGCTAGGGTACCCTGATTCTGCAGTACGCTCCCTCTCAGGCATACCCGATGTACATCTCCCCGACGTACATCTGCTAGCTCCATCTCAGGCATACATCTCGCCCACTCTTACCCACACCTGATGTCGAAAGTCAGCTCTAATACCATTTGTAACGCCCCTGCCCCTAGCTCAGACAATTTATACAATTTATAAGACAAATTAGATACTATGTAGTACAACCGCTCACCACAGACTGCCTCTCAAAAGTTGGTTAACCGATTAGGTGACTCTTGATCCTTGGCAATGTTATTTATTATTATTTTATTAGGTATCAATTCCAATGTGGGACTATATCCCACACTTACCTTTTACTCCTGTGAGAAACAAGGTGGGCCCCGATTGGAAATCGCCATGTCATCAAGGCTTTGACTAAGTCAAAGCAAACCAACACCAGCACAAGCAATTACCTTTGCTGGAGTGTTAATCCACGTGGGCCCCCACGTCCAATTCATAACTATTCCTTTAGAAATTAATACTATATTATTTTCCATTAAACCATTCTACCATCCTGTTTATAACCTTTTACACACTATTCATTTATTTTTTGAAATACGGGATGTTACATACTGTCGTCCGTGGAGGATTAGGCATAGAGTAATTATATACTCATTACCAAAATAACTATATATTTTCTTCACTATCTTAGGTGGCACACAACTATTGGAGATTTCTACTATCTAGTCTATGATGGAATTTTATATACACTTAAGCAACATGCATAAAACATTGATAACAACCTAAATCATGTTTCTATAGATCTAGATCTTAACCATGTTACAAAAGTGCTTTAATATAAAATGCTAATTCATGAAACTATACTTTGCTAAATCAAAAGAAGAAGATTATTAGAAGCTGAAGCACTAACCTGAAGCCATTGATGGAGATTGCGCAAAGGGTTTGGATCTTCTTATATAATACGTACTTCTATGAGAGGACGTCTCTCTTGTTTTTTTCTGTTGATAGGATGACAGATAGAATAAGAAGATACATATATATAGGGGACCACAACCCTAATGGATAATTAGTTTTTGCACATCACAAAATTAAAATTTTACTTTCCGGTTTCCACACGTAATATATCACACTTTATATTATATGCTTTTAACCCATCACTTAATCTTGGTTAGATCACTTTAATTTAGGTTAGACTTTAGAATAGCAATAATACATTTAGTCACATATGTGAGCCCACATAGATTATTTTCCAACAATCTCCCACTTGGGCCACCTATGTTACTATAACCCCTGTTTTCCATTATCTGTATTTTTGGATGTATTTTTCTTTTTTGGTATTTTATTCAGCTTGTATCACTTTTTGGACCATATATTGGATTTTCATTTTTCAATATATTCATCTATTTGATTTTTCGTCATTTAATTGATCTTCTTGATTCTATTGTCCCCTATTATTTCATCTATGTTTGATCGAGCTTGTATTTTTTATCCCCATTATAAATTGTTCATGCCCTGTTTTATTTATTCATTTTTTTGCCCAAATCCTATTTTAAAACCCTATAACCCATTTGTTATCTATATACCCATTTCTTTAAACCCAATACCCATTATTAAATACCCAACCCATTAGCTCCCCTAACCCTAAAATAACTACCCTATATATACCCATATACAAATCCCTATCTGTTCATCTACCCCCTATCAAAACCTAGCCGCTTTCCTCATCCCCTACCTCTCTCTCTCCCATGTGCTTCCCCGACTTCCAATCCAGCCACCTAGACCCCTCTCTCGACCTCCCGTTCCCCTATGGTGCTCGACTCGAACACCAGGCGCCACACCGGTGCCAGTCCCCTTCTTCCCTTCTCCTCTTCTACAGCCACTCGCACCTCCTGTCTCCTCCCGACATGCCGCATTCAGCAGCAGCGACCGCAACGAAACCCTCAGCATTGTGCACCTCCCTGCCTCCCTTCGTCGACCACAGCACAGTCGCAGCGACTCCTATCACGCTGCCAGTCTGCAGTGCCCCGACGCTCCCTATGATGTTTCCCCTCCGACAACATCAGCAAACGCTAGCACCGCCCGTCCCCCTAGTTGCCATTGCTGTTCTCCCATGTCATTGCCCTCCTCTCTCTCTTGTGTGCATGTGTGTGATCTTGTTGGGTTCGTGTGTTCATTTTGTTTGTGGTTCGTGTTTCGGAGTTCATTTCCTGGGAATTTGCTCCCATTGTTCTTGCTCTTTGCACCGTTTCCGTCGTCGTCTATAAGGCAAGTAACTTGTATTAATTTTTGTTACAAATACAACTACTAAATACCGCCTATAGTATAGTTGTGTTCTAGAGATAATTTTTGTGCAAAACCCCTGTTATATCTTGTCTCTATTGTGTTGACCCGCCCATAGTTGTCACACTACACTCATGACATGAAATAACTTAGAGATGACCACTTCTTGATATGTACATGCTTGTTGTTCATATGATGTCGTATGCCTGGTTGTGTTTATCATAGTATGACTTGTTTTAGACTTGTAAAATATCCTATACCATATTTTTTGGACATCTAGTACACCATATTTCATGTTTGTTATGATTTGGATGAGTTTCATATGATCTATGTTGACTTTATGCATTAAGAAGATTTCTGCTTTTGTTATACCCCGTTTTTGTTCAGTATTTTAGACCCTATTAGGGTCAGTATATGAAAATTATTTATGTATATGAATTATAGAGAATTCTGTCTACTTTTCAGATTTTCTGACAGATCTTAGTTTCGATTTATGAGTTGCAAGTTATGGCTATTTTACTACAGATGTGTTTAAAATTCCAAATCCAGTTTTATATGAATTATGTATGACTATTTATTTTTCTACTGATGTTAAATATAATATTTTCATCCAATATTTTGCTGAGTACAACTAGACCTGATGGGGATTAACCCCTAACTTTTGTGGATTTAATTAATAACTTTTATAAACAATTCTATAATTACAAACAACTACTATAGTTGCAGAATTTTCCTATTGTTCAGTAAAGAAACATAATTTTGACCTGATTCCATTTGCTTTCTATAAAAACTTTGTGAATATGAATTGTAGCCTACTTTATCTATTTTATCACTCTTTTGACAGATCTGGATTTTGATTTATATTTTGTAAGATATTTTTGTTTTAGCATAGCACTGCTATGTTTATGATTCCAGATTTACAAAACTGCTGTATCTTGCTGCTTGCTGATTTTAATTGACTATTCTATCTATGTTGGAAAATTATGAAACTTTATTTTCTGTTACTAAACATACTAGAAAATACCCCAGATTATTCTTGGATTTAATCAGTAAGTTTTTATGCTGTTTTCCTGTTTATGAATACAAACTTCTGATTTCTAGCTGAACATGTTTTTTGGATACAAATCTGTTTTGAGTCATGTTTTTGTGAAATACCATATGACTTATATATATTTTCTGGATTCGGTCGAGAGTCTATTTTCCATATTTTTTGACGGATCCAGGTTTGCATATTTTTGGCAACGGGAATCCTAGATTTAGTGCAGTACTATCTTATTGTCCTGAACTAGAATTTTCGTTGTCCTATCCTTTTATGAGTTGTTCTTCACCTGTACATATTTTTCTTCCAACCTGAACCTATTACTTGTTTATACTATGTTATTCTTTTCCTGTTTTGTGCACGTGTATGCCTATTTGATAATAATAACAAATAATCAAGCCAGGGTTAAGGGAAAGACCTTAGTAGTGGACAATATAGGTATGTGTACTCAGAAGGAGACCCGTGTTTCCCATTACTTGTTGCCATGTTTCATGATTACATGATTCATGCCTGTTATTATATGTTTCCATGTCTCATAATTAAATGATTCATGCCTGTTGTTACTATCTAATTATATGTTGCCATGATTCGTGGTGATTCGTGCATGTTATTACTATATATTGCCATGCTTCATGATTACATGATTCATGCCTGTTATGCTTCATGACTTCATGATTCATGCATGTTCCTGCTGCCGCAATTTCACGACTACGTGATTCGTGCCTGTTACTTGTTACATGACGCCTGAGTACACGGCCCTATAGAAACCCACCACTAGGCCTAAATAAAATTTACATGTAAGTAGCAACCATGTGGTGAAAACCTGGGACGCATGAAGTGCTACCTAGATAGTAATAATACAAGACTTGATATAACATGATACCTGTTACATGCTTACCTGTACATGCTATCTGTATACTTGTTTACTTGTTCACCTGTTCATCTGTTACATGTTTACCTGCTTGCTTGATACCTTATACAAGTTACCTGTACCCTGTTAGCACATAATGTTATTTAATTCCGTTCATGATTCATGCTAGATATTTTATTTTGTTATCATGTCTATTCCATGCTATGCCAGTTTTCGCTGTTATTCTGTATTTGTTATTCTTTTCCATGTACTTGTGCCTGCACTACAAGCGGTCCGTAACTTGCATTGACAGGCATTTTGTTTTCTTTTTCCTCTTCCTGCAATTTGCTAAATTGCAGATCATGGAGATCAGCTGCCTGATGGAGTAGGTGATCTGAAATATTAGATGCTAGAGTTTTTGCTATTATTATTTCCTGTTGCTTATTTGAATAAATATATCTCTTACTTGGATTATTTGTATTGGGCAGTATGACCCAGAATTATTAACTTGTTCAGATCTGGTTTATTTGAGATTATTAAATTTTGTTTCAAGTAAATTCATGTTGGTATATTGATTCATATGTGCATGCGTGATTGATTTCTCTTGCTTCCTACTCTGATTATTCCTGTGAAATGTTGTAAAGATCCTGACAGCTTATGGATGATGAAAACCATTTGCTGGACTTAGTCACGTATCTGTATTCCGTATCTCCTTTTTGGGAGGCGGGGCGTGATAGTTACACCTTATAAATATACATACTTTATGAGTTCAAAATTTTTTCTATTATAACCAAAAGTATAGCCAAACAATCTTGTCCATTAATCATGTAAATATAGGATCAAAGCAATTTTCGTTACATTTATCGTAACTAAATTCATCAATGGTCACATATATCAATATAATCAAATGACATAGATCAAGTGAGAATGTGTAGCATGGAAATTTCATGCAATATGATCTATATACATGTCTATTTTCAACTGGTCCTCTTTAAACTTAAGTGAGGTCAGAATCAAAACATGACAAAAGAGTGAGAAAACTGAATACTTTATTTCTAATCAGAAAATAACGAAATATATAAATGTCTCAGACAAATATAAAGCAAATAAAATACAAACTCACACTAAATCATGATATCCTCAAATAATACAACACCCATATGAGTAGTGTGCTCATGAAAGACCTTGGGTGGTAATCCCTTTGTGAGCGGATCTGCTATCATGGAGTTTGTCCCAATGTGCTCTATGGATATCTGTCCACTCTGCAGTCTTTCTTTCACAACTAGGAACTTTATGTAAATATGCTTCGACATTAATGAACTCCTGTTGTTGTTGAAATACATCACTGCTGACTTATTGTCACAAAATAACTTGAGTGGTCTTTCTACATTCTCCAAAATGCGCAGCCCAGTGACAAAGTTCCGCAGCATTATTTCATGATTCGATGCCTCATAGCATGCTACATACTCCGCTGCTATAGTGGAAGAAGCTACAAGTGTCTGTTAGACACTTTTCTAGGATTTAGCTCCTCCAGCTAACAGGTAAATATAGCCTGATGCAGACTTTCTGCTATCTTGGCACCCAGCGAAATCAGAATATCCTACGACCTCCAAATGATCCGATTTCTTATACGTGAGCATGTAATCTTTTGTTCTCTGAAGATACCTCATAACTCTCTTGGCTGCTATCCAATGGTCCATATTAGGTTTGCTTAAATACCTACCTAACAACCCAACAATGTACGCAATATCTAGATGCGTACATACTTGAGCATACATTAGACTCCCAACAGCTGATGCATAGGGATCTTTTGCATATCCTGAATTTCAAGGTTACTTTTAGGGCACTGATTAAGACTAAATTTGTCTTCTTTAGCAACAGGGGTATCCCCTGGTCTACAATCTTGCATGCCAAACCTTTTGGGTAATTTATCGATGTATCCCTTTTGTGATAATCAAAGAATACCTCGAGAATGATCTCAGTGTATCGGAATTTCTAATACAAAAGAGGCATCTCCAAGATCTTTCATCTCAAAATGCTTGGACAAAAACCTCTTGGTTTAGTGTAACAAGTCTATATCATTAGTGGCAAGCAATTTTTCATCGACATACAGAACTAGGAATATATGTTTACTCCCACTGAACTTGTGATACAAACAATCATCAACAACATTCATCTCAAAACCGAATGAGATAATTATTTGATGAAACTTTTGGTACCATTGACAAGAAGCTTGCTTGAGTCCATAGATGGATTTTGTCAATTTGTAAACCATATTCTTTTCGTCTCCCGACACAAAGTTTTCTGATTGCACCATATAAATAGTCTCGTCAATGTCGCCATTAACAAATGCCTTCTTGACATCCATCTGATGTATCTCAAGTTCAAGATGAGCAACAAGTGTCATAATTGTCCTGAACGAGTCTTTCAATGAATTGGAGAGAAAGTCTCTGTAAAATCGATGCCTTCTTTCTGAGTATAGCCTTTAGCTACACGACGTGCCTTATACCTCTCCACATTACCATTTGCATTCCTCTTGGTCTTAAATATCCATTTACAACCAATTGGTTTTGCACCTTCTGGTAATGGGACAAGTTCCTAAACTTTGTTGTCCTGCATAGACTTATACTCCTCATTCGCTTTTAAGAGTTACAACCTTTCATGGCCTGATGAAATGTAGGGGTGGACAACTATTATCCGAACCGACCAATCCGAACCAATCCAACCCGAACCGACCGGTTTTTAACCGAACCAATTAGGGTTTTGGATTGGATCGGTTCATGATCTTCAATAACCAATTGGACCGGTTCGGTTGTTGGATGAGGCTTTCAAATAACCGATGAAACCGAACCGACCATGCCTCTAAGCATAAGTCCATAAAAAATATAGTTCTCCTTTAATTTCTTGAATATACAAATAGTCATTTCTCATTTTCCTTGAGATACAGTCTTTTTTAATTTCTTTAATAAAAACCGAGCAGTTGTTCTACCTATGTTTTGGTTCTCCATAATCCTATGTGTTATATTGTTGAGAAATGCTTGATTTACAGTGTGACACAACTTAATAGAATCATAAAGTTGATGTAACATTTAGTAGTTACTTTAATCAAGTCAAGCAGAAATTATTTTCTAAATCTTTTTTTATTGCACCTGAAATTCAATTAGCTATGGTTATTGATATTTCTCTTATGATAATAAACTAAGATTATAGAAGTATGCAAGTGAAAAAGCAGTTTATCTCACTCATTTAAACGTCATCATCTCAAACAATTAGTGCAAAATTCATTAACAACTTGCGGTTTTATGAATCTTCATTTTAAATTCATTTCTGAATAACAAATAGCAGGTTGTTTCTTAAGTATGATTGAAGTTGATCTTTTAAATTTCAACAAAATTATGAATGATGTTGAAGGTGAAAACTAGCATGCCAAACCGACCATCCAATCCAATCCAAACCGAGCTTAATCGGCTTGGATGAAAACCGATCCAATTAAGGTTCGGATTGGTTGTGAATGAGAAAATTAAAAACCGATCTTCTTTAGATCGGTGGTGGATGGTCCATATTAGGTCGGATGCCGACCGATGCCCACCCCTAATGAAATGTGATTGGATCATCTTCCATTATTTCATTATCATCCCCATGTTCTTGGAGAAATACCATATAATCATCTGAAATAGCAATCCTCCTTTCTCTCCTGGATCTCCTTAATGGCACTGGCTCTTGAGGTTGTTGAGTTTGTTCTTCTGGAATAATTACCTTATTTTCAATAGGGGTTCAACATTGTCTTGTTAGGGTTCCGGATTCAATTCTTGATCAATGATAAGTGTGGGAACCTGAATATTGTCAAAAGTGATAGTAGGAATTGGGTTTGTAAATGAATCCAATTCCTCCTCAAAAGCAATGTCCCTAACCTTATTTCTCCCCCAAAACTCAATTTCCTCAAAAAATGTTGCAGTTCCCATCTCAAAAATATTTTCAAGTGTGGGATCATAAAACTTATAGCCCCTAGATCGCTCAGAATAACCAATAAAGTAGCTGCTCATTATTTTTTAGTCCAGTTTCTTTTCATGTGGCCTGTAAGGCATTGCCTCAGCTGGAAATCCCCAAATATGAAAGTGCTTTAGACTAGGCTTTCGACCTGTCCAAGGCTCATAAGGTATTTTTGCAGCTATTTTAGTTGGTACTCTATTGAGAATATAAGCTCCTGTCTTTAATGCTTCTCCCCAGAGGGACTCAGGTAAGGTGGAATGAGCAATCATACTCCTTACCATATCCTTAAGAGTCCTATTTCGTCTTTCAGCGACACCATTCACGGTAGGTGATCCTGGCATTGTGTGTTGTGGGACAATAACGCATTTGTATTGGAATTTAGCAAACGGTCATGGACGTTGTTCACCTGAGCCATCATATCTACCGTAGTACTCACCACCACGATCAGATCTGACATTTGTAATCCTTTTGTTGAGTTGATTCTCAACTTCAGCTTTATAAGCTTTGAACACGTCCAGAAACTGTGATTTTTCATGAATGAGATATAGGTATCCATAACGTTAGTAATCGTCTATGAGCGATATAAAATATTGTTGACCATTCCAAGATGCCGAAAGGAATGACCCACAAGTACCTGTATGAATCAATTCTAAGATGCCTAAAGATCTATTGGCACATAATCTCTTAGTTTTGGTCTGTTTTCCCTTTATGCAGTCTACACAAATATCAAAGTCTGTGAAGTCCAGGGACTCCAAAATGTCATCAGACACAAGACACTCAACTCTACCTTTTGAGATATGACCTTAGCGCTTACGCTATAATGATGCCAAATTTTTCTTATTTAATTTACGTTTAGTACCACGTGATTCCACGTGCAGGGTTTCATTATAGGATGCAATTGTTTCGAGTAAATAAAGGTTGTCATAAACATTCAAATAACCAGTTCCAACAACATTCGAATTTAAAGACAAATTAAACTAATTGTTTCCAAATGAACAATAATATCCAAATTTGTCCAACAAAGAAACAGAAATCAAATTTTGTCTAAAAGACGGTATAACAAAAGTGCCTTTCAAATCCAAATAAAAACCAGTCCCTAACAACAACCTAAAGTACCCAACCCCTTCCACTTCTACCGATTTTCCATCGCCTACGAAGATGTGTTTTTTCACCATCATTTGGCCTTCGGATGCTCAGGCAACCCTGCATGGAAACACTTATATGAGTAGTAGCACCAGAATCTATCCACCAAGTATTTCTAGGTATTGAAGATAAATTAACCTCAGAACAGACCAAAGTAAGAAACATACCTTTCTTTGCACACCATGCATGATATTTGGTACATTCCTTCTTCACATATTCAGGCTTGTTACAAAAGAAACAACTCTCTGTATCCTTCTCTTGTTTCTTTTCAGCTGAACCCTTAGCTTTTTCACTCTCAGATTTTCTTTTCTTTCCCTTATCCTTAGAGGCATTGACCAAGTGAGCACTGTCAGTCTTATCTTATTTCAACATTTCTTCCTCTTGCACACAGTGAGAAATGATCTCATATAGAGTCCATTTTTTTATAGTTATAACTGATCTTGAATTGATTGAACTGTGCAGGAAGCGATACCAAAACCATAAGCACAAGCAATTCCTCAGGAAATTCAAGCTTGAGTGCCTTAAGTCTTGAAACAATATGGTACATCTCCATAATGTACTCCCTTACATTTCCTCGACCCTTATACTTCATAGACATCAAAGAAGTCAGAAGTGTAGTCATTTCAACCTTATCGTTTTTGGCAAAACATTTCTCAATTTGTTCGAGAAAATCCTTGGCCTTATTAATCTCATCGGATTCTGTGCCCCTGATGTCTTTTGGAATGCTATATTTCATAATCATTAGACTCATGCGATTTGAACAATCTCATCTCTCAAAATCCCTTTTATCATCAGGAGTGCTTTCCGCAGTGAGAGATGGAGGTTGTTCTTCACTTAATGCATGGTCTAATTCTATACAACCAAGATTTATAAGTAAGGTCCCTTTCCAATCCTTGAAATTGGTCCCATTAAGCATGGGAATAGAGTTGATATTAGCAGTTATTGATGCAACAGAAGATAAGCTAGCTAAACATAGAACAAAACAAACAAAATAATCTCACATAAGTCCATATAAAACAATAAATTCAAATAATGGTTAATCCCATCTCAAGATACCAGGCACAACATTAATATCAACTCTTTGGACAGTAACATTGACTGTAAGCAATACTCTTGTTGTAGCAATCAAATATTGACAATAAATTCTGTCAAATAATAAGTCATTCTTTGGACTGACATATTATTCACATGGAATACCTTATAATTGTCACATATTTATTACCACATATGTGTATGAAATTCGGTCAAATATCAACTTACCTTTGGGTCAGTTAATAAACGCATTATTTACAAACACACAATCATCTTGATATTTTAAATAAATTAATATACACAAAAGAGGTCACTTTGGCAACATTTTATTTCAATTAATCTATTCAAAATATTAGACATTCATAAGAAAATCCAAAACTAAACTTTGAATTTGATTGTTACTCAGAAAAAATATATTTTCCTTAACTTTAGAATTTTATTTTAGATAAATAATGTCAAAATAATATCAAAATGATTTTCATTTATCCAATTATAGGACAAATATCTTTACTATTTTGATCATCACAATTAGTAGGATTAAACAGAATATTAACAGAACTTGATAACAGAAAACAAAATTAATAAATCTCATATCTTGTAACCTCTTAGGTTAGCCAAGAGAGAGAGAGAGACCGCACAGCAGCATGAAGAGAAACAGAGGCGGAAGCTGTCCCTTTCAACACTCCTCCTGGGCGGGCTCCACCACGTGCCACGACACCCATGTGGGGTGACAGCAGCAGCCAAGCCAAGAACTCTGCCTTTCCCCGTGGGCCCCATCTAACAATTAATTCAAGCATAACTACCCCCATACAAATCTCTATGGAAAACTCTATTAATTATCCATATCTTAAAAATCTTTATTAAAATCCAAAACAAGAAGTCATTATCAACTAAAATCCAAAACGAGAGTAGATACATTCAAAAAAAGAGTTTCTCTCTCTAGATTTTCTAGAGAGAGAAGCTCCCCAAAAAAATCCAAAAAAAGTAAACCCTAGATCTAGATCTGAGTTTGGAGGGGGTGGCGGCTAGGATTTCGCCGCCCCCTCCCCGTCATCCATCATTCCCTTCTCGCCGCCGCTATTCCCACCTCCAGTACTGTCGAAGACGACGATCGACAGACGCGGCGCTACTCCCGTCGAGCAACTACCGGCGTGCTCTTGTCGAGCCACGATGCTTCGTCCCGTCGAGCCGTCGATGCCCTCCAGATCCCGCCGTCCCGTCAAGCCGGTCGAGCCGGTCAAGCATGTCCAACATCATCCTGTTGAGCCTGTCGAGCCGTGACGCTCCGCGCAGTCGGCGCCCACCAGATCTCGCCCACCTCACTCTGGCGTGCTCCTCCGAGCATCGGTTAAGTAACTATGGAGAGGCTAACATCGCCGCACCAAACGTAATGGTTCGAGATTTGATTGGGTGAGTTTTGATGGGGTGAGTGTTGGGTTTTTGAGATGAGATGGAAGAGTTGATTAGTGCTTGGTAGTTGTGAGATGAGATGGGAGATTGTTGATGTGCATCATGGTAGTGGGGCTTGGGCCTGAAAATGGGGCCCCTCATGAGATGCGCCCACTTGTTGCAGCACAGTTGTGGGGCTTGGGCCCACAGACGAGGTCCCCCCACAAGGTGAGCTGAGTGATAATGTAGGATTGAAGGTGTTAGGGATTTTTGGTGGTCAGTGTGTAAGTCACACCCTGAACTCGACCTCCTTTAACCAACTTCCGCAAGCTTCGCGACAACACTGCCACTATGCCCTCATCAGTGAACCTTAAATCTACAACGTCCACCACCCGCAGGGCGAGAGGGGAAGGTGATCCTTTAGTTAGTTGCGACTTGTTATAGGTAATTTGCATGAAAGAGAGTGAGAGAGTGAGATAGTGAAGACGTTGCTTCTCACTACTCTATGCAGGTGTATGTTAGCATTTGTGAGAAATCGCTTGAGAGAGTAAAAGCATGAAAGAGGGGAAGGTATCCTCTTCACGGCTCTTTCTTTGACTATGCTCGTGGTTAGGGTGAGTGAGGATTTTGTTTGGTGATAAATCGCTCAAGAGAGCAAAAGCGTTACAGAGGTGAATCTATCTTTTCCATGGCTCTTGTTCTGGTTGTGACTTTGACTGGGCTGAATGTGAGAGCAGTTTGGAGAGTTTATGGGAGTTGGGGAGAAGGATGGGAGCAGCGAACTTCTAAATCCCGCGTGATTCGCTTCAGGTGAGTGTGCGCGTGCCGAAGAGGCAGTGCACGAAGCTTAGTTAACGTACTTACAATTAGTTGTTGGAGTGGGCTCTAAATGTATATACTGGTCATGTCGCTTCATGTTCTATTTTCCTGTTTGTAGTTTGTAATTTTGCCCAGTATGCTGGGTTTGTTTGGTTAATTGCTTATTAATAAAACAGGGTGGCCATATTCCACATTTTCTTCAAAGAAAAAACTAAAATTCAACAATGAGAATTAACAAATGTGAATGGGCTGAACCCAACTACACAACCAAGACAGCAACCAAACTGAGTCAACCCTAATGCCTCGATTGGTGCAACATAACAGACTAAACAATGAAGCAATAAACCCTAAAAAAATTGCACAGAATACTCACGGAGCGGAAAGAAATAATTTCACAAAGATTAGGTTCTTTGCACAGATACACTCAAACGGAAGCATAGATTCATTTATTTTAGAAGAAAAATACCACAAAACAAAGATAAAAAAGAAACCCTAAAGTTCTTAAACAAAATCATCAATTCTTCAATTAATTCAACAAAAACAACTCGAATACCAATTGATGGAATTTTATATACACTTAAGCAATATGCATAAAATATTGATAACAACCTAAATCATGTTTCTATAGGTCTAGATCTTAACCATGTTACAAAAGTGCTTTAATATAAAATTCTAAATCATGAAACTATCGATCCTTTTCTAAATCAAAAGAAGAAGAATATTAAAAGTGGAAGCGCTAACCTGAAGCCATTGATGGAGATTGCGCAGAGGGTTTGTATCGTCCTATATGATACGTACTTCTATGAGAGACCGTCTCTCTTTTTCTTTTCTGTTGATGGGATGACAGATAGAATAAGAAGATACGTATATATAGGGAACCACAACCCTAATGGATAATTAGTGATTTCCAATTTTGCCCGTCACAAAATTAAAAATTTACTTTACGATTTCTACACGTAATATATTACACATTATATTATAAGGCAAAAATCAAAATACCACCCTAACGTTTGGCCTGAGTACAAAATGCCCATACAACGTTTGAAAAGTACACTAAACCCATTTCTCCGTCAACTTAACCTCATCCGTTAAGTTACAATTATTAAATTACTTTTTTGTCCTTACCCTTTCATAATCAAATCTCTTCTTTCTTTTTCCTTTTTCTTCAATCTCTTTTTTCAAATTCCGATCGATCCGTCGATCGAATAAATCAGAGTTCTCTTTTAAATTTATGGATAAAAATGCAGAACTCGTCCTTAAAAAGCATCGTGCGTTTAATTTACATTTAATTGTTGTAAAAACATGACTTCAAAATAACTTTAGATTGATGCTAAGAATAATGTAACTATTAACACCCATTGAACATGTAAATTATACTGTACAAATAATATATGTCTATTCTGTATTTTTTTTCTTTTAAGAAAGGTAGAGAAGCCCTACCTCAAAATATATTAAGCTAGTTAAATGTATGTTATTTTTCCAATATAATTGTAAAATGACTTAGCATCTGCTCATAGCTAGTTAAATGTATTTCACTTCTTGATCAGTACGTTTCCAATATAATTGTATTGTAAAATAACTTGTTGTCCTCTATTACTACTATGAATTAACAGTCTTTGTGTGGATAGTTTAAAACTGAAGAGCAGATGGTGATAGAATAACTGGATATTATTGGATATTGCATGTGCCATCCTGCTTTGGTATTAATTTCACTTTTTATATTTATTTGCAGAGAATTTCTTAGGTCCAAGGGAGAGGGAAAGATGGTTTTAAAATTAGGTTGTACAACAAATCTTAAGTTCACATATAGGTGACAGATCTCTTATCCTCTGCTTAAATTTATCAAACAAAAAAAATCAAAATAAAAAATTCATCAAATAAGTGAAAACGAGAACAAAAAAGGGGGAAGACGAAGAAAGAGAAAGGACCATCAATTGCAGAGAGAGAAGCGGCAGCACAAGTAGGAGAATGAGGAGCTTCATGGTCATGGCAAGGGTTTCTGAGAACTCTGATTTATTTAATCGACAGATCGATCGGTATTTAAAAAAAAAGGAATGAAGAAAAAGAAAAAAGAAGAGGAGGTTTGATTATGAAAGGGTAAGGGTAAAAAAATAATTTAATAATTATAACTTAACGGATGGGGTTATGTTAACGGAGAAATGAGTTTATTGTACTTTTTCAAATGTCGTATGGGCATTTTGTACTCAGGCCAAACGTTGGGGGATACTTTGGCTTTTGCCTATCACTTAATTTTGGTTAATCACTTTAATTTGGGTTAGACTTTAGAATATCAATTATATATTTAGTCACATATGTGAGGCCACATAGATTATTTTCCAACAGTCTACACCTACTCTCCATTAGTATTATGACACATAAGTTAGTGAAAAGAAAAGTAGTGATTTTAGTAGTGGCTATAGCATTACTCTTAGGCATATTATCAAAAACTGCAGAGTTGTTTACAAAAATATTCCGAATCTCGAGATTGTGCATGAGGAACGGGCATCTAATTGTAACACCCCGCAAAATTTAAATGATAATTTTGCCCTCGGGTGTTACGCACGTGCATTTTGTACTATTATTGACTATATCCATAATGCATTTTGATATGTATTTTGAATTACAATCCCGTATTCTTAAAGTCACATTTGAGACAACTCGAATGCAAAATTTCAATCTTTGAGTTTTACGTGCTTTTTACGTATTATCGATGCACGTGTCGATTTCGGGTATTCCACCGTTACGTGCAAAGTTTTCAATGGACTTCAATTATTTATCTTTATAAACATGTTTGAATTTGTTTCGTAAACGAAAATTCAATTTTTGACTATCTTTATTAAAATAAACTTTCTACGTGCAATACACGTGTTTTCTGTACGTTTGAGTATATTATCAAATATGTATATTAAATATACTTTCCGTTGCATTCCAATTGATTATAAATATTTTTCGGTTCATAAAGTCAATTTTTGTATTTTTGAGATTTTACGGGCGACGCACGTGTTTCGGTGCACGTGTTTTAAGCGTATTATTCTTTCAAAATAAATTTCATGAAATTATTTGTGTCTATTTTATGGTGCATGAAAAGTATAATTTTTAAGTTAATTTTACATATTTATTACATATATAAATAAGTTGTTTTAAAGAGATTGAATAAATAAATTGTTTTTGTACACAAAGCACGTGCACGTGCACACGTGCGATGTGCACACTTCTTGGGGACCGGGCTGCTCATGAGGAGAGGGAAAATCTGAACATTTGATTTTGAAATGGGAGGGAAAACAAGTTACAAGTTTAAATATGGGGTTAGTGGAGTTCATGTGGGGTGGTTGCTATAACTACCCATTAGCTCTCTTATAAAAGTGCACCCTTAATCTCTCTTTCTCTCATCTCTTTTCTCTCTTCTCTCCTGCCTATGCCGAAAGCAACAAGCCAGCAAAAGCCTTGTCCATTTCTCCATCTAATCAACATTCCACTTGCCTATATACATATACTAATGTATATATATGTACATACATAGTATGTGTACAAGAAAGAAGATGGGAGTTTGCCCTTGTTGTTGCCGAATGGAGTAGGGATGGAGATGCTCTTGATGATGTATGCTTGCCGAAATGTGGAGCTTGGTGGCTAGCTTTGGTGCGCGGATTTCGAGGATGCTGCAATTGGAGTTCTCTTTAGGAGCTTCTAATTCTAGGAGTTCATTTGGGTACCAATTCTTCAACTTTAGGTGGGTGTTTCATAAATGCTTTTTAATTTAGGAATATAATTTGCATGATAAATGATATACGATTTATTTGGTTGAAATTTAATTGATTGCATGCACATTAAATGAATCGTTAAACTTGATTGATTATGGTAAATGCAAATTACTATGCTTGTTATGATTGCTAGTTGAAGTGCTAGAATTGAAGTGATTACATGAAATTTATGCAAGTTGAGACATGATTAGAATAATGCAAATATGTTGTTGTTGAGAATGCGGCAAAGAAGTGTGATTATAACCTCAAAATGTTATTTATAAAAGTATAGAGATTTTTATAAAGTGATTTTGATAAAAGAAAATAGTCTATTTTGGAAAATCGATTGAATATGTGTTTTGATGAATTTTAAGGATTTCATTTGAAAAATGAGAAACTTGAGAACTTGATAACATATACGATATTGTTTTTAAAAGGAATATATTCTGAAAATGATCTATGTTATTATATGGGAGTACAAATTAATTAAAAGGTCGAAAAATGTATGCAAAGATGCAATTGGTGAATTTGACAGTCAACTGATTACTTTCCACAGTCGACTGGTAAGTGTTAAAAAGTTGGTTTTCGTCAGCAGGACAGTCGACTGAATACTTTCACAGTCGACTGCTACTGTCATAAATTTGATGTTTGAGTTTTCAAGATATTTGCGGGACAGTCGACTGATACTGTCACCAGTCGACTGAACCGACTGTGTTATTACCGAAGTTTCAAGTCTCGTAGAGCAGTCGACTGTCTGCTTTCACAGTCGACTGGATCGAGCGGACTGTTATTTTGATGTTCAAAGTACTCACGGAACAGTCGACTGATACTACCACCAGTCGACTGAACCGAACTATTTTCTGGTTCTTGAGTTTGGATTTGATCCTTGACAAATGAAAGTTAAATAAGTTGACTATGAGATTTTATGGTTGAGTTTTATTGTGAAATGCACACAAGGTTATGAAAGATGAAATTGATAAAGAAATCAAATTGAATTGTTCTCTTGTTATGAGATTATAAAAGAAATGTTTTGAGAAAGAGTTTGTGAACAAAAGAAATGAAAAAATTATTTGAGATTGATTATGAAATATTGTTGATCTCTAGAAAGAGATAGTTGTTGGAATCTAGAGGCTAGGCGAGACCCTAGTGATCGACAATTTTATTTATGATTTGAGAGCTAACCGTTTGAGGGTTGAGCGTCTCTTGAGAAGTAGCCAGGTAGGCTGACTGTCTCTGTTGTTGATTTAAGTCCGGTAGGGTAAGCTAGCTCTAGGTTGTGATGATTTTCTTTTAAAACAAACTTTGTAAGGCTGTGATGGAAGTGAGAGAAAAACATGAGTATGAGAGCCTCGAGTCTACGATGCGGATGTGATCCACAGAATGCATGCTTGATGCGTCAAGTCATGGCGTGGGAAATACTCCAGAATGATCGGGATCGTGGCGACGCTTGTGGGATGTTTGATGACTGCAAGAGGATCGTATGCCATGAAGTGAGGCTGAATTAACGCAGAATGCATGCTTGATGAGTCAAGACATGGCGCGGGATTCCCTCCCAGGTTTTCTGTACACGTGCTTGTACTCATAGAACATCTAGGATACTTACTGAAATTACAGATAGATACATAGTGGAGATGTAATGAAAGTGAGAGAAAACACGGGTATGAGAACTAGAGTTTACGGTGCGGGTGTGTGAGCCACAGAATGCATGCTTGATGAGTCAAGACATGGCGTGGGCACAACTCAGTAATGATCGGACTTTAGCCACGCTTGTGGGATGTTTTGGTGACTGCGAGAGGATCATGTTCAGGGAGGAGGCTGAATTACCGCAGAATGCATGCTTGATGAGTCAAGACATGGCGCGGGATTTTCCTCCAGGGTCTTGGACACGTGCTTGTACTCACAGACCATCTAGGATACTCACCGTAGTTACAGGAGTAGATTAAGTCATGGCGAGGGATTGAACCCTACAAAAATGAAGAGCGATTAAGGGCTTGCCCTCGGACCTATGTAGTATGGGATGCATAGAATCCGAACAAGTGCGCATTAGTGTCATATAATATAAACAACTGCATTAAGGACTAAGTGCACTGCACAACACGACATCAATAGGATAGTCCCTTTTTGTAGCTTTGTTTGTGATCAAGTTTGTGTTTGCTAAAGTATTTAAGAATCGTTATACTGTTTCCGGCATAGAGAGGATGGCCGTGTATAATATTTTGTCAGTTGTAAGCAACTGACGCGCCCACAGTTTTATATGCAGGGTTTGGAGTTACATGAAGATATAAAGAGAATTGATACTGTTGATTACTTATATGTTAAATTTGTAACAATTGTACTTTTATTATTGTTGTATTTTATTGATTCCGCTGCTTATTGATGTAAAAGACTCTGATGTAATTATTGTTGAAATAAAAGTTTTAAATTCCTTGTAAAATTGTACGAAAGAAGTGAAAAGATCCTGTAGAACTCTCGAATTCAGTTGTATTTTTGATTCGGGGTGTTACACTAATGTTTTTTTTGATAAACGGGCATCTCATGTTGCTACCCACAAGATAGCTAGAGTTTGTTTAGATTCTAATTCGTATGGTTTTGGGATGTACCTTCCCTCCCCACTCAAACCAGGAATGCCCTTCACTAGGGGTGGGCATCGGTCGGTTTCTGACCTAATATGGACCATCCACCACCGATCCAAAGAAGATCGGTTTTTTAATTTTTTCCATCCGCAACCAATCCGAACCTTAATTGGATCGGTTTCCATCCAAGCCGATTAAGCTCGGTTTGGATTGGATTGGATGGTCGGTTTGGCATGCTACTTTTCACCTTCAAAATCATTCATAATTTTGTTAAAATTTAAAAGATCAACTTAATCAAACTTAAGAAACAACCTGCTATTTGTTAATCAAAAATAAATTTAAAATGAAGATTCATAAAACCACAAGTTGTTAATGAATTTTGCACTAATTGTTTGAGATGATGACATTTAAATGAGTTAGATAAACTGCTTTTCAACTTGTATACTTATGTAATCTTAGTTTATTATCATAAAAGAAACATTGATAACCATAGCTAATTGAATTTCAGGTGCAATAAAAAAAGATTTAGAAAATAATTTCTGCTTGACTTGATTAAAGTAACTACTAAATGTTACATCAACTTTATGATTTTATTAAGTTGGGTCACACTGTAAATCAAGCATTTCTCAACAACATAATACATAGGATTATGGAGAACTAAAACATAGGTAGAACAACTGTTCGGTTTGTATTAAAGAAATTAAAAAAGACTGTTTGTATCTCAAGGAAAATGAGAAATGACTATTTGTATATTCAAGAAATTAAAGGAGAACTATATTTTTTATCGACTTATGCATAGAGGTATGGTCGGTTCGGTTTCATCGGTTATTTGAAAGCCTCATCCAACAACCGAACCGGTCCAATTGGTTATTGAAGATTAAGAACCGATCCAAACCAAATCCCCAATTGGTTCGGTTAGAAACCGGTCGGTTTGGATTGGATTGGTTCGGATTGGTCGGTTCGGATAATAGTTGTCCACCCCTACCCTTCACGATGGAAGTGATAGGAGAGGCTTTTGTTTGATTTAATCTAATAAAGTGACTATGATCAGTTTACACCCACACACAAAATTGCATGTGATAATTTACAGTAAGACACAAAATATGGAGCCATAAGGGCATCTATAGTCCTTCCCTATATTTTCAAAATTTGAAAATATAGTCGTTCCCTATATTTTCAATTTTTTGGCAAAAAAAAGAAACAGTAGCCGTCTATATTTGAAAGAAGATAAATAAAATTCTCAAATATAGGAATCGCAAGATGATCTTGCGTCCATTCGAAAATAATTGTCTCAGATGCAAAATGATCTTGTGTTTGAAGAATAATTTTTTTTTTTAAAGACATGGCCTCCGATCAATTTTTCCTAAAAAAAATGTGTCAGACGCAAAATCATTTTGCGTCTGACAAAAAAAATCGCTATATCAATCGAACACAAGAAGATCTTGCGTCCGATCGAAATTTTAAAAAAAAAAGAAAGGAAAAAAGCCACGGACGCAACATCTTGTTGCATCCCAAAATTTTTGCCCCCATTTTGTAATTTTAATTTCTATAAAATAGAGCCTATAGGATTATTTATGCATATAAAATTAATTTGAGATTGATTTGATTAATTGATCAAGGGATGAGATGGAATGGGCCTCCAGGAATTATTATGTGTTCGTATGCGTACAAAAAAAAATTTAATAAATGTTTTGAAATAAAAAAAATTAAACTAATGGCTGAGATTCAAAAATAAAACGATCATCCACCGTTGATCCAAATTTTTGGTTTCAACAGCTACAAGCCCAACTCAAAATTCCTATTTCCAAAAGTCAAATATAGGAAACTTTGAGTCTAACGACTACAGATGCTCTAAGGTACATAACGATAAATTGGCCAACAAAAAATAATCTTCACATCCAAATTGATCAAAGTTTGTAGTTTGTTTTCATCCGACAATATTTTTATTATCAATCAGAATAAGTTTTTGAACTCGTAATTAGTGTTTTTTATGTTCTTCCATGCTTTCGTCATAATCAATCAAAAATTCATCTTTGTAGTAGAAATGAAATCAAGGTTTTTGGAGGGTGATGCTGCTATTTTTCGGGTGTGGAAACAATAGATGATTAGTTCTTTAGATGGGAGGGAAGCGCAGATCTCAGCCGTTGATCTGACCCTGATATGAGGTTAGTGTATGGTTGGATTTAGTGGATCTGGTGGTGGTTGACCGCCACAGGACACCTGCAAAATGCCTGAGACACCGGGAGTATTTTCGGTGACATGCCCTCCGACGATCGAGTTAGAAACCAGAAGTCAAAGTTGGGTTTAATTACTGAAATTGTGATTACATCTTAATGGTGGAGAGGGATAAATATTTAAAAACCTTAGAGGGTGAGCCAGACAGGAAAGAATATGTATTTGCGAAATCAGTTGTTCAGTGCCTGATTTTGAGGGATTTGACTGACAGTTGTGATTAGCGAGAAATCCACCTCTGTTTGGCTGTAAGTAGAGCTGCTATCGAGTCATATCAGGTCAGGTCCTCAACTACTCGAACCCGGGACCGGTATCTCACGGGTCAAAAAATTGGACCCGAACCCGGACTTGCGAGAACCGGTCCGGATCCGGGTCCTAGTTAAAAAAAAATTACCCGTCGAGTCCAGTAGCGAGAAATAAATATTTGTACTAAAGTATTTTTGCACCCGATACCCTACGGTTCTAATAACTTTTGCACTTAAGTACATGAAGAAATATTATATTTACAAATCTATCTTCAACAATTACTATTTACATGTATATCCCTATAACTAGCATTGGTATCGGGTAGAGGCGAGTCGGGTCCTTCACTACTCGGACCCGGACCCGGTCCCCAACGGGTCCAAAAATTGGACCCAAACCTGCAAGGACCGGGTCCGATTCCGGGTCCGAATCCTATTAAAATATTCCTACCCGTTCGGGTAGGAGCAGGAGTGTGAGTGGCGAGTGGGGGCGGCGAGTGGAGGATTTAGAATAGAGGAGAGAAGAAAAATGCATGAGTTTTAAGTTTGAAAGTGGAAGATTTAGAATTAAGGAGGAAGGAGGGGAAGGATGAGGATAGAATATTTATTTTTATGTTGATTTTTTGGATTTTTTTAACGGGTCCATGTCCGCGGGTCTGGGTCCGGATCGAGCCTCTTTTGAGTTGACCCGGACCCAGACCCGGACCCGAAAGTAGAATAGGTCCCATTTTAGGACCCAGACCCGGACCCAGATAGACCGGGTCGGTTCCGGTCCAATGTCGGGTCCGGGTCGGATCCGAGTTTCGGGTATTTATACCAATGCTACCTATAACCCTAGTATTCAAATTCCATATTTTTTTAGGGTATATTTTAACGGGTCCGTGTCCGGGTCGGTTCTATTTTGGGCGGACTCGGACCCCGGGTACGGACCCGGAAGTGCATCGGGTCTTATTTTAGGACCTGAACTCGGACCCGTATAAATCGGGTCGGTTCCTGTAACCACTGTTTTTCATTTTCTGTATTTTGGATGTATTTTTCTTTTTGAGTATTTATTCATTTTGTATTCTCCTACTCCTTTTTGAACCGTATATTGGATCTTCATTCTCAATATATTCATCTATTTATTTTGTCGCCTTTAAATTGATCTTCTTGATTCTATTTTCTGCTTATTGTTTCATCTCTAGTTGATCGGGCTATTATTTTTTATTCTCATTAAATATTGTTCATGTCCTATTTTATTTATTTATTTTTGTTCCTATCTCATTTATTTGGATCATCCTATATTTTATTGGATCCTATTAATACCCTACTTCTATTTCTTGTGGATCTTTAAACCCTACAACCCATTTAACTCAATCCTATTCTTATTGGGTTTAAAACCCAATATCTCTTATATCCTACCCGTCACACACCCTAAACCCTCATATGGATATCACCTCCTATATATATAACCCCCACTATTTACTCAACCCTGTTACATCCAAAAAAAACCTAGCCGCTAAATCCTGACTCCCCCTCCGGCATTGCTCCCTGTCCTACCTCCACCTTGTGCTCCACCCGATCTGCAGCGCCCCCTGTCTCCCCTTCTCGACGTCAGCCAGCAGCGGCGTTGCATCACTGCGCTGCCCCCTCCTGCAGCAGTGGGTATGAGTATGGCTTTCTTTAATGGGTATTAAGACCCATTAAGCCAATAGGATAAGATTTTGAATAGGATTAATTAAGAAGATCCACATAGAATTATAGGGTGATCCAATAAAGAGATAGGAACACAAATGAATAAGAGAAATATGGCATGAACATTTGTAATGAGAATCAAAAATTAGATTTCGATCAACAGGGATGAAATAATAGACTGACAATGGAATCAAGGAGATAAATTAAAAGACGAAAAATTCAATAGATGAATATGTAGATAATGAAGATCCAATACACGGTTCAAAAAGAGATACAATATGAATAAATACACGATAACAGAAAATACACCCAAAAATACAGAAAGTGGAAAACAGGTGTTATACTACATGAGAGGAACTTTTCGACTCATGATTTGGAGTTAGCGGCAGTGATCTTTGCTTTGAAGCTGTGGAGACACTATTTACTTGGAGACCGAGTTGAGATATTTACCGACCACAAAAGTCTCAAGTACGTCTTCACCCCAAAGGAATTGAACATGAGGCAAAGACGTTGGTTGGAGCTTATGGTCAATTATGACATCAGTTTGCATTACCATCCTGGTAGAGTGAACTTGGTGTCCGATGCTTTAAGCAGGAGACCGGCAGTCATGTTTCAAACTCAGCAGAGAGATTTAGTTGAGCAGATGCAGAGGTTGGAGTTGGATGTGTTGTTGTCGAGTTCTGATCAGAGTTGGTTGGTGCTTCAGTTTCAGTCGTCTCTTGTCGATCATATTAAAGAGGCTCGGGCTGGTGATAAGCAGTTGTAGGGTTTTAGAGCAGAGGATGAGGCTGGTTCCAGAACCGATATGGTTATTCATGTTGATGGAACGTTTCGTTTTGGATCCAGGTTATGAGTCCCGAAGAGTGAAGTTCGTCAAAGGTTGCTTGAGAAAGCCCACCAGTCATCGTATTCTATTCATCCTGGATGTACTAAGATGTACCAGGACTTGAAGCTTCATTTTTGGTGGCATGGTATGAAAAGGGCTGTAGCTCGGTTTGTGTCTCAGTGTTTGATATGCCAGCAAGTGAAGGCAGAGCATCAGAGAACCGCCGAACTTCTTCAACTGCTTCCCATTCTGAAGTGGAAGTGGGAACACAATACTATGGATTTTATGACCGCTATGCCGAGGAGTCCTAAGGGTCACAATGCCATTTGGGTGATTATCGACCGATTGACGAAGAGTGCTCACTTCATTCCCTTCCGAGTTGGACAGTCTACTGAGAGCCTAACTGAGAAGTACATGCAAGAGATCGTCAGACTTCATGGGGTTCCAGTCAGTATTGTATCCAACAAGGATATGAGGTTCAGGTCTCAGTTCTAGGAAAGTCTTTGAAGTAGTTTGGGGAGTAAATTAAAGTACAGTACAGCTTTTCATCTACAAATAGACAGTCAGTCAGAGAGGACCATCCAGAATCTAGAGGACATGTTGAGGTCCTGTGTGTTGCAGTTCGGTGGATCATGGGAGGACCATTTGCATCTCGTAGAGTTCTCGTACAATAACAGCTTTCAAGCTAGTCTTAATGCTGCACCGTTTAAGGAACTTTATGGGCGGAAGTGCAGATCACCGGTGTGTTAGGAAGCATTGGTGAGAGGAAGTTATTGGGTCCAGAGTTAATCACCAGGACAGTTGATGCGGTGGCTCAGATCAGGAAGCATCTTCAGGCAGCTCAGGACAGGCAGAGGAGATGGGCAGATGTCCATCAGAGAGCTTTGGAGTTTGAGGTTGGAGACCATGTTTTCCTAAAGTATCATCGTGGCGAGGTGTCATTCGGTTTGGTGGTGGGGGCAAGCTCAGTCCTAGGTTTATTGGATTGTTTGATATCGTGGAACGAGTAGGAAAGGTGGCCTATCATCTTGCATTGCCACCGGCTTTATCAGGAGTGCACGATGTTTTCCATGTCTCACAACTCAGGAGATATATCCGCGATGAGAGCCACATGATTGACTATTCTGAGTTGACCGTGCGGCCGGATTTGACTTGTAAGATCCCGCTAATTACTATATTATACCGGCGAGAGAAACTGCTGAAGAACAAGGTCATCAAGCTGGTTCGTGTTTCTTGGAATCCTCACTCGCCAAGTGAGTCGACTTAGGAGTTGGAGGAGGAGATCCAGCAGAAGTTTCTTCATCTGTTTGAGTAGCTTTTTGTTTTGTTCTTTCTTTTCTTTTCTGGGTTATCCTATGTATCTCTTGTTTGAATTTCGAAGACGAAATTCTTCTTGTTAGATGGGTAGATTTGTAACCCCTTCTTTTCATTTTCTGTATTTTGGATGTATTTTTCTTTATGAGTATTTATTCATTTTGTATTCTCCTACTCCTTTTTGAACCGTGTATTGGATCTTCATTCTCAATATATTCATCTATTTGTTTTGTCGCCTTTAAATTGATCTCCTTGATTCTATTTTCTACCTATTGTTTCATCTCTAGTTGATCGGGCTATTATTTTTTATTCTTATTAATAAATTGTTCATATCCTATTTTAATTATTTATTTTTGTTTCTATCTCATTTATTTGGATCATCCTATATTTTATTAGATCCTATTAATACCATATTTCTATTTCTTGTAGATCTTTAAACCCTACAACTCATTTAACTTAATCCTATTCTTATTGGGTTTAAACCCAATATCTCTTATACCCTACCCGTCACACACCTAAACCCTAATCTGCATATCACCTCCTATATATATAACCCCCACTATTTACTCAGCCATGTTACATCCACAAAAACCCTAGCCGCTAAATCCTTACTCCCCCTCCGGCGTTGCTCCCTGTCCTGCCTCCACCCTGTGCTCCACCCGATCTGCAGGGCCCCCTGTCTCCCCGTCCGGACGTCAGCCAGTAGTGGCACTGCATCACAGCGTTGCCCCCTCCTGCAGCAGCGACAGCATCAACACAGTGCCCTCTCGACCTGTGTCTCCTCTCGGCATAGTGTCAGCCCTCAGTGCCTCCCCGTACTGCCTCCCTACGTCGTCAGATAGCAACAGCAGCCAAAGCGACAGCCCCACTGTCGCTGTCCTCTGTTCTTGCCGTCTGTCTCCTGTGCCGATTGCCTCTCTCTTTCTCTTGTGTTGCACATGCGTGAGATTTGCACGTGTTATTGTGTTTGTTGCCCGGAAATCCATTCCCGTTATTCTTGTTCCTTGCTTCATTTTCGTCGTCAACATCAAGGCAAGTAACTTGTATTCCTTTAGTTATATAATACAAGTACTAAATACCGCCTGTAGTGTTGCTTTCAGTTCTAGATTCATTCTTGTGCAAATTCCTTGTTAGATCTCGTCTCTATGTGTTGATCCATCCGTAGTCGTCCCTCGTTACACGTACGTGATGAAATAACTTAGAAACAATTAATTCTTGTTGCATATATGTATGTTATTCGTGATCCATGATGTGTTGTATGATCTTGTATGCATGATGTGTTAGTCGTAGTATATCTTGTTGCAGACTTGTTAAACACCTCATACCATGTTGCTTGGACATCTATTATGCCATGCTTGTGTTTAATTTTGATTTGGATTTTTTGCACATGAACTGGTCGATTTCATACATAAAAGGACTTCTGTTTTCGCTGTTGTCCCGTTTTTGTTCAGTATTTTTGACCATGTTGAGGTCAGTAAATCAAATTTATTTGTGAATATGAATCGTAGATCTCGCTGTCTATTTTCCAGAATTTCTGACAGATCTCAGTTTTGATTTGGGAGTTGCAAGTTACTTCTGTTTTACTACAGATGTGTAGAAAATTCCCGATTCAGTTTTATGTGAATTATGTAGACTTATTTATTTTTATACTAATGTTAAACATGAAATTTAGATCTAATATTTTGTTGAGTATAACTAGACTTGACTGTGATTAACCCCAATCATTTTTGGATTTATTCGATGACTTTTACAAACTATTCTATGCTTGCAAACGACTACTATACTTCCAGAATTTTCATGTTGTTCAGTAAAGAACCTAAATTTCAACATGATTTTAGTTCCTATTGGTGAAAGCTTTGTAAATATGAAATGGATCCTACTGTATCTATTTTATCACCCTTTTGACGGATTTGGAGTTCGAATTATACTTTGTAAACTATTGTTGTTTTAGTACTGATGTGTCAAGAGTTTCAGATTTACAAATTTGTTGTATCTTGCTGGCTCCTGATTTTATTTGACTATGTTATCCATGTTGAAATATTATGAAATTATATTTTCTGATACTAGACTTACCAAGGAATACCCTAGATTTTTCTTGGATTTAATTATTAAGTTTTTATGCCGTTTTTCTGTTTATGAACACAACCTTGTGATTTCTGGCTAAACATGTTTTCTGGATATAATTCTGTTTTGAGCCCTGTTTCTGTGATTATTATGTGACTTGTATATATTTTCTAGATTCGGCCGGAAGTCTATTTTCTATGTTTTTTGACAGATCTATATTTGCATGTTCGTGGCAACGGGAATCTCATATTTGGTGCAGTACTGTCTTGCTGTCCAGAACTAGAATTTTTGTTGTCTTAGTCTATTTTGAGTCATTCATCATCCGTTCGTGTCCTTTAATCAATTTGTATTTGTCCCTTGTTGTCTTACCATATTTCTTGACTTGTTTGTGCACGTCCATGCTTGCTTGAATAATAATAAAAAGAAACTAAGCCGGGGTTAAAGGGAAAGATCTAATAGTGGAAAATACAGAAACGTGTACTCGAAAGAGGATCCACATATCCTACTTGATACTTGGATCTTGATACTTGGTTATTTGGAGCTTGACACGTGATTACTTGACACTTGCACACTTGATATGTAATACTTGATATTTGGAGCTTGATACTTGATACTTGATACTTGATACTTGGAGCTTGATACTTGATACTTGATACTTGGAGCTTGTTCCTGAGTACACTGTCCTCTATGATCCACTATGATATCTAAAATGTAATTTGTTTGAATGTAACAACCAAGTGGTAAAATTTTGGAACGTATGAAGTGCTACCTAGATAGGACTAAATACAAGACTTGAACATGATCACTTGACACTTGCTACTTGTTACTTGTACATGATACTCGATATTTGACACTTGTTACACGTTACTCGTTTGCTTGATACTTGACACTTGTTACATGCCACTTGCACCCGTTTATCTTGCCATGCTACTTGTTCTATTCTTGACTTAGAGTTAGTTGCTCTATTTTGTTGTTACATCCTTTCCTTGCTATACTTGCTTCCGCTGTTACTCTATTCTTATCTATTTTTCATTCCTGTACTTGTTGCCTGCACTACAAGCAGCCCGTTATGCATGCGTGGTTGACTATTTCTCTTGTATATCTCTTGTTTATACTTGTACTCGTTATAAAGATCCTGACAGCTTATGAATGGTGAAAGTCATTCGCTGGAATTAGTCACGTATCCGTATTCTGTATCTCCTTTTTGGGAAGAGGGCGTGATAGTTCCGGTCCGGGTCGGGTCCAAGTATCGGGTAAATATGACAGTGCTAGCTGTAAGTGAGCCCTGATTGCTAATTTGGGTGAGCTGATGGGCCTGGAGGAGGCCCATGCTCTTCTAGCAAGCCTGTTGCCAACATGAAATTACTGTACTGCCCTTGGATGCTATGAGATGCTTGTTGAGAATGTACGATCCCGATCAACTGTAATTATCACCTACATCATAAGTCCCCCACTCCTGGAGGTTGAATATAACATCCTTCGAGGAGTATTTCGCTATTCTCTACATAATTAGAAGGGCATAGAGAGCTTCTGGGGACGCTTCACGCAAGGAATCTTGTTGGTAGCTTCTGATGGTAGTAACTGTCTTTTAGAGCATCTAAATAATTTTTTGAATTTTAATTTTTTTCCAAAATTTTAATTAATTTTCCCGAATTTATAATTATTTATTGGATTTTAATTAAATTTTCTAAATTCATAATTATTTTTCGCAATTTTAAAATATTTTTCGGAATTTATAATTATTTTTTAGAATTTTAATTAATTATTCTGAATTTATAATTATTTCCAGAATTTTAATCAAAAATTTAAATAAGGGTACAAACCTCGAGGGGAACTGGCAGCTTAGAAAACTAAAATATTTAAATGTTGGGGTTTGGATTCGAAACCAATACCTCCCACTTGGCATCCAAAGAAAAATTCCATTGTGCAACCTGGATGGTTTGATGAGAGCCTCAGACAAAATTATATAAACCGAGCGAAGCCCGAAGGAATCTGAGTTGTGCTTCACGTGCAGATGTCTCGGTCTGAGACACCATGCCATGCGCTTAAGCCGAAGCCGGCGAGGGTCGGAACTGTAGTGCCCCAAGATCCACATACGGGAAACTCGTGACACAACCCAAGATCATTGCTTCAAATGAGTACACAACACAGAAAAGAAATAACAGAAAATTTAAAACTTACATTGTACAGGAAAAACTATACTTTCCACTGGTAATGCTACATGGCCCAAGCCTATTTTGTTCCCACGATCAGTCCTACAAACCAACTGTAGGCACGTCAGTAGAATACAACTGATGCAAAATGGATGGAAAACCGTAATTTTCTCAAATCCTCAACAAACAACATCAATGCAGAAAGAAAATGGGGAAATCATGCAATCGGAGTGTTGGTGTATGTTATGACCTAGAATCTAATGCACGACTCAAATGCACATGATGCTTTTATTCTAATGCATACTTGATTTAGAAACATATGCATCCCATACTACATATATCCTAGTAAAGCTTAAGCGTACTTCAGATTATAAGGTTTACTCCCTCGCAATGTAAACATATTCTTGTACTCTTCCATGTTCTTGATATTTATTTAGTGACTGGTAGAGTTATAGTATATACGGTCTATTCCTCTTACTGTATTGGATTGGTGGTCTTTCTCCACTCCCGAAGGTCGGTGATCACTCCGATCGATCAGAATCGGTGGTCTCTCTCCACTCCACCCAACCGGTGGTCTCCCTCCACTCCCGACAAGCATGTGATCATTCAGCTCGGCTGTAGTCCTGCCGGAATCAATGGTCTTTCTCCACACCCGGACTCTATCATAAGTTATTCGAACATAAGGCGAAACGGCAGGCCTTCCCCTACTCTGCCAAAGACAAAAGTTACACTCTAGCTCATTGTTCATATGGATAACTTAGAACATAAACATACTTATAAGGGTCCATTCCCCTAGATTTCGTCACTTCTATCACTAAATCTTAGAAATCAACAGTCGAGACTGCACCGCACGTGTCCCAGATAAGACGATGCCACATATATCCCCTTGACAGGTGAGTACACTCCCAACTAGTGCTTGTCCTTATTTTATTGGTCATGTAATTACGAGTTACTGCAATTCACTAATTTTACTATTTTTCTTACTTAACTTGTTCCTATTAGTCTCTTTATTCAGTAATGGTTGAATACTAGGTGAATTAAACCTAGATCCAAATGTTAGTCTTGTCTTTATAACAAATCATCTAACTCAAGTATGGATTCAACCAAATTTTATCGGATTAAGCAAAGAGTTGGTTTAGCTTAGATACTTTTCATTGACATATATCAAAACTAGTGCACTTAATATGCGTTTACTATCACTATATGCATAACCAAATGGCGCTTAATGCACTAAATATCACTATATGCATAACAACACTAGTGCACTTAATGCACCAAATACCACCATATGCATACACTTATATATACTACCACCATATGCATACACATATGCATAGTACTCAATAAAGTCTTTGATGCCTACTGTAACGCCCCTGCCCCAAGTTCGGACAATTTATACAATTTATAAGACAAATTAGATACTATGTAGTACAACTGCCCACCACAGGCTGCCTCTCAAAAGGTGGTTAACCGATTAGGTGACTCTTGATCATAGGAAATTATATTTATATATTATTTTATTATGTTCAACTCCCGATATGGGATTAAGTGTATTACACACACACACACACACTCTCTCTCTCTCTATTTTTACTTTGTGCACATGGTGTATACGTCAGCCCCCCTCTGCACAAATCGGTCAAATCCCTTTATCCAATTGGGCGGGCCCTACTCACAACCCCCACCCCCCCTCCACGTCATCACATGGAGGAGAAGTCAAAAGCAAACCTGTTGTTGTTGTACACACTTACCGTGGGCCCCCCAACACCAAATGTTTTACATTTTTCCCATATATATATATATATATATATATATATATATATATGAAAATTACGGGGTGTTACACACACCCCCCTTCAGAAATCAGCGTCCTTGCTGAGCACGGGGCATGCACAATCTAGTGCAAGATCTCCTTTCTAGCCTATGTGGAGTGGAGTACCCTGATTCTGCTTGCGGCACCGTACCCCGATTCTGCGGGTGGTCCATTATTTCAGGCCGCCACCTCGCTCCCTCTCTGACATATCTGTACTTCTACTAGCTCCATCTCAGGCATACATCTCGCCCACTCTTACCCACATTCAGTGTCGAAAGTCGGCTCTGATACCATTTGTAACGCCCCTGCCCCGAGTTCGGACAATTTATACAATTTATAAGACAAATTAGATACTATGCAGTACAATTGCCCACCACAGGCTGCATCTCAAAAGGTGGTTAACCGATTAGGTGACTCATGATCATAGGCAATTATATTTATATATAATTTTATTATTTTCAACTCCTGATATGGGATTAAGTGTATTACACTCTCTCTCTCTATTTTTAATCCCTGCACATGGGGTATACGTCAGCCCACCTCTGCACAAATCCCTTTCTCCCATTGGGTGGGCCCCACTCACAAATCCCCCATCCACGTCATCACAAGGAGGAGAAGTCAACAGCCAACCTGCTGTTGCTGTACACACTTACCGTGGGCCCCCCAACTCCAAATGTTTTACATTTTTCCCATATAATATATATATATATATATATATATATATATATATATATATATATAGATATTGATATAGATATATATATATTTGAAAATTACGGGGTGTTACACCTACAATCTTTTCTTTACTTTACTACAATCTACTTTACTTATCATGAATTTTTTTATTAGCTAAGCATGCAGCTACAAGTGACTTTTCTATCTTACTACCATTATTATACTATCATAAATTTTGGTTAGCTAAGTATGCGACTATTGCTTTTACTACTATCTACTTTACTACCATTACTTTAAGTGACTACTAATTCTACTATGAATTATTACTTCTACAATGCATTATTAACTAACAATTAGTTTCTACCATCATGAATGAGTAGTTTTCTATTGCCATGAATTACTATAGATTCTAGAAGTTAACTAAACAATTATATTAACTAGGCATACACTTCCACAATTTTTCTATTTAATCTTTCTTTCGTTATTTTTTTGTTTTGTTTATATAAGCTAAGCATATATGACATAAGCGGGCATCTACATTAAACATTAACTAAGCATACTATGAGTGATCTTCTCTACTAACATACAACATCATTGATGTTATTCTATAAAATCTATATAAAATCTCATGTATTAATTCCACGTAGAACTTACTATAATTAATTATACATGTAATTTCTTCATCTATTCTACACTATTATCATATATAATTTCTACAAGTACCTCTTTCCTAATTAAATTACAACTTTTTACTTCACATAATCACTTCAACTTATTATGCATAAACAAACAATTAGTTAATTTATTAAAGAATAAAACATGATTGGGAGTAAGCATACATTTTCTTGCTATATTTACTCATTATAAACTAAAGTATTTAATATCTTCAATCAACAACATCTTAACAACCATAACTTCTAACATTACTTCACTACTTTCAATTGACAAATTTAACAAGCGTAACTTCTATGTTAAAATTCATAAAAATAATCGAGAGGTAAAGAAAAATACCCACTTTGATTTGTTTGCAAGCTTCAATATATTGGTTGCCTCAAGTTGTGACCTTCTCCTTCGTGCTTCCTTGACCTTCACCACTTGGGGAATATGTGCACCCATATTTTTCTACCACGCCGTGCATATCTTGTCATTGCTCTTCGCCCTGCTTCTATTTGTCTAGCTGTGATCCATGCGGGTTCAAGTGCTTGAAGTTAGGAAATATATATATATATATATATATATATATATATATATATATAGAGAGAGAGAGAGAGAGAGAGAGAGAGAGAGAGAGTCCCCTTCGATTGCACACTACTTTTGGTGAGCACTCCGTGAGCACTCACGAAGTAAAGCACCTATGAATAATCCGAACCGCTCATATTGTTCTATATGCCTAAGATAGCCTAAAAATAAAAAATCAAGTAATTTGAAGTTCATTTGCCCATCCATCATGCCGTTAGAATTTTCAGCCATACAATTTTGTGACGATGTAAATCATGGGCAAATGAACTTCAAATTACTTGATTTTTTATTTTTAGGCTATCTTAGGCATATAGAACAATATGAGAGGTTCGGATTTTTCATAGGTGCTCTATTTCGTGAGTGCTCACGGAGTGCTCACCAAAGTAGTGTGCAACCGAAGATTTCTCTCTCTCTCTCTCTCTCGCTCTCTCTCTCTCTCTCTCTCTCTATATATATATATATATATATATATATATGGTTGGGAATTGAAAAGTCAGAATGAGAATGGTTGTTTTGTAGAAATTAGGCTTAGGATTGTATAAAAGACATAGGGTTGAGAAAAAGGGTATGAAGAAAGAGCTAGGGTTTCAATTAAAAAAACTAGGATTACACTTAACCCTCATATATGTAGAAGAAGGGGAAGAGGTGGCCGGCCAATGCTTTGAGAAGAGGGGGGATGAGTGTGGGGTTGTGTGGAAATGTGTAGAAGTGCTTAGGTGTCCCTTCCTTTTGCATATACCTCCTTAAGCTTTGATTAATTATACTTAACCTCTAAATAACCATGTTGAATTGGGCTTTAAGAAAAGAGAAATATGTTGGGCTTTATAATCTCTAATCTCTAATATTATAATGGGAGAAGGCCTTAGTGTCATTTGTCAATCTACTAACACATGTAATGCACGTGCATAATTATTATAAAGAAGGTTTTAGGTTCAAGCCCATACCACGTCTAAATTTTTACTTTAAAAAAACTATCTTTATTAAGACGTGCATCGCACATCTAAATTACTAGTAAATATGGTTGGGCTAACCATATAGATATTAGATATGCTAACACAATAGAAATGATAGTGTATGGTATAAAAAAAAAAACAATTGCAATGTGTGTGTGTATATAACAATGTACATATATATTTTTATTGTAATAAAATTTTACATACCAGGGTTATTACATCACTCCCTCCTTAGAGTAGTTCTGTCCCCAAAACTAATGTTTAGGTAGAGAGCCAATCAAAGAAAACATAAGTTAATTAAACGACCCAGGATATACATTCTTCATCCGGCTTTCCAGCTCCCATGTGACTTCTTCAATAAACTGATTCTTCCAAAGCACCTTAACCATTGGAATTACTTTATTTCTCAACACCTTCTCCTGGTGATCAATTATTCTGATCGGCTACTCCTCGTAAGTAAGATCCACCTGCAGATTTTCTGGAACTTCCAGTAGTTGGTGACTCGGATCGAGCATGTACTTTCTCAGCATTGAAACATGAAATACATTGTATACTTGAGCTAGTTTTGCTGGTAAGTCTAATTTCTATGCCGTCTTCCCAATTTCATTAGGATTTTGTATGGTCCAATGTACCTCGGGGCCAACTTACCACTTTTCCCAAATCTAAATATGCCCTTGGTTGGTGAAACTTTCAGAAATACTGAGTTTCCTTCTTCAAAGTCCAGTTCTCTTTGTCGAGTGTCAGCATAGCTTTTCTGCCGGCTCTGTGCTATTTCCAATCTTTTTCTGATTAGCTCAATCTTCTCAGATGTCTGTTGCACGATCTCCAGTCCAAACATCTGTCTTTCTCCAACTTCATACCAACATACAGATGTTCGACACCTTCTTCCATATAGTGCTTCATACGGGGCCATACCAATACTAGCCTGATAGATGTTGTTGTAGGCGAATTCTAGGCTAAATACTTTTCCCAATTCCTTCCGAAGTCCATAACACATGCTCTCAGCATATCTTCTAGGACTCAATTCAATCTTTCCATTTGTCCATCTGTTTGCGGGTGAAAAGTTGTGCTAAAATCTGTTCTTGTTCCTAATGCTACCTGTAAACTTTGCCAGAATCACGAAGTAAATCTTTCATCCCTGTCAGAAACTATGGATACAGGCATACCATGTAGCTTTACTATTCCCTCAATGTACACTTCTGCTAATTTCTCCATTGACCAAGAAATTTTCACAGACAGAAAGTGAGCTGATTTTGTCAATCGGTCAACCAACCCCCCCAAATTGAATCATGCCCTTTAGGACTCCTGGGTAATCCTGTGACGAAGTCCATACTGATATTTTTCCACTTCCATTTAGGAGTGGGCAATGGTTGCAACAACCCTCTTGGCTTCTGGTTTTCAGCTTTAATTTTTTGACAGGTGAGACATCTAGCCACAAACTCCGCTATATCTTGCTTCATTCCTGCCTACTAATACCATTGCTTCACATCCCGATACATTTTGGTACTTCCCGGGTGAACCGCAAGAAATGTAGTGTGAGCTTCTTTCATAATTTCTTCCCTCAGATCATCCACCTTTTGTACGTACAATCTATATCCAAACCATAATAGACCTTCCCTTATATTGAACTTCGGAAGTATTCCTGCATTTACTTGTTCCTTTCGTACCAGAATCTCTGCATCTCTTTCCTGAGTTTTCTTAATCCGCTCCTTCAGACTTGGCTGTAGTTCAAGTCGTGCTAAGATTGCTCCCAAGCCTTGAGTAATCACCTCAATACCGGCTTGTTTTATCTCGTCATCCAATTCCTTCCTAGTTGTAATTAATGTAGCCAAACTCCTCATTCTACTAAGTGCATATGCCACTACATTGGCCTTTCCTGGATGACACTTAATTTAAGGTCTAATGTCTTCTAATGCTTCCAGCCATCGCCTTTGTCGAAGATTCAAGTCCTTCTGATGATATATATATTTCAGGCTCTTATGATCAGTGTATATCTCCACCTTCGCTCCATAAACATAATGTCACCATATCTTCAGGGCGTAAATTACTGCAGCAAGCTCCAAATCATGTGTGGAGTAATTCTTCTCGTGTGGTCGGAATTGCCTTGAACCATAGGATATAACTCTTCCTTCCTGCATTAGAGCACATCCCAAATCCTGGTGTGAAGCATCACTATATATCACATACCCTTTATCTGCTTGAGGTAATACTAATATTGGTGCTAAAATCAACCGGCCCTTTAATTATTGAAAACTTCTTTCACTTGCCTCAATCCATTCAAACCTTTTATCCATCTTGGTTAATCCTGTAAGCGGCACTGCTATCTTTGCATAGTTCTAGATAAACCTCCTGTAGTACCCTGTTAGCCCCAAAAAGCTTCTGACTTCCTTTACTGTCTTATGTTGAGGCCATTCTTTCACAGCTGTAATCTTCGCGGATCAGTAGCCACTCCCTCCTTAGAAAGGATGTGACCAAGGAATGCAACTTCGGTCTTCTAGAACTCACACTTGGATAATTTTGCATACAATTCATGCTCCTGTAGCTTATTCAACACTTCAGTCAGGTGCCTGGCATGATCTCCCTCCATTATTGAGTATACCGGGATGTCATCTATAAATACCATAACAAATGAGTCGATGTATGGCTGTAGAACTTGGTTCATCATATCCATGAAAATAGCTGGGGCATTTGTCACTCCGAATGGCATTACCAAGAACTCGTAATGACCATGTTGAGTCCTAAAAGCTGTCATGGGTACATCATCTTCTTTCACACGGACCTGATGGTAGCCTGATCGCAAATCGATCTTTGAGAACACAACTGTGCCCTGAAGCTGATCAAACAAGTCATCGATCACGGGAAGTGGATAGTTGTTTTGAATTATGACCTTATTTAATTCTCGATAATCGATACATATCCTCATCAACCCATCCTTCTTTTTGACAAGGAACACTGGTACTCCCCAAGGCGAAGTGCTAGGCCTAATATGAAATGCCCCTACCCCTAGCTCAGACAATTTTTACAATTTATTAGACAAATTTTTTTATAGTATAGTATAACTGCCCACCACATGCTGCCTCTCAAAAGGTGGTTAACTGGATTGGTGACTCTTGATCATAGGCATTATTATTTATTAATATTTTAATTAATATGTATTCCCGATATGGGACTATTAAATCTCATCTATCTTCTCTTTTTCCGTGTGTGTGACGTCAGCAAGGAAAGCACACACAGCTGTCTCCACAAGACCCCGGGTGGGCCCACTAGTCCTGCTATGTCAGCCAATGCTGACAGCAGCACCTCAAAAGCAGCAGCATGCTATTCTCACATGCGTGGGCCCCGCCTTATTCACTTTATTTACCAAATTGCCATCACCCAATATATATATATATATATATATATATATGCCTTTAGAAATTACGGAGTGTTACATACACCCCTCCCCCTTCAGAAATCAGCGTCCTCGCTGAGCACGGGGCATGCAAAAATCAAAAGCATGATCTACTTTCTAGCCGATGTGGAGCATCTGCTCTCCTATCCGCCCGATTAATTGTAACACCCCGGATTGTATGATGCTTGTATATATATGAATGTATGTATATTGACTGTATGCGTGCACACGACTGCAGTGTTTTGTTTGATTCTACTATCGTGGTATCTGGTTAGGGCTACAGGACCGTTCATGGGAGAATTGCATTCTAAGAGATGCACGAGAACGAGGAGGACCGATACTAGTATAAATGCTAGTTTTCGGTACAACACCCATGCAAATATAACACTGTATGATACTACAGTAAATATATATTGCGTTTACTCGTTAAACCGCTCGTCTCACGCATGTTGGAACTCATTTAGGCTTAATTTTGACAGCCAACACTTCAGCCACAAAACCATTGGTTACAAGCCATGGTTTTGCCTAAAACCACCCTACAATCCTATGCTATACCCCCCATAAAATCCGGCCCATATACCCCCTTCCTTCTCCTTCATTTTCCCATTCCATTCTCCCTCTTTGCTCTGGAAAAATCAGAAAACCTCCTTAAGAGAAATAGGAGAGAAGGAAGAAGAAAGTGAAGAAGAAGGATCAAGAAGAGATTTTCAAGAAAGGAAGCTTGAAGAAGATCATTCCTCTACTACAACCAAGGATGGTGAGTTTTTCTAAACCTTAATTTCTTGTCTTTTAATTGATTTTGATTGCATGCATGTATGGTAGGTTGTATAGGGTTGATCATCTAAAGGTTGGAGGTTGTAGTCAGAATTGAACTAGAAAAACTGACTCGGAGTACCATTTTGTGGATTTTCTCAAGAGCAAAATATAATGAATTAGACCATGAAATTTACATGGTTTGTTCATATATATGTTAGTATTTTTCATGATTTATTTCAAATTTTTTTGAGCTCATTTGATATTTTAATAAAATCGTGAGATGCAACTGTGTCGTAAGGCAGATTCAGCAAAAGATAAACAGAATGGCTGGTATCGTAAGAATTTTCATGATTTATTGAAGATTCTATTGATCTGAAATTTTTACCCAATGTTCCTTCATGCATTTAGATTATGTAAAAAAATCAGGAAATTATTTGGATAAGTTTATAGACATGAGAAAAATTGAGCTTTAATCAGTAGCTGAAGATGAACTGGAGAACTTGATGGTTTTTGTGCTAACTTTCAATAGATAGTACTCACTGTATAATTAGAATTTTGACATGAGGTCTGTTGCATGATGTTGGGTATGATCTCTAGTTTCACCGCCAAAAATTTTATGTCATTTGGACAAATGTGCAATTTACTATGATTTTATGATTATGCACTGTGCTGGTTTCAGCCAGTTTTGATACTCTGTAGATATTGGGAATTTGAGACTTGTTAGGAGCACATTTTGAGATCCTGATTCATTAGAGAGTTGTAGTGGACACATAGATGTTTCCAACAAGTCCAATTTGAGCCAATTCCAGTAAACGGTTGATTTACTATGATTTTTGTAAGACTAGGCAGAGACCTAGGGTAGAGCTAAGTGCTCTGAATTGGAGAGACCCATTGTGTGAATTGGTATATTGGTGATAGATGAGTGTGTTAGGGTAACTTAATGGTATAATTTGGACTCATGACCAACTAGAGAGTTGTTGAGGACACCCACATCCTCCTATAGAAATTGAGTTTGTGACGTTCTGATGAACGGGTAGGATTTTGTGTTACTGGTAAGGTGCAGTCCGTGCACAAGAAGCACGCAGGTTGGAGATTAAGAGGCTATTTTGAGAAATTAGATGTTTGAATTTAAGCTCATGATCAACAAGGGAGTTGTAGCCTAGGATCTTACCTTTCCAGAATGGGCTCGTACACTCCAATCGGAGTTGTATCGAGAGAGTTATGACCATTTTAAGATTCGGACAGAAACCCGTAGATTGCTTAGTCTTGATTTTGACTAAGTATTGTGAGGACATTTTTTCCGTGTAAACTACCAGAGTTGAAGACTCGTGTCTAGGGTTGGTTGATGTCTGTTATTGACGTTGTTGACTTCCAGAGTAGGATGTGTGACTCGAGTTAGTCACTAGGGTAAGGGATACCCTGCACCTATCCACCCTATATTGTAGACTTCTGCCGAGCGTAGGACGTCCAAGCCTGCCAGTGAGTTGAGCTCACGGGGCAATTATACATTTACAACCGGGGTAGCGGTAGGCGTAGGCCATTATGCTGGACAAGTCTAAGACAGGAAAGTGGCGAACCGGACCGGTATCGCCAGGGGCCAGAGGCGGATAGGCAAGTGTGGAAGCAGTTAATTCTTACCCGAAATAATTAGAGTAAGGTAGGGTTAGAATGGTTATTAAGGGGTTGGGAAATTGCATTAGTCCTAGTAAACCATAGTCGGTGTAGTACCTTCCAGTCGTAGGGATACGTTTTTGGCCGCTCATGGATTGAGTCTCCGGTTCGTATCTCGATCTGTTAATTCCCAAAGCTTTGCCGGAGTAAGGTACGGGAGGCCAGGAGGGTTTGACCTCCCGAGATGCTCACGTCTCTATGAGTGGGAGTTTTGTGTTTTTTTGGTATATGTAAGTTCATTACCCGATGAGGGGTGAACATGCATGCGTCAGTCCCGGGGTGGACATGAGGAATCAAATGGTCGTAGGACCAGATTCAACGCGGCTTTCTGAGGAGGTCCGTACGCGGGAACCAACTGGCGGTGATACTTGGGCACTGCAGGGCAGAACTAGACCGACCGCTGCAACCTCCTTGGGCAACGGACAATCTATTGGGAACTGGAGTGTGTACAGGAGTACGGTGCATGGTGAGGGTTCGAATCCCTATATTATGGAGAAAGACGGCTAGATTTGGGGGCGTATGTAGTATGGGATGCATTCGTGCTTCAAAGTCTTGCTTGCATTAGAATCAGGCATGTGAGTTTGCTGCATCTAGTCATAGGGTCATGGCATAACACTGCACCTGAACCCGAATCCACTAAACCCTTGTTTTGGCACAACACTTTTCCTTTTGCATAAATTATTGGTTGTGATTGAATTTTAGAGGATTGTTGTTATCACCAGCTTTGCGTCAGTCGAAGTACTGACATTCCCCACCTTTCGGTTATACATTTCGAGCAGGTGCAGAGATATTATAGTCACGCAGTAGAAGCTTGAAGCTGAGGAGCAAGTCCCGGGGGAGTCGACGGGCCGCTCAGCAAAGTTCCGCAAGTAATCAGTCGATTATCATTCCAGGAGGCAACTAATAGCTTTACAAGTGGAGTCTGTAAATACTTGTAATAAGTTGTAATTGAGAAGATGTAATTTGTACTCCATGTCCGAGAACAAGTTATCGGTTGTAATCAATGATGTAATGACTTATTTGGAAATAAAAAGTTTTTAAATTTTCGTATTATTACTGTGTTGAGATGCATTTGAAGGTAAAGATTCTGGAAAGTGTCATGAATGTCCGGTAACGGGGATCCAGGGTGCTACAGATTTGGTATCAGAGCTAACTTTAAATTGCAGTCTAACACGGTAGGAAATTAGACTTGAAGGCCAGATAAAAAGTTTCTAGTTGACAAATAGGATGATTATAAATCATATGGTAGCGCTACAACTTATGATTATGATCTTCCCTATATGTGAACCAGTCTCAGGTTACTTCATTTTTACTAATAAGCTTGGTGCAGTCAAGTCCAAATGGTGGCTAGTCTGTTACCAGACATTATTGGAGGCAAATAGAACAAGATGTGTCTGTGATTCTGAAACTAAACCCTGTTTATGTTTTGCAGATGGTGTTCAAAGATATCTTCATCCATGATGGGTCAGTGGGTAAACCAATACCTACAAGGAAAATGATGATGATGATGGAAGAAATGAAGAAAGTGCTACAGAAGACTGAAGGTGAGGAGAACTCACCTCCACCATCGCTAGACCCAACGGCAGAGCAGCAGAGGATAGCCATCAGGTATCTGGAAATGAAAAGGGCAAGGGAATGCAGGGACAAGGCGATCCACTGGGCCCAGCAGCAGATCAAATTTCATCAGGCACAGATAACACACCTGAAGAAGGAACGAAGGCAGCTTCAAGACGGTATGACACACCTCCAGAACCGCTGGTGGGGACTTCAGAAAGGCCCCAAGCCAAAAACTACTGGGAAAATCACCAAACCTTCTAAAGGAGAATACCCCAAAAGAACAATTGCGACTAAGAGTTGCTACAAATACGGGGAAGTCGGACACTACAAGTCGCGTTGCCCAGCAGCGACCAAGGGTTGTTTCAACTGTAAGGAACTTGGGCATGTCAAGTCAAATTGTCCAGAATTACAAAAGGAATGCTCATCACGCAAGTAACCGAAGGAATAACAAGGACATATATATATAAATGGAATTTTGGCTACGGTCTTGTTTGATAATGGATCGACTCATTCTTTTGTGTCAAAATCTTTTTTGAGAAAATTAAGATGCACACAAAAGGCAATCCCAGATTTAGCTTTGACGGTAGCTACGCCATCAGGGGCAACCCTTACTACAGATCTATGCTATAGGGGATATATGCTCCAGATTAGCAGAGAAACCCTAAGTATCGATTTGTTGGAGTTGGGCTTGCTGGGACAGATGTCATTATTGGCATGGATTGGATGTCGAGGCACAAGGCAAGCATTAACTGCAAGGAGAAGAAGGTAATCATCTCAGCTGAAGGAGTGAAACTTGTATTCCATAGGGAGCAGAGATCGAAGGCAATGACTTTCGCAACTGCTAGTGAAGTACGGGTACCAGAAGAGGTGAACAAGATACTAGTGGTGAGCAACTTTCTCCTTGTATTCTTGGAGGATTTAACTAGAATTCCCCCACACCGTGATGTCAAGTTTAGCATCACAATTCAACCAGGTAGCGCTCCAGTATCTAAAGCACCCTATCGAATGGCACCAATAGACCATGATGAGATCAAGAAGCAGATTGAAGAGTAATTACAGAAAAGATTTATTAGACCACGTGCATCGCCTTGGGGAGCACCAGTATTGCTTGTTAAGAAGAAGGACGGGTCATCCAGGATGTGTATCGATTATCGGGAATTGAATAAAGTCACTATTCAGAACAAGTACCTAATTCCCAGGATCGATAATTTATTTGATCGGCTTCAGGGAGTAGCAGTATTTTTCAAGATTGATCTACGATCTGGATATCATCAGGTACGAGTCAAGGAAGAGGATGTACCTAAAACAGCTTTTCGAACTTGACATGGACACTATGAGTTCTTGGTAATGCCGTTTGGAGTGACTAACGCTCCAGCAATTTTCATGGACTTAATGAACAGAATTCTACGGCCGTTTATCGACTCATTTGTCGTGGTCTTCATCGACAACATTTTGGTATATTCAAGGATAGAAGAGGATTATGCTGAACATCTGACAGCAGTCTTGAGCAAGTTATAGGAGCATCAGTTTGTATGACAAATTAGCTAAGTGTGAGTTTTGGAAATCGAAAGTTGTATTCCTAGGCCATATCCTTTCTAAGGAGGGAGTGGCAACAAATCCTCAGAAGATAGAAGCGGTCAAGGAATGGCCACAACCAAAGACAGTGAAGGAAGTAAGGAGTTTTTTGGGTATGACTGGGTATTACCGGAAGTTTATCCAGAATTATGCAAGGATAGTTGTACCCCTCACAGCTTTGACCAAAAAGAACCAAAGTTTCGACTGGACGGAGAAGTGTGAAGAAAGTTTTCAGGAACTAAAGAACCGTTTGATCTCCGCACCTATATTGGTTTTTCCTCAGGAAGACAAGGACTACGTCATCTACAGTGATGTGTCGTATTTGGGGTTCGGATGTGTGCTGATGCAGGAGGGCAAGGTTATAGCTTATGGTTCGAGACAGCTACGATCACATGAGAAGAATTATCCAACCCATGATTTGGAACTTGCAGCAATAATTTTTGCTTTGAAATTATGGAGACATTATATCTACGAAGCAAGGTGGAAATTTATACTGACCACAAGAGCTTGAAGTATATCTACCAACAGAAGGATCTCAACTTAAGGCAGAGTAGATGGTTGGAAGTACTCGAAGACATTAGGCCTGAGATTATATATCATCCAGGAAAAGCCAACGTGGTAGCAGATGCGCTCAGTAGGAAGAGAAGTGTGGCTACATTGATAGCAACCCGAAGGGAGCTAGATAAAGAGATCAGGCAGGCAGGCATTGAAGTGGTTGCATAACACTTAAGTGCAGTTTTGGCACAGTTGGTGGTACGACCAAGCTTGGATGAGCGAGTGAAGGAGGCTCAGACCAAAGATCCAGAGATGGAAGACATGAAGAAGCAAGTGCATGAAAGAAAATTGTTAAAATTCAGTAAAAGAGAAGGTTCACTATGGTTTGGTAACCGACTATGTGTACCGAAGGATGAGGAGCCGAGGGAAGACATCATGAAGGAAGCTCACTCCACATTACTTGCGATTCACCCCAGAAGCACCAAGATGTATCGTGATGTAAAGCAGCACTATTGGTGGTCAAGGATGAAGCGAGATACAGCAGAGTTTGTCGCCAAGTGTTTGACATGCCAACAAGTTAAGGCCGAAAATCAGAAACCAGGAGGTTTGTTACAGCCTTTACCCATTCCAGAATGGAAATGGGAGAACATCAGTATGGATTTTATCACTGGATTACCCATGAGCCCTAAAGGAAATGACTCAATATGGGTGATTGTGGATCGATTGACCAAGTTAGCACATTTTCTTCCAGTGAAGACGACCTGGACAATCGAGAAGTTGGCCGAGGTCTACACTGAGAACATGGTAAAACTACATGGAGTGCCGGTGTCGATAGTATCCGACCGAGATGCAAGATTTATATCTCGATTCTGGCAAAGTCTACAGTCAGCGTTATGAACTAGAATAGACTTCAACACAGCTTTTCACCCACAGACGGATGGACAGACGGAGAGAGAGTCAACAGGATTCTCGAGGACATGTTGCAGGCATGCATTTTGGACTTCGGAGGAAGTTGGGAGAAATACTTAGCCTTGGTAGAGTTTGCTTATAATAACAGCTATCAGGCAAGCATTGGCATGGCCTCGTATGAAGCTTTGTATGGACGAAGATGCAGGACGCCAGTTTGTTGGTTCGAGGTAGGAGAGCGGCAGATGTATGGACCAGAAACCGTGCAACAAACGTCGGAGCAGATCAAGCTTATTCAGAAGAGGCTTCAAAGAGCACAAAGCAGGCAGAAGAGCTATGCGGAAAACTGCCGAAGAGAGTTGGAATTTGAGGAAGGCAACTCCGTATTTCTCTAGGTATCGCCTGTAATGCCCCGATTTTTATCTATGAAAATTATTTATTTTGCACGTAGTGTGCACGTGCAATTTTCATAATATGAAATCTTATAATTATTTTCCTTATGGATGATGAGTATATGCATATATATATATATGTATATGTGTTCTTGAAATCATTTTTTTATAAAAGGCTCTTGTCTCAAATAAACACAAGCCCAAAAATCTAATTTATTTATTTTGTAAAAAACTAATATTTCGGCCCATCAATTTAAGCCCATTCTCTTAATAACAACTTGTAAGGTAACATATTTTAAAAGATTATTTTTATAAGGATGTATAATGTACAAGTTTTTATATGGAGACTAGTGCATGCACGTGCATTGCACGTGCACGTGCATTGCACGTACACGTGCATGAGCACCTTTCCTTGGCCGGTTTTTGGAAGAAGTGGAGTTAGTGTATAGGTGGTTACCTAGTTATGGGTAGTTACTACAACTCTTACTCTCATCCTAGCCCTCCATCTCATAACCATCTACTCAATCCTAGCCCTCCATCTCACCCAAAGATTTAGTATAAATACCCCTCTCACTCATAAACTTTTCTTGTAGAGTCATCGATGAATGTAGTAACCTTCTGTAACTCTTGTTTTTCGTTTTTCGTACTTTTGGTGTATTTTTCTCTTTCTTGAGTATTTGAACTCTCTTATATTTTCTTGGACCGTATATTGGAGTTCTTTTCAATATATATTCATTTTTGTTTCATTTTGAGCTCTTTGTGTTGATTTGTTCGTCTTTTGGTTCGTTCTCCATTGATTGTTGCTCTTTTCTCTTCACTGGATTCTTGTTCTCTTATTTTGTTGTTGGGTGCTCGTGGTGTTTTGGTTGGTTCCCTATTCCCAATCCTATTGCTTTTGATCCCTAATTGATTACCAAAGCCAAATTGACCTACAATCTTATTTTGAGTCCTATACAATTTATCCTAATTAAACTAATCCTATTTTCTCTCTTATTGGACCCAATTAAACCCAAATACCCAATTACCCATATTCTCCTACAAACCCTACTACCCAACCCTATATAATCACTGATCCTCTCAACTAAACCCTAACCCTAATTCTCCCTTAGCGGCCTCCATCTCTCTCTCCCCGACTGCGCCTAACCCCAGTCGACCGAACCCCACCTTCGGCCTGTGCACCCATCGGCCGATCACCCCTGCATCCCGACCGACCCATCTCCCCATTGCCGATCGACTTCACCTAGCCAATCACCCCTACACTCGAGTATCCACCCTTTCTCCACCTCATCCTCCCATTCTCCCGTACCTTGGTCGTCCACCGTCGATGACAGCAGCAGCCGACCGCCCCGACGCCCTTGCTCTCTCTCTTTCTCTCTCTTGGATCTTAGGTTCGCGTGTGTTGGAGTTTGCACGTGCGAGTTGTTCGTTGATTCATGGATTTTTGTTCGTGAATTTTGTTCGTTGCCGGGATCTGTTCCCGTTATTCTTAGTGTTCTTCGTTTTCGTTTTCGGTTAAGGAAAGTAACTTGTACTCTAATTCCTTTGTATGATACAAATCAAACTAGGATTGACCGTTCTTGATCTATTCATACATCTGAGATAATTAGGTAAAATTATGTGTTTGATGAGATCCATGTGATATGATGATTGTGAATATGTTATATAATCTATTTCATGATGTTTGGACACTTAGTAGACCCTATACCATGTTTGATTGTGACTGGAACAAGTTTCATATGATTTGTGTTGGTTTTATTGTTAGAGAAAAAAAATCTGTAATTGTCGATGATCAGTTTCGATTTGTATTTTAGACCATATTAAGTTCTGAATTCTTAATTTTTGTATTAGACATGAATTGTAGAGAAATCTTTCTTGTTTCCATTCTCTCTGACATTGATCGATTTTGTTTTCGTATGTGTGAGTTATGATTGTTTTACTACAGAGGTGTATTTTATTTTCATATTTCGTTTCTTGATTATTTTGATGATTAAACTATTTTTATATTAGTCCTAACTATATTATTTTGATCTGAAACTTTGAACACTATTTCTATATCTATCTAGGGATTACCTAGAATTTTGGTGGATTTTATTGATGAGTTTTATATGCCATTTCATGCTTGTTTATAAAAGCTATACTTACTGTATTTTGCTCGCTGTTCTGTAGAGAATCATATTTTCACCCTATTTTCTTTTACTGTATGGAAAATATTTTTGAAATATAAAAGTTATATTATTTTATCTATTTTCATCGTCCGTTGGCAGATTTGGATTTCGTTTCACGGTTTGCGAGATATTACAGTTTTTGTACAGCAGTGTTGGGAATTCCAAATTTGCCAAAGTATCATTTTTTGACTAAACTAATGTCACTTGAATATTATGAAACTTTATATTCTGATACTAGACATATAGGGGATTACCCCAAATTTTTCCTAGATTTATTTGAGAAGTTTTAATGCTGTTTTTCTGACTGAAAATTCAATTTACTGATTTCTGGCTAAACGTATTTACTGGATTCAAATCAGTTTTAAGTTATGATTTTGTGAAGTACTATATGCCTTATATATAATCGCTGGATTTATGTGGAAGTTTATTTTCCAGATTCTTCGACGGATTCAGATTTGGATTTCTGTTGTAACGAAAATCACTATTTTTGTACTGTACTGTCATGTTGTCCTGAATATGAACATACACTGTTTTGCTCGTTTATGTGACCGTATATCACCTATGGATGTTCATTTTTTTTCCCTGAACCTAATACTGATTGTATCATGTTCGTTTGGAACTATTTCACTCATGTCTGTTGATAACCATAATAAAAGTAATCAAGCCGGGGTTCTTAAGGGAAGATCTGGTAGTGGAAAATATGGAAACGTGTATTTGGAAGGAAACTAGTGTTCCATACTGTTACTGCTACTGCTACTGTTACTTTTACTACTAATGTTACTGTTACTTTTACTGCTACTTCTACTGTTACTGATACCTGAGTACACTGCTCCATTATGGTCCACTACGAAATCTAAAAGTGAAACTGTTTGTTGAAGCAACCATGTGTTATAATATAAGGCGCATGAAGTGCTACCTAGCTAGTATTACACACAAGACTATAAGAAACATAAGAATGATACTGTTAGACTGATACTATTGGACTGATTCTGTAATACTGTTACACTGATATACTGAGCTTACTGTTACTAGACACTGTTAGTTGCCATATGACACTATGCTTGACACATTCATTTGTACTGTTAGTATACCATGCTAGTGGACTTTGTTTTACTGATTCATGCTAGTTATTACTATTGATGCATTATTCCATGCTATTTGTTTACCTTTCCCATGTACTTGTATCCTACATTATAAGTGGCCCGTAACTTGCAATTGTCGGGTACTTGTTTTCTCTTTCCTTCTCCTGCAATTATTAATTGCAGATCAGGATGGTCAGCTGCCCGACGGCATTGGCAAAATGAGATATTAGTGCTGGATTTCTTCCTTATTAGTATTGCTATTACTGTTGCTTTGAATAATGTATTTTGAGTACTTGGATGATTCCTTTGTATTTTTTGGCGATGTGACCCAGGATTTTGTCTTATCCAGGTTCTAATTTATTTGAGATTAATACATTTTGTTTCAAGTAAATTATGTTGGTTCATTAATTCAATTTTTCATGTGTGTGGTTGATTCTCTTTTGCTTCCGACTCTGATTATTTTGTGAGATGTTGTAAAGATTCCTGAACAGCTTATGAATGATACAAATCATTTGTTGGGTTGAATCGCATATCTGTATTCCGTATCCTTTTTGGGAAGCAGGGCATAACAAGGCTTTTACTGGTATCAGAGCCAAGGGTTTGGCTAACGTATTAGTTGCCTAATATATTAGACAAGCTTAGCTCGAACTGGGATTGGCTCAATATTTCACCAACCATGCATGCATAAATAAATTAATATCAACCTTGATTCTGGATGCTAATTGTTTAGATTTTTGGTGCAGCTATGGCTTGAGAGGCCTATTGCTTGGACTACTTTCACTCGGGGATTCTTGGAGAAGTTCTTCCCCAGTAGTACTCGAGTTGAGATGGAACAGTAATTCCTAGCCCTAAAACAGGTTAAGTCATTATTCTATTTTGGAATTTTGTTACATAATTGTCCAAACAATGTTGTAACATGGACTTCTTGAAACAGGGTTCCAAGTCATTGGATGAGTACGCAGCTTAGTTTACTAGACTTAGCTACTTCGCTGCCATTCTTGTGGCTACCGAAGAGGATAGGGCTCGTAGATTCACGAATGGGCTTGAGAAGGATATCAAGAGGCATCTTGTCTCTCTCCGTTTGCGTACTTATGCTGAAGCTCTTGAGGCAGCTCGAACTCAGGAGCAGGCTCATGGTGGTTTGGTCCCTTCTCCGCTGACTGTTCTGCATTCTGTTGCTAGGCCTTCTGGTGGTCCTGTTCGGAGGCCTGTCCCAACCCTTCCGGTCAGAGCAGCTCTATATCCTTCTGCTGGTTTCCAGAAGGATAGTTTTTGTGACTTCTATCAGATGTCTGGGCATGAGCGTAAGAATTGTTGGCATGTCAACCGTCGGTGCTTTAGGTGTGGTGCCGATGATCATTAAGTATGTGATTGTTCATAGCAGCAGCAAGTGGCTCTTCCAGTTAGGGGTCCTGTTCAGCAAGCAGGCCCAGCTCGTGGTCCAGTTAGGCCTCTGCTTCCTCCTCAGCATCAGATTGTCGGTCAGAGGACCGCTGTTCCGAGAAGAGGTCAGGCTTTCAACTTGACTGCTGCAGATGCTGAAACAGCTGAAGGAGTTGTGGTAGGTATCTTTTTTCTTTTTGTTTTGCTTTCTCCTTGTTTCTTTCTTTTGGACTTGTTTTGCTTTCTTTCCGTTATCTTTCTGCATTGTTGTATCCCTTACCCTTAATTGTCTGCTTTTTCTTTCTCCTTGTCTTTTGTTTTCTTAGGTGTCGTCCTTATTTTCTCTTTTCCTGCTCGTGTTCTCTTTGATTCTAGGGCAACCTATTCTTTTGTCTCCTCACGATATGTCGCTCGCCATCAGTTGGAGTGTAGCAACATGTCTGAGGCTTGGAACATTTTGATTGGTGGTGGTGTTTTTATTTGTTCCCGTAAGTGCAGGTAATGTTCCGTTGTTATTGGGGATGCGGATTTCAAAGCCAACCTGATTATAATTGGAAATTCAGGATTCGACGTTATTCTGGGTATGGATTGGTTGGGTGAAGCTCATGCCATTATTGATTATCATGCCAAGAAAGTTGTTTTCAGAATTCCGGATCGAGCAGAATTTGAGTTCCATGCTGGGGAGTCTTTCCTTGGCCGAGCAAAGACTACAATTGTACAGGTGGATTGTGCGATAGAATTGCACTCAGGCTGTGAGGTTACGCCTCTAGTAGTTCAGGATTTCTTGGATGTTTTTCCAGATGAGTTGCCTTGCTTACCCCCTAATAGGGAAGTAGAGTTCGGTATTGATGTTCAGCCTGGAATTGTGCCGATATCAAAGAGTCCCTACAGGATGGTACATGTTGAGCTAGCAGAGCTTAAGGTGCAGATTCAGGAATTGCTTTATTTTGGTTTCATTAGACCAAGTGTTTTGCCTTGGGGTGCTCCGGTCCTTTTTGTCAGCAAGAAGAATGGTAGTCGTTGCTTGTGTGTGGATTATCGGGAACTAAACAGTGTTACTGGTAAGAACCGGTATCCTTTGCCTAGGATCGGTGATTTGTTCGACCAGTTGAGTGGGGCTGTTGTTTTCTCAAAGTTGGATCTTCGTTCTGGGTATCACCAAGTCAAGATGAAGGCTGCTGATATACAGAAGACTGCATTCAGGACTAGATAAGGGCACTATGAGTATCTTGTGATGCCGTTCGGAGTCACTAATGCGCCAGCTGTATTCATGAGTCTTATGAACCGGGTCTTCTCTCAGTTCTTGGATAGATTTGTGGTGATCTTCATTGATGATATTCTGGTATATTCTCGGAATTAGGAAGATCATGCCAAGCATCTTAGAGTGGTTCTGCAGACTGTAAGAAAGAATTAGCTCTATGGGAAACTTAGCAAGTGCGAGTTTTGGCTCGACAAGGTTTTTTTCTTGGGGCACATTATTTCTGGCGATGGTGTTTCTGTGGATCCAGCCAAGGTTGGATCTGTGAAGGATTGGCCTATTCCTAAGTCAGTTTCCGAAGTTTGGAGTTTTCTTGGTCTTGCGGGCTATTATCGAAAATTCGTTCAAAATTTTTCGAAGATTGCAGGGCCGTTAACTAAACTGATAGGGAAGGATCAGAAGTTTTGTTGGTCTGGTGATTGCAATGAGGCTTTTATTGAGTTGAAGAACAGATTGACGTCAGTGCCTGTGTTGACTATTCCAGATGGTTCAGGCGGATTTGTAATTCACTGTGATGCTTCTGGTAAGAGTCTTGGAGCAGTTCTTATGTAGAAGGGCCGTGTCGTTGGGTATGCATGGAGGCAGTCGAGGCCGCATGAAAAGAACTATCCTACTCATGACTTGGAGTTAGCAGCAGTGATCTATTCTTTGAAGCTGTGGAGACATTATTTACTTGTAGACCGCGTGGAGATCTTTACAGACCACAAAAGTCTCAAGTACGTTTTCACCCAAAAGGAAATAAACATGAGGCAAAGGCGATGGTTAGAGCTTATGGCCAATTATGACATCAGTTTGCAATACCATCCTGGTAAGGTAAACTTGGTGCCAGATGCTTTGAGCAGGAAACCGGCAGTTATGTTTCTTACTCAGCAGAGTGATCTCATTGACTAGATGAGGAGGTTGGATTTGGAGGTTTTGTTGCCGAGTTCTGGTCGGAGTTGTCTTGCGCTCCAGCTTCAATCTTCTCTTGTTGATCAGATCAAGAAGGCTTAGGCTGGTGATGCACAGTTGCAGGGTTTTCGAGCTGAGGTTGAATCTGGGTCCAGAACGGACATGGTTATTCATGCCGATGGTTCGCTTCGTTTTGGTTCCCGGTTGTGTGTCCCTAAGGGTGAAGTTCGTCAAAGGTTGCTTGAGGAAGCTCATCAGTCCTCGTATTCTATCCATCCTAGCGGTACTAAGATGTATCGAGATTTGAAGCTTCACTTCTGGTGGCATGGTATGAAAAGAACTGTAGCTCGGTTTGTTGCTCAGTGTTTGATCTGTCAGCAGGTTTAGGCAAAGCATCAGAGAACCGCTGGACTTCTTCAACCGCTTCCTATTCCCGAGTGGAAGTGGAAACATATCACCATGGATTTTGTGATCGCTTTGCCAGGAGTCCTAAGGGTCACAATGATGTTTGGGTGATTGTCGACCGTTTGACGAAGAGTGCTCACTTCATTCCTTTTCGTGTCGGTCAGTCTACTGAGATCCTAGCTAAGAAGTACATGCAAGAGATTGTCAGACTTCATGGGGTTCCAATAAGTATTGTATCTGACATAGATACGAGATTCAGATCTCAGTTTTGGGAGAGTCTTCAGGCTGGTTTGGAGAGTAAGTTGAAGTACAGTACAACTTTTCATTCCTAGACTGATGGACAGTCAGAGCAGACTATTCAAATTCTTGAGGACATATTGCAATCCTGTATGTTGCAGTTTGGTGGATCTTGGGAGGACCATTTGCATCTCTTAGAGTTCTCGTACAATAACAGCTTTCTAGCCAGTCTTAAAGCTGCACCGTTCGAGGCACTTTATGGATGTGAATGCAGATCACCAGTGTGCTGGGATAACATTGGTGAGAGGCAGTTGTTGGGTCCGGAGTTGATCACCAGGACAGTTGATGCTGTGACTCAGATCAAAAAGCATCTTCAGGCAACTCAGAATAGGCAGAGGCGGTGGGCTGATGTCCATCGAAGGGCTTTGGAGTTTGTTGTTGGTGGCCATGTTTTCTTTAAGGTATCACCGTGGCACAGAGTCATTCGGTTCGGTGGTGGGGGCAAGCTCAACCCTAGGTTTATTGGACTGTTTGAGATTTTGGAGCGAGTAGGCAGGGTGGCCTATCGTCTTGCTTTGCCGTCAGCATTATCAGGAGTGCACGATATTTTTCATGTCTCACAACTTAGGAGATATATCTGCGATGAGAGTCACGTGATCGATTACTCTGAGTTGACCATGCAGCCGAATTTGACTTGTGAGATTCCGCTAGTTGCTATTGCGGATCGGCGGGAGAAAGTGCTTAAGAACAAGGTCATCAAGTTGGTTTGTGTTGCTTGGAATCCTCACTCGCCTAGTGAGTCGACTTGGGAGCTGGAATAGGAGATTCAGCAGAAGTTTTCTCATTTGTTTGAGTAGTGGTTATTTTGTTTTGTTTTGCCTTGTTTTCTTTTCTTTTGGGGTTACCCTATACATCTTCTTTTTGAATTTCGAGGAAAAAATTCTTTTTGTTAGGTGTGTAGGATTGTAACTCCTGTTTTCTATTTTTCGTATTTTTGGTGTATTTTTCTCTTTCTTGAGTATTTGTACTCTCTTGTATTTTTCTTGGACCGTATATTGGAGTTGCTTTCAATATATATTCATTTTTGTTTTATTTTGAGCTCTTTGTGTTGATTTGTTCGTCTTTTGGTTGTACAGCCCCATTATGGTCCACTACGAAATCTAAAAGCGAAACTGTTTGTTGTAGCAACCATATGTTATAATATGGGGCGTATGAAGTGCTACCTAGCTAGTAATACACACAAGACCGTAAGAACATAAAACTTATACTGTTAGACTGATACTGTTATACTGATACTGTTGGAGTGATACTGTTATACTGTTACACTGATATACTGAGCTTACTGTTACTGGACACTGTTAGTTGCCATATGACACTACGCTTGACACATTCATTTGTACTATTAGTGTAGCACCCCGATTTCCAATACTGGAAAACCGTGACACGAGCCAAGACCTTTTCTTCAATTAGTCACAATACACAGAAAAACAGGAGAATTTAAAACTTCTTATTCAATACACAATGTGTTACAAGTCTGAATATTGTACAACTGTAATACCTTACAATAGAGTTAAAATATTATCTTTACATTTCTAAGTATTACAACCTTCAACATCTTACATCAGAGTACTTCTCAACTAATGCATAATCAATACATATACTGCAGCGGAACTAAACATAACACTGACTCCTTGCTTTCCTTGTCTTGAGTCCTCCTGAATTTCGCCTTTGTACTTTGGCGATCCAGTACCTATGGAAGTGGGGACGTCAGTATTCACTGACGCTTAAAGGCTGATCATATAGCAGCGAATCTCCCGAACAATATACAAAATATAGCAATGGTGTTGGTGTAGTTTAAGTGTTCGTGAGTGCTAAGACTAGACTCTAATGCGATATTTGAATAGAACTCGGATGCTTCCTATTCTAATGTCAGCAAGTCTCCGAAAGCAACATGCAGCCCATACTACATGCGACTCCATCTCAAGCCGTTTCTCCATATATAGGGATTGAACCCGCGTTATGAATTCCAATTGCACACAACCTGTTCCTGACACCTACACGTGACTCGCGAGGTTGCAGATGTGGTCATGTGCCACTGTTGCATTTCGCCAGTGGTGTCTATGTTCGCCACCGCGACCCGGCTAACCGGACCTCACTCAAAATAGACGAACCCAATGTATCGGGCGTCATTCCAAAATCAAACTATAGGGTTTCGCAAGCGCAGGGTAGCGCGAAGCCTACCCTGTGGCACCCTCTGGGGTCTCGCAAGCACAGGACTGCACAATGCATCCTGTGGCACCCCTAGCCACGGCACCTCAGGAATTAACAGCGCGAGATACGCAACCCGTGTCCTCAACTTGTGAGACGGCACCGTACGTATCCCTTTGACGGGAAGGTACAACCCAATACACCACCTATGATCTGCCTTAAGGGACGAGTTAGTGTAAGGGGCCCCCTACAACTGACTCCTCTCTCCCGGCAAAAGGGTTTAAGTAAAACGATCCTTGTAAGTCACTATCCTAATGATATCCCTGACTCGAACAATCCTAGGGATGACAATATTATAAACACAACATGCTAGGCCTTTAAAGTAGACTTCGCAAGACAACTCTACTAGGCTGCTCAACCTAGACTTACCAGAATCCCTCAGGATCTGGTTCGTGGCTCATCGATCCAAGACTTTGGCCGTACGAATATACATGCATGCCGCTACCCTAAACTTGAATTTCGTCTATACTCCGGTCCTCGATCAACCTACCCTGGTTAAGATTCGACGGTACACAAGGAGTGACTCCTCCACAGTTCCTTAGGGTAGAAAACATATGTCTTGATGGTCGATAGCCCTTAGGGTGGTAATATCACCCTAGACGAGCACAACGAACTGTGTACTAACTAACAAGCTATACACGAGTAACAACCTCATACGAGCCAATAAGCTACGTGTGAAATAATAACTACCTACGAGCCAGACAGGCCTCGTAGGAGACAACAACGTACATACCAGCCAAATAAGCCGCGTATGAGACCAACAGCTACGCACGGGCCGGTCGAGCCGCGTACGAGACAACAACCTACATACGAGCCAAGTAAGCTACGTATGAGACCCACAGCTACGTACGGGCCAGTCGAGCCACGTACGAGCACAACCATATGCAAACAACCATACAGGTAATCAATCTTAAAAGCAACCAAACGTGCTTACTAGCAAACTTAATCTTCTATTATTAGAAACAACAAAAGAATCTACTAGTAGTCCATGATCGGTATTCTATGAAGGAAGAACCGAAGGCGACAAAACGGCCTTTATCAACTAACTATTACTAGTGGTCTTCCCAATCCTTATTACTTCAACCTATAGCGCCTTAAGCATGGCATACAATCGCAAGCATCTTCCTACGACAATCTAATCATATAACAAAACCATTCACCATAATACTCTTAAGTACGAATATGATTAAGCATGTGCTTATATCGAGATTAAGCATGAAAATCACTACGACCCAGACATGAAGTTCACTATAGTCAAGCATAGGTTATAATTTGAGCATGAAAGCTTACTACTTATCATCACTAATCACCACAACTCAAACTAGTATGAACAAGCAACATTCCAAGGCATAGTAGGTATTCTAACACTAACCCTACAACATTCTAAGCATGTATTTGAACTTTAGCATGGTATAGAACATAACATAAAATCACCACAACTAACCATGGGTAGTTTCTTTAATCTAAGCATGAATATCATAGTATGGATATCATTAACTTAACATGATCAACAATTAGCATGACACCTACTTACTTAGTATTAAAACTAGCATGGTATACAACTTTTCTACCACTTATCTAGCATGGTATACAACTTACTCACAATTTAAACTAGCATGGCATACAACTTACTTACAATTAAAACTAGCATGGTATATCACTTACCTACAATTAAACTAGTATGGTATACAACTTACTTATAATTTAAACTAGCATGGCATACAACTTTTCTACCACTTATCTAGCATGGTATACAACTTACTTATAATTTAAACTAGCATGGCATACAACTTACTTACAATTTGAACTAGCATGGCATAGAACTTTCTTACAATTAAAACTAACATGGTATACCGCTTACCTACAATTAAACTAGCATGGTATACAACTTTTCTACTATCATCCAAGCATGAATCTTTATTAAGCATGAATAACTACTAAACACGAATGTCTTACTAAGCATGGATAACTACTAGTATGAACATACAACATTCCTAAGTATATGTATATATATACTTCTAACATGGTAAGTAATTTTATCATGGATCTTACAACATTCTAAGCATAATTAATTTAATCTAAACATGGTAGGAACTTTAGAATTAATCCTACAACATTCTAAGCATGATAGGATATTTTTAGAAGAAATCCTACAACATTCTAAGTATAAAACATGATAGGATATTTTTAGAAGAAGTCCTACAACATTCTCAGTATAAAACATGATAGGAAACTTTAGAAGAATCCTACAACATTCTAAACATGATAGGATATTTTTAGAAGAAATCCTACAACATTCTAAGTATAAAACATGATAGGATATTTTTAGAAAGAATCCTACAACATTCTAAGCATAAATAGACTAATCTAAACATGGTAGGAATTTTAGAATTAATCCTACAACATTCTAAGCATGATAGGATATTTTAGAAGAAATCCTACAACATTCTAAGTATAAAACATGATAGGATATTTTTTAGAAGAAGTCCTACAACATTCTAAGTATAAAACATGATAGGAAACTTTAGAAGAATCCTACAACATTCTAAGCATATCTAAATCAATCTAATGTAATCTTAGCATGGTATTTACTTCATGAACACAAAATAAATATCTACAACTATCTACTACTACTACTACTCCATTTTAATCAAAAACATAACACACAACTATCTACCACTACTACTACTTTATTTTAGTCAAGAACATAACACCCAACTATCTACTACTACTACTACTTCATTTTAATCAAGAACACAACATACAACTATCTACTACTACTACTACTTTATGGACATAAAACATCTACCACTACTTACTATTACTTCTTTAACATACCACTACTACTTTATTTCAATCAACATACTACTACTACCTTATTTAATCAACATACTATTAGTACTTTATTTAATCAACCTACTACTACTTAATTCCCTACTAGTCTTTATTATCACTAGTGATAAAAGAAAAGATCCTTTTTATTTATTCTACAACTAGTGATTATAAAAGAAAAGATCTTTTTATTTATTCTATAACTAGTGATTAATAAAGAAAAGATCTTTTTATCTATTCTACAACTAGTGATTAAGAAAGAAATGATCTTTTTATTTTTTCTACAACTAGTGATTAAAAGAAAAGATCTTTTTATTTTAAGAAAGAAAAACTACAATAAAACATATGCTCATTATTATTTAGTCCAAGTTCAATAAAGGTCCTACAACCAAAATGGTTGTATAAGAGTATTCATATGCTTATGTATACCAAGTCCTACAAGTCCTACAACCCCCAATCGGTTGTATGTTCAAGTTCATATGCATTATGCTTTCTTTTTGTCCAACAACATACATAAACAACAACTTACAATTTTAAAGATGTGATCTTTATATGTTTAGTAGTTACTACTACTACTTTCTTTCTTTTATTCATTACCACATTCATAACAACAACAACACACCATCACAAGAACACCCCAAAAAACAAAAGAAAACAAAACAAGAAGATAAGGAGAAGAAGTCAAAACAACAAAACAAACAAACAAACAAGCAAACAAACAACCAAACAAAAATGTGGAGAACCCCCTCCTTAGTCTCTATTGGAAGGTCTTGCTTGCTAACCTTCTCCTTCCCCTAGCTCTTAGAATCTCCTAGGAAAACCCTACAATAAAACTCTCTTGTTAGTATGAGACTTTCTCTCTTTCTTTTCCTTTCTTTCTTTCTTTCTTTTTGTTTTCTAAAATGAGAGAAGGAGGAGAAGGAGGGGGTATTTATAGAAGGGAATAGGAGGTGGTAAGTGCAAATGTGCACTCACATTTTGCACAAAAACCCCAAGAGGGGGTGAGACCGGCCATACCCTTGGAGGAGGAGGGGTAAGGTGTAGGCATGGTGAGGTGGAGGCATGGTGAAGGGATAAGGCTTATAGAAGGGGTTTAATTCTTCTCATGCATACAAACCCTATTTTAAGCCTCTTAATCAAACCCTAACTATCTTACTAAGTTGTCATGACAAGGATGAGTACATTGTCCTTGAGTATATGCTACATATTTTGTATGATGTACTAAGTATCATACAATTGTATGTATGTGTATATGTATGTGTATACTAAAATTCCTTATAAAATCCTCATAAAATAGTTTAATTTTGAAAATAATAATAAAATAAATTTTATTATTAATTCGGAGGATCGCGCTATCAATTTGATGCGCTTCGGATGCACACCGACCGATAGATGCGCGTAGACACTGTTTGTGGGCAAACCGGCAAAAAATCACCAAAATAATTTGATTTTGGATTTAGAATGAAATATTAATAAAATAATAATAAAATAGTAATTTATACGAGTTAATATCCGTCCGGGATATTACAGTTAGTATACCATGCTAGTTGACTCTGTTTTACTGATTCATGCTAGTTATTACTATTGATGCATTATTCCATGCTATTTGTTTACCTTTCCTATGTACTTGTATCCTACATTATACGTGGCATGTAACTTGCAATTGATGGATACTTGTTTTCTCTTTCCTTCTCCTGCAATTATTAATTACAGATTAGGATTGGCAGCTGCCCGACGGTATTGGCGAAATGAGATATTAGTGCTAGATTTCTTGCTTATTTGTATTGCTATTATTGTTGCTTTGAATAATGTATTTTGAATACTTGGATGATTCCTTTGTATTTTTGGGCGATGTGACCCAAAATTTTGTCTTATTCAGATTCTAATTTATTTGAGATTAATACATTTTGTTTCAAGTAAATTCTGTTGGTTCATTAATTCAACTTTGCATGTGTGTGGTTGATTATCTTTTGCTTCCGACTCTGATTATTTTGTGAGATGTTGTAAAGATTCCTGAACAGCTTATGGGTGATGCAAATCATTCGCTGGGTTGAGTCGCGTATCCATATTTCGTATCCTTTTTGGGAAGCGGGGCGTGACACCTTTCATTCACCATGTCCAAAAGTTGTTGTGAATTCTTTTTTGTCTAGTTTACTAATCGGGATTAAAAAATTTCTCAAGTTCGGAATATTTCTTGTGTCATTCAAAATCAATTGTCCGTCATTGCAAGACTTCACTCTCAGTGTGCCTTTACCTACAACTGGACATATTTTCCCATTGTCAACTTAGACTGCACCGAAATTACCTATCATGTAATCTTCAAAAGCATACCTCATGGGTGTACAATGATAAGGAGCACCTGATTCTATACACCAATCATCTTGAATAATATCAAATTCATCAGATAAACACAATTCGTCTAAACGAGGTTGAATACTTACCACATTGACTACCTATGGCTCTACTTGCGCTTTCTTCTACTTTTTGCATTGGTCTCTTCTGTGTCCCTTCTTCTTACAGTGTCAACACTCACTTCTACGATATTCTGCTCTTTACGGGGACCTGTGATTCCTACTTTACGAATTCCCTCTGTTATTACTTGTACCATGGTTATCAACTAACAACACAGTGTTGCTATGATATGACATCAAAGACTCACCATGTCTCTTCCTTTTTGCATCCTCATTCATGATGCTGCATATAACATCTTTTAGAGTTGTCTCATCGGTCATAGTGCTTTTAACAATTGGTTTTACTATGTCATAACTATCGGAAAGACTGGATAGTGACAACAACGATTGTGTCATTTTCTCAAACTTCAAACCCAACAATTCTATCTGATTGTAAACTATACAAAAATTATTGATGTGTTCCGCAACTAAACTCCTTTTTGAAAACTTCATGATGACCAACTTCTTCATATGAGGTATTTGGTTTGCTGCATTCAGTTTCTCGAACATATATGTCAAGATCTTCATTGTCTTCTTCGCGGTCTTTGTCTTCTTAATGTGAAGTAGCGATTTCCTACTCAGTGACAACTGAATCTGTCAAAGTGCTTTCTGATCCAATCTGTTCCAAGCCGCCAACACAACCGGATCGTCCTCCACCCTTTCTGGCTTCCCGCCAAACAATGAATCATCTATATTCCTCTATCAGAGATACGCTATCATTTGGATCTTCCACATTGTGAAATATATTTCTTCGAACTCATTGACTCTACACTTGTCCCTTATTATAATCAACGCTACCAACCTGGTGCTCTGATACCACTTTGTTACGTTCTAACTGCGGAATAACTCACCAAGAGATGCAACACAATTGAATTAAAAGCAAGAGAACAAAAGTAATCAAAAGCCAACACACAATAACACATGAGATTTTTTCCAGATTCACCCAATGCAATGGCTAAATTCCCGTGCAGAGACACTCCTGCGATTTCCACTATAAATATGAAGAACAAGTTTACAAATCTCTCAAGAACTCATCCCAAGGTGTAGGGTTTATTTCTATCTTTTCCTATCTCCCTCTGACGGCTGATATATATCTCCTTTTCTTTTCTCTTTTTTCTTTTCACTTCTTTCTCATTAACCCTAATATCGTACACAATACAATATATCTAGGTTTCATAAGATTTAATCTCAGCCGCAAATCAATCAGTGCCGAGTGGTCAGCCGCAACTTCGGAAGGTTGACCGTTCATGTCCTTTGACTGTATAGAGATCCAATAGTGAGTGGGACGGTTGACTGCACTATCGAATGGTCATTCCTTCAAGTGTACATGATTTCAACAGAGAGCGAGATGGTCGACTGTATATGTAACACCCCGAATTCCAAATAAGCCTGAATTCGAAGTTCCACAGGATCTTTAAACTTCACCTCGTACAATTTTACAAGGAATTTAAAACTTTATTTACAACAATGATTACATTAATGCAGCGGAATTATAAATTACAACACGATACATGAATTAAACAACAACTTCAACATTTCTTTAAGCAGCATTCATTCTTTAGTCTTGTCAATCACTTTATCCTGCATAGAAACTATGGACACGTCAGTTGCATACAACTGATGCTAGGATATAATACATCAATTTCTTTTACTTAGAAAGTACACACTTTTCACAAACAAAGCTAAGAGGGACTATCCTATTGATGTCGTGTGTGAATGTGCACTTAGTCCTTAATGCAGTTATTTATATTAGATGATACTAATGCGCACTTGTTCGGATTCTATGCATCCCATACTGCATAAGTCTGAGGGCAAGTCCTTAATCGTTCTTCATCTTGTAGGGTTGGATCCCTCGCTATGACTTAAACTACTACGGTAACTACAGCAAGTATCCTAGATGTTTAATGAGTTACGAGCCCATGCCCAGACAGCCTGGAGGGGAGTCCCACGTTGTGACATGACGCATCATGCAGAGCCTATGGACAATTCGCCTCTGTCATGGAACGATGGCACTACATAGTCACCAAAGACCCCACAAGCGTCGCCATGGTCCCGATAATTTCGAAAATGTATCCACGCCATGACATGACGCATCAAGCAGGTAACCTATGAATACTCTCACACCGTATATCCGAGGCCCTCATACTTGTGTTTTTCTTTTACTTTCATCGCATCTCCACTATGTGTCTAATCCTTAGATTATAGAATCGTGAATAAAATTAATACTCTAGAATTAGTGTTACCTCTACATCGGTCTTAAACATCAATCATTAACCATGACCCAATCTTGGTCTTTTATCATCACATTTCTCATTCAAAAATTTCATTTATGCCGATGTGAGGACTTAGCTAAACTCTAGTGTCACACTCGTTTTATGTCCATCAAAATGAGAGTTCATATTCATAAATTTCATATTTCAATATGTTTCTTTCACTTCATTTTCCATGCAGAATTTGCATAATTAAACAACAAATCTCATATTTAATTTTACTCAATTTTTCCATATCAAGAAATCTCATTTTAGAACTCTATACAAAATTTCTCTATATTCAAAATATTAGTTGTCTTTAATTACCCAAAAAAAATCATATTTTAAGAAACTTATTAATCTCTTTCTTCTCAAAATTAGCTTCTAATTCTCATTATAATAAGTCAAAATATTGTAGATAATTTTCATGAAGTCTAGGTACTATTCTAAGATTTTTAATAATTTTCTCAATTTTTACACACTTAAAATCTGTCAAAATATCTAAATAGGAATATATATATATATATATATATATATATATATATATATATATATATATATATATATATATATATATATATATATAAAGTGGCCAAGACTGGATTCGAACCAGTCAACCCCCCCCCCCCCCCCCCCCCCCCGCCGCCGTCGCCGCCGCCGCCGCCTGGTGAACAGTAACCGTCCTAAGTCACACCCGAGAACCACTAAGTCCAAGGTGACTAACTTTCTAATGGGGAACTTATTTTATACTTAAGTTTCGGTTTTGAGTTAAAATCAAAATTTAGAAAAACAGAGTCCCTTGAGAGACTCGACCCAAGACCAAATGCTCCGCTGAGCTACAGTAATGCCCCCAAATCGCACCCAGTGACCAGTAGGTCTGAGTGACTAACCGACCTGATATGGGTTGAGTTATCTATAACTCAACTCACTGTTTATTAACACATTTTCACATTTCTAAATCTCTTTTAATTTTCTTCTCCTCTATTTTTTGTATCATAAAAAAAAAATCAGATTCTCAATCTTAGAAATTTGCAACGGAACAGTAATTTAAAATCATTATTTTGACATTAAAAGTGAATTCTCTTTCTAATTTATATTCCAAATCTACATTTTCGACTTTGAAATGCATCAATATTTTCTTCACAATTTGGCAATACAATTATCACAAAAGATATTTTCTTACTTTCTTTTGTTTCTACAAAAATTCTAGAATATATTTTCTTTTATCACATTAATGTTGCACTAATTAAAATAACACATATCAATAGTTCAATTAATCGACTAGCCATTCACAAGCAAATTTCCTTAATCTAGCATGGTTCATAAAATACACATTCTATGGCAACATGACAATTTCTAATTTAATAATCATAATTCTACCAATTTATCATCTAATTCATCAAGAATTCTTCTCATTTCTAATTAGTCTCTTTTTAAAAATCATATGGCCAATTTTAACTAGTTTCTCTTAGCATATTCATCAATTCAATTCCTAGCATGATATCTACATTAGAAGTAGAGAAATCACCCACCTTAATTGAAAAAACAAAGAAAACTCCTAGAGAAACTCCTTAAACACACGATCCTCTCCAAGTTGTGAGCCTTCTCCTCCTTGCTTGTGCACACTAAGAGCTTTATCCTCCTTGAACTAGGCAATCCGAGCTCCTCCTCTTTTAGTGTTGGCCGGCCTCCAAGGTGAAAGGAAACACACAAACACACAACTCTCAATCTTTTCTCAGACACAAATTTCTACAACTCTTTCTTTTCTTCACACTCTTTACAAATTTCTAATGATGCAAAGAGATGAATGGCTAAGGGGGGCTATTTATACACTACTCAATGTTAAAGGAAGGGTGGAGATGCATTTAGATGAAGAGCTAGGATGTACTAGGGAGTTAGAAGAACTACCCATGATCACACAACCACCTCACCACTCTCTCCATCTCCCCCACCTCTCCAAGCACAATCCAACCTACCCCTCTCATGCACTCCACGTGCTTGTGCAAAGCACGTGCCTCTCCATGCACACCTAGTTACTAAATGTTCATGTGTTATTAATTAATTTGTTAAAAAACAAGTCTACCCTACAAGTTGTCTCTTTTAAATGAGAATAAACTGATGGGCTTATTTTAGTTGGCTAAAAATCTATGGGCTTTTAATTAATTAATTTTATTTAATTAGTGTGGGCTAGAATTAAACAATTAGGCCTTTAAGAATTAATAATAGATACTAATAGGCTTTTTAAAAGAGAAGAAATAAAATCCTTGTTTATGACATAAAATAAATAATTTTTAATGGTAAATGTACATAAATTTGTACGTGGAAAGCACGTGAAATCAAACAAACTTATATTTAATTTTAAATGAAAATTCAGGATGTTACGGTACATCTGTCTGTACATGGTCGGCCGGGTGCGCAGTAGGGTGTGCGAGCGACCGCAACTCTGCTTGCAGTTACTTGCTGTTGTTGACCTGCTTGCTCCCACTTTAACTCTTTTTATCCTGAATTTTCTTCAACCCTTTGTTATGTATTGGATCCACAAACTCCAATAATAAAATGGCACGGTAGTTATAATACGCCAGGCTATCGAAGTATCTGAGCTTGACCTGGTCTGTACTAAAATTTATTGTACAATTTATTGAAGTGTAGGATATGAAGCTAAAGTGCCTCGTGAAAGGTAAGGTGTAAGAATGAGGCAAAATTTTGCATGGTCGAGATAAGAGTTGCTCAAATTTAGCACATGAAAAAAATAATAAATAAAAAAAGAAACTCGGAAAACCAAATTTTTGTTATGAGAAAGGAAAAAGAGTCAAGTACAAATTTTCTAAGTAACTTTAGAAAAATTTACCAATGTATTATATTAGTGTCAGAGAAAATCTACCCTCAACTCGTAGTGCTAATAGCGGAAACACACCACAAGTAATAGAAACTCTCAAGACTTAGATGAACCATGAACAAGCCACCACAATACTAAGCAAGATCTCACAAGAACACAATCAATATGCAGAGATAACCAATACTTCTTATTCCCAAAGAAATACAAAGATTACAAAGAGATTACAACTCTCAATCTCTCTCTCTTCCTCACCTTTGAAACACTCTGCACAATCTCCTCTTGAAGTTGAACAATGATAACAGCTCACCTCTTCATACACAAATTGGATCTATTCAGATTAGATGACTAAACCCTAGAGTTTACGGCCATATATATAGCCCCCAAGTAAACCCTGAAAGATAAATATAAATATAGCAATTGGGCCTTTAAACTCGTAAGCCCAAAAACAATCAGCCGCCGATGTCGGTTGACCGCACCCTAGTGACGGTCGACTGCAACGTGTAGAACCAACACAGAGAGCTGACCGGTCGACTGCACCCCCAAGGCCGGTCGACCGTCCCCTTCTTTGTTGGTCGACCGCACCCCCAGGTTGGTCGACCGTAACCCTCCAGGATACTCTTCTTCTACTTGCTGCTTGTCTTCTCTTGCTTCTTTGTCCTCTCCTCTCTTCTCCAACTTCAAGTACTCCGTGCCTACGTATATTTGAGGCCACAATTCCTAACAATCTTCCACCTGGACCAAATACACCACACTTCAAAATTATTACAATCTTTCCTCGCATTATCTCTGCCATCTCCCACTTTCATGGAAGACCTAAGTACTCCCCACCCTCATGAAGTGCACCTCCTCCACTCCACTACGTGGAGTGCACCAACCACCCCTCATCGCCTCATGAAGGATGTGCTCCACCAATCGCATAGAGCATGAATACCGGAGAAACAATCTTCCGTGTCGGATTCGGTGTTATGAGACTCCCCACCTCGTAAGATCTCCATCAACACCGGACATGGTTCAAAGCCTCTCAATGCACCCTCTGCACTAGAAACCTCCGTGGACGAGACCTCCACAAACTTTCCAGACCCCTACAGTCCCAATTCGGTTACCCTCATCAACATCACCCCGCATATCGGTATCAGTGCTCTCTATCACACAAGAGCGATTTGAAGCTTCAACTGCTAATTCGCAAAATACCCTCACCGCAGCAACGTCTTGCCCACTAGGATCACTTCCATGGCCAGCAGCTCCCACTAAATTAGTAACCTTCCCTCCACAACTGAAAGAACTCGGTTGCACCCCACACAACCTACTACTCGATTTCGGATGAGAGGGAACTACAAGAGAAAAGCCCCTCACTAATCTAAGCAAATACAGCATTCCCTCACGCTTCCCTTTTGCAATCACCCTTGAACCTGCAGCTATACACTACTCCCCACTACCAACTGTAGTAGACAACCCATCCTTGTCTAGCTTCCAATCGAGATAAGATTTTCCTTCAAGTCTGGAACATGCCTTGTCTCCCGCAAGACAACACTTTGATTATCAATGGTGTTCACGCGAATAGTACCAACCCGACGTATAGGACACCGATGACCATTCCCCACGATCACATCTTCAAAAGAATCCTCCTCATAGTCATCAAACACCTCCCTCCTCGGAGTGCAATGAAAAGAAGATCCCGAATCAATACACCAATCTTGAGTGCCCAACTCCTCGAGCTGATAAGCATAACTCCTCAACAAGCCCTCCTTGAACTTCCTTTGGGTTATCTCTCTTTGGTTTCTTCTGCTTCTTCTTCATATAAGCCTTACAACTGTGCATCATGTGACCTTTCTTGTGATAATACCAGCACTCAGGCCCATGTCCCCATCGCTGTCATCAGACCAACTCTCAGATGAACTACTCTGATTCTTTCTTTTCTTCAACTACTCTTAGATCTCACACGTCTGTTCACAACGTACATGGCAGAATCTCTAGAACATGATAATGGATATCCCCCGTTTCTTACCCTTCTCACCTCCTCGTTCAGAATGCTACTCACCATATCCTGTAGAGTCGTCGAATCTGTGATAGTGCCTGTAATAGTATGTTCCACCGTACCATAACTATCGGGTAAAGTAGATAGAAGTAACAATTACTCCTCTCTATGAAAACTTCAAACCTGCAGCTTCCATCTGATTGTAAACCATACAGTAATTGTTCACATGCTCTGCTACTGAACCCCTTCAACTTCATACTAACCAATTTTTTCAGATGAAGAATTTGATTAGATGCCGACGGTTTCTCATACATATCTATGAGAATCTTCATAGCCTCCTTTATGGTCTTTACCTTCGAGATATGAAATAACATCTTCCTACTCAGCCCCCACTGAATCTGCCCTAGCGCCTTCTTATCCAAACAATTCCAATCTGCTAAGACCTTTGCATCCTTGTCTGCACCTACCGGCTTCTCATCAAACAACGGATCATCAAGATCTTTCTGATGAAGATACGCTATCATCTGAATCTTCCACATCGCGAAGTCACTCCCATCGAATCTCTCGATCTTCATTTTGTTATTGGTCATCTCAAACCAACTGCTCTGATACCACTTGTCAGAGAAAATCTATTCTTAACTCGTAGTGCTAGTAGCGGAAACACACCACAAGCAATAGAAACTCTCAAGAATTAGATGAACCAAGAACAAGCCACCACAATACTAAGCAAGATCTCACAAGAACACAATCAATATGCAGAGATAACCAATATTTCTTATTTCCAAAGAAATACAAAGATTACAAAGAGATTACAACTCTCAATCTCTCTCTCTCTCTCTCTCTCTCTTACCTTTGAAACACTTGGCACAATCCCCTTTTGAAGTTGAACAATGATAACAGCTCACCTCTTGATACACAAATTGGATCTATTCAGATTAGATGACTAAACCCTAGAGTTTACGGCCATATATATAGCCCCCAAGCACACCCTAAAAAATAAACACAAATATAGCAATTGGGCATTTAAACTCGTAAGTCCAAAACAATCAGCCACCGATGTCGGTCGACCGCACCCCTAGTGACGGTCGACTGCAACGTGTAGAACCAACCCAGAGAGCTGACCGGTCGACTGCACCCCCAAGGCCAGTCGATCGTCCCCTCCTCTATTGGACTTGTACACTCGAAGAACTCTCAGCCTAGGGTCGGTCGACCGCACCCCCAGGTCGGTCGACCGCAACCCTCCAAGCTACTTTTCTTCTACTTGCTGCTTGTCTTCTCTTGCTTCTTTGTCTTCTCCTCTTCTTCTCCAACTTCAAGTACTTCGTGCCTACGTGTATTTGAGCCCACAATTCCTAACAATTAGGCCATCTCCAACAACGCTAGCTATTTTGGATCTCTAGAGTAAGCAAAATAGATAACAATTACATAATTTTGGTTAGCAAAAAAAATCAACAATACAACCATACTAGCTATTTTAGCTATCCATGCATATTTTAAAGCACAAAATAAAATTAAAAAAATTATAAAACCCAAGCCCAAAATAACAAACCAAAGCCTAAAAGAAAGAGTACTGTAGCATTCATCGTGAACACATCGCGATTTCGCGATCTGAACGCGATTTCGCGATCTTGTGATCACGATTTCGCGATCATTGATCGTGATTTGGTTCGTGATCGCAAGTTTAGGGGGATGATTTCTTTGATCGCGAGTTCAAGTTTTGATTGTTATTTTTTTTTTTTTTTTTGTTGGCATTTTGAGAGACGGGAAAAGCAGAAGGAAAGTTTAGCGAGCGATACAAACTCGCTAGATCTGGCGAGTGAATCTGAGAAATCTATTTTGGCGAGTGGTTTGGCTAGTCCCGTTGGAGCATATTTTTGTCCCTAAATTAGCTATTTTGGCTAAAATTGATAAATGGCTAGTGTGGTTGGAGATGGTATTATATTATATCTATATCTTACACTAATAGGAGAGAAAGTCTACCACCTATCTTCTTTCTTTATTTTGAAATAAAGGAGGGAGAGTAAAAGTAGGGATTCTTTTTTAACTAACACGTGCACTATGCATGATTTTTTATTAAAAAAATAAAAACAAAAACAAAATAAAAACTCAAATCCCTCAAACATAGCCCCTCACACTTTTTCAATCTTACAAAATCTCACAACTCTTCCCAAACTCACCCTCATCCCTATTCCTCCACCCCCCCCCCCCCCCCCCCCCCCCCAGCAACTTTAGTAATATCCAATTGTATAACATTATGGTTTGATAGTGATTCTCTAAACTATCTGCTTATGTGAGGATGGTAATGAAAATTTCAGTAATTACGGTATAAATGATATTCATAAGTTTCTTTCAATTCTCTCAATTTTTTTTAGAGTTCTATATAAATTTATGAGTCCCTCAAAACTATTTTAGGTTGTACAATTTATTCATGGTAACACTAGTATTTAATTAAGCATCGAAATGTTTCAATCATGTTTATTGTTATTGTTTAGAATATAGGACAAAAATGATATTTATGTAAGGATGTCTCAGTTTATATCTTTCATTATGAGATATATTGCCGCTATATATTAAAAAAAAAACTAATGAATAGCTACAACTTGCATGTATTTGTCTTTGATTTCCAATTGTTTAGTTAAAATATTTCTTTACAACATTGCTCAAGGATATGCTGCATGGAGATGTCCTGTATAAACTAAGCAAAGAGGTCAAGTTTTATCACGGCTTCGAAACAAGAAAGCACTCTGTATATAAACAAAGTTTAATTTATTGTTCAGTCATGGATAACTAAACTATTCGAGTTATTTTATTGTTGGATTTATGTCTTACATACTATGTTGAATGCGAAGGCGATGAGACGTGACGAAAGCGAGACGACCGGAGATGTAGTGAAAGCAAAAAGAAATAACAACAGCGGGAGTTGCGGTCGACTGACTTTGGGGTGTGGTCGACCACCTGATTGTGCAGATGTTCCCGAGAGGGGGACGGTCGACCGTCTGTTGTGTATGACCGACCGCGCGGCTGAAGCAGATTTTGGGTGCAGGTTAGTTGACTTCACTGAGATCCAAACTTGTTCTCCAAGTTAGATTGTGTGACTCTTATCATAGGTTTATCTCTTCAGTAATATCTAACGGCTATTGTATCAACATATCAAACTACGGTTTCTCTAGATCTCTATATATTGTTGTTATTGGCCTCTATTGAAAGCCAAGAGAGAGAGTACTTCATTCAAAGAGAGTTTGAGAGTTTCTCCAATTGTAAACAACTAATACTTGCTGGTGAGGCTTGAGAGATGGTCGTAGTGAGAATTGTAATATTCTTTATCTTCTATAGTTGAATAACATCTTGGCTTTCTTCTCCCCGGATTAAGGCGAAAGCCCCAAACGGGAAAAACTTGTGTGCTTTGGTGTGTTTGGTGTGATATCCTATGTGTTTGGTGGTTTATATTGATTGCATCGCATAACTCAACAAGTTCCTTAGTTTTCCTAACAATTGGTATCAAAGCTATTAGGTTCGTGGGTTTTTTCGAGTTCCTTGGAGAATATGACAAATCAAATCACAAAGATCAAGCGGTTCGAATGTAAGATCAACTTTGATCTCTTGAAGGAGGACATGCATGAAGCATCATTTCAACATGACTTGGATCTAATCTTAGAAGGAGATAAATTGAAACCAATCGACACAAAGCAGGAGAATTGTGATGAGATTTATTTATAAGCCTTGGGTTTAATCCGTATGTCTACGATGAGCGATGTCAGGTGCAGCTGAAGCGCGGCGATTCTTTGGGCAAGATTCATAATTGACTACTCGAGATCGTCATTACAGGGTCAGATGCACCAGAAAGGAAAGTTATGGGATTTCTCAAAGAAGAAAAGTACCGCTCTTCTAGATCATATAGTGGAGTTCAATATGGAGTTATCTGAACTGAGGGCGTTCAACGCAGATGATCTTAAAGTTTCCAACTCGATATATTCACCAACAAATCCATCCGACATGATAACCATGCTAGACGAGAAATCTACCAAGGAGAAGTTTTCTTTAGCAAGTATGATCGAGGGGTTGGAGGAGGATGCACCTAGGAAGGAGAGTCAGAAATCAGCATCAACTTCTGTGAGTTTCTTGGAGGTACATGGTACTTCAAATGGAAGAAAAAGTGTATGTAGGAGTAAGGTCTGTGGCCACTAGTATAAAGGGATTGAGCATTACATGAGAGACTGTTGCAAACGGTTGAGTCAGAGGAGCACCAAATCCAATGTCACTGAATCATGTGATGGTTTAAATAGTGTTTTTATTTTAAGTTCTTTATATGTGGATTTCGGTTGTTCTTTTGATTCAGTTGGTTCTTCTCAAGTTTGCTCCAAGAAGGAGATGATTCATATTTACAAGCTTGCATCATGTCGTTGTGTGAGAACGAAGGTTGATAAGATTTGTGAAGTAATAGTTCCTACTTGCAAGTTTGCATCATGTCGCTGTGTTAGAATGAATGTTAATAAGATTTGTGAAGTAAGGGGTGAGAAAACTGATGAGTTGAATAATACAGATGGAAAGGGACACACACTAGAGGAGGGCATGTATATTCCTTTGTTGAAGCGGAGCCTTATATCCATAAGAACTCTAGAAGCAATGGACTGCAGGGTGGAGTTCGATCAGTATGGGAAAGTTATTGTGAGGTGATGAAGGGAAAGAGGGGTGTTGAGTACAACCTCTACAACTCTTGTAGGAATGGGAAAGTCTGTGCAGGAGTTTCGAAGCACAATGTTCTTAAAACACTTTCAAGTATGCCGTCACTAGAATCATCTGAACGAGACTACAACGTTCGAATATCGTCGGAAGGTGGAGAGAGTATTAAGGAAGGTGGAGTTCATGTGGAGGGTGGCACCTCCATGATTACATCTACTGAGGTATGCCCTTGAGGGAGCATACAGCGTGAGAAAAATATGTAGAGATAGATTCAACTAGCAGAGGAAGCCACGAAATCAAGTTGTTTGCAAAAGGTGAATGAAAAGAGTATAGAAGGTTTTATATTACACAGGTATGAATTAATAGTATGCAATCCATGGTGGAGATTGTTGGGTTTATGTCTTGCATACTATGTTAGATACGAAGACGATAAGACGATGAAGGAAGCGAGACGATCAGAGATGAAGTGAAAGCAGTAAGAAATAGCAACAACAATAGCAGCAGCAGGAGTTGCGATCAACTGCCTGATTGTGCAGAGATTCCCGAGAGGGGAAGGGTCGACTATCTATTGTGTATGGTCGACCATGCACGACTGAAGAAGATTTCGAGTGCGGATTAGTTGACTTCGTTGAGACCCAAACTTGTTCTCCAAGTTAGATCGTGTGTCGCTTATCGTAGGGTTATCTCTTCAGTAATATCTAACGGCTATGTATCAAGATATCCAGCTAGGGTTTCTCTAGATCTCCATATATTGTTGTTATTGGCCTCCATTGAGAGCCAAGAGAGAGTACTTCATTAAAAAGAGTTTGAGAGTTTCTTCAATTGTAAACAGCTAGTACTTGTTGGTGAGGTTTGAGAGAGGGTCGTGGTGAGAATTGTTATATTCTTGTATCTTTTCTAGTTAAATAACATCTTGAGTCTCTTCTCCTTGAATTAAGGCAAAAGCCCCAACCGGGACAAACTTGTGTGTTTTGGTGTGTTGGTGTGATCTCCTTTGTGCTTGACGATTTGTATTGATTGCATCGCATAACTCAACAAGTTCCTCAACTTTCCTAATATTTGTAAGCTTAAATTATTAAAGAATACATTGACCTAGAGCATTATTGCTCAATGAAATTTGTGTTATATCCAGTATTTTGTTTGACATAGGAAAATAAACACAAGTCACACACAATTGTCCCAACAATCTGATTTGATATCCTTTTGATTGAATAAAAGGTGTCTAAGAGCATCCACAATGGTGTTTCTCATTTTTTTAGAAAATGACAGCTACAGTAATAGAAAATAGGGTATTTGTCTGCAGTAGTTGTTTGCTAAAATTTTGCTAAAATTTGAGAAATACGAGACATGTTGTTTCATCCGATTGGTTTTTGTTTTTTTAGAATTAATTAATTAGTGATTAAATATTATAATAGGTTAATTAAATAAATTAAAGAATATAATAATACTTAAAACCTAATTAAACCCACCTTAAACCTAATTAAATCCACTAACCTACCACTGATTTCCCCCAGAATTGCTGGACGGGACATGTTGTCCCATCCCAAGCAAAATTGCTTGAGACGAGACAACATGTCTCGTCTGAGCAATTTTTTGATTTTTTTTTCTTCAGACCGTCCGATCAATTAAAAAAAAAATGTCTGACGAAACAAGTTGTCTCATCCGATCCCTTTAAAAAATTGAAAAAAATTGGGACAGAACATGTTGTCTCCTCTCTTATAATTTGAAAATCTCAAATTGGTTTCTTAAAAATGAGAAACGACTGTAGCAACTTTGTCATAAAATGGCAAAATAGCAAACAACTACAGCAGCTCATTTCTCAAAAAATGAGAAATTGACAAATATAGCAAACGATTGTGGATGCTCTAAAAACCTATTTTTTGGCATGAAATAGTTCGTCTTTGCTCGAAACCCACTTTTTAGTTCAATAAGAAAATGAAATAAACATGACTAGTACATCGTCAATTTTTATTTTTCCACTGAATTTGACATTTTAAAAAAAAATCAATAAGTCAATTATTTATTTATTTATTTTTTTATATTTTATTTTTTATTTTTTTTGACATTCAGCCTGAGCCACCTACGTTATTGAGAAAGTGATATTTTAATATCTCAAATTAATTACATCTAAAGCTGAAATCGAAGTTATTACACCTCACTTATGCATGAAAACTTTTATCGATCATATTACAAGTGCTTAGTATAATTAGTAAAAGGAAAATAGAGTTTATAATAAGATTGAATAGTCAAAAAAGTGCAGTGAATTATCCGGAAAAATGTAAGAACTCGGTAAAAATATTCGTTGAACTTTAACCATATATAAAACACATATACGTTACTCGACTTTTTCCCCGAAATAGGCCACGTTTTGAAACTAATTTTTAAAATAGGCCACTTGCGAAACTAATTTTCAAAATAGACCAACATAGTACCCAACTGCGGCCTCTTTGATTTCAAGGCCGCAGTTCACAACTACGGTCTAAGTATATATCATACATATTCGGCAAATAGGCTCGGAGACTTGAAAAAAAATTGTCCATGTGAAAAATAGGAAGCCGCAGTTGGGTACTGCAACCTCCATGCTACAGAGGCTGCAGTTCACAACTGCGCCCTCAATTATATGGCCGAATGAGTATTAGAAGGTTTTAAGAACTGAACCACATTGACCATATAACTGAGGCCCATGTATTATCGAGGCCGCAATTCCCAATTGCGACCCCCTATTTTTCACGTTTGTATGATATATTTTGAGCCGCAGTTGTGAACTGCAGCAGCGAACTCGAAGAGGTCGCAGTTCGATACTGTGGCCTATGTAGTTTCGAGGCCACAGTACCCAACTGCGGTCTCCTATTTTTTACATTTTACACTTGGGCATTTTTTTTCCAAGTCTCCGAGCCTATTAGCTAAATATGTATATTATATACTTAGGCTGCAGTTGTGAACTGCGGCCTTGAAATCAAATAGGCCGCAGTTCGGTACTGCGTTGGTCTATTTTGAAAATTAGTTTTGAAAATGACTTATTTTGAAAATTAGTTTCCAAACTGGCAGATTTTGAGAATTTGTTCAAAAAATGGCATATTTTGGGAAAAAAGTCTACGTTACTCTACACCTCTACAGGTTAATTCGCGTCTTGGTTCGGGTTCGAGTTTGGGTTCGGATCCAGAACTTATAATACCCATCAAAATTTCTTTTTCTATTAGAGTAAATGACCTACTCACACCCAAAGTTAGCAATAATACCGTATACAAATCTGAAGTTACACTAATACCCTAATGACACTCAAAGATTTAAAAATTGGACTTAGGCACCCGCCGTTCATTTCCGTTAAGTTATTAACAGATATAGCATGAATTACTTTTTTACCTTTGCCTCTTTAATTCTATATGTTATTTTTTTTCTTCCATTTCGAAAAGAAGCAAAGTGAGGGGTAGGGGCGGGGTTAGAGGAGGGGGGCCAGCAACGCATGAGCCGGTGGCGACACATCAGGCGGTAGGCGGTGGCGCACAAGCAGCAGATGCATCAAAAGGTGGGGAATCTCTCTTTTTTGCAATTGATGAACTTGTCTCTTGGTCTTTTTGTCACGCCTCGCTTCCCAAAAGAAATACAGAATACGAGTACGTGACAAAGCCCAGCGAATGATTTTCATCATTCATAAGATGTATGATCGACTCAGCATTATAACAAGAAATATAGCAAAATATACTCAACCACGCATGCATGAATAATTTATTAATCAACAGAAAATATTTAAAACAAAATATAAATATCCAAAATAAATTTAAGACCTGGATCAAAAGTAAAAACTTCAGAACTACAAGCCCGTTACAAGTTTCAAGTAGCAACAAAAATTAAATAAACTCAAATACAAAATAACTAAAGCAAATTTTTCCAAGCAAAGTCTAGAACGTTTGCTCACCAACTCCACTGGGCAATTGATCTCCAAAACCTGTATTTATCATGAAGAGGGAAAAAAAAAGGACAAACACTCTTAGTGCAAGTTACGGGCCGCAAGTAGTACAAGAAAGGGATATGAAAATAAGTGCAAAAAAATATGAAACAAAATTTGGAATCAAGGTATACAACGTGATATGACAGTGATGCAACAAGTAATGAAGTTTAAGAGACTAGCTAGCAAGTATGACAAATCAAATTACAGGATCAGGTAACAAATACGAGTGGCAGGAACAAGTAACAAGTGAGCATGTAATTTGCATCGAGTATCGAGTAACAAGTATCGAGTAAGGTGTCAAGTGTGTCACACCTCGCTTTCCAAAAGGAATACGGAATACGAGTACGTGAAAAAGCCCAGCGAATGATTTTCATCATTCATAAGCTGTAGAATCGACTCAACATCATAACAAGAAATATAACAAGAATATACTCAACCATGCATGCATGAATAATTTATTAATCAACAGAAAATGATTGAAACAAAATATAAATATCCCAAATAATTTTCAGATCTGGATCAAAAGATGAAACTTCGGGACTACAAGCCAGTTGCAAGTTTCAAGTAGCAACAGAATTAAATAACCTCAAATACAAAATAATTAAAGCAAGTTTTTCCCCAAGCGAAGCCTCAAACGTCTGCTCACCAATTCCAGCAGGCAATTCGTCTCCAAAGTCTGTATATATATATAAAGGAAAAATAGAGAAACAAAGACAAACGCCCTTAATGCAATTTAGGACCGCAAGTAGTACAAGAAAGGGTATGAAAATAAGTGCAAGAAAATATGAAACAAGATTTGGAATCAAGAATGTATAACATGATATGATAGGGATGCAACAAGTAGTGGAGTTCAAGAGAATATCTAGTGTAATACCCCGCAAAATAGCATATGGCTATTTTTGCATTGTAATCCGTGCACGTCTGTGTATTGCACACGATTACATATTTTTCTAAACAATTATCAGTTTTAATTGAGAGATTTCAGACACATGAGTTGTTCTGAATCCGATAAGGTGAACTCAAAATATCGTCTCGATTAAACTATGATTTTTTCCTGATTGTTTCGACCAGATAATTGTCGTGATAAAATTATAATTTCTATAAAACATGTATTTTTGTGGATTTTAATTTATGTTTATTGGTTATTTCAATTAAGCTAGTGCTCGAATTGAATGTGAGTTGTATTTGTGCACTAGGGTATGGTAACCTAGGGTTCCTTGACCTAACCTAGGGTTAGGAACCCTAGCATCATGATGATCATGGCTTGATCTTGATAAAGATCCAATGGTGGAAATAAATCACCATGTGTAGGTTGACTATGAGAATGAGAAGCTTCCATGAAGTTTCCAAAGAAGCTTCCATGAAGCTTCCACATGATGTGTTGGCACCCCATCTCACCATACACCTCATCCCAGCCCTAGCTCCTCCCATCCTAACCCTCCACCTCTTCAATTCCGGCCTCATCCCAACCCTAGCTCCCCTTCACTCCATATATACCCACCTCCACTTCACTTCTCATCCCTTCTTCTTCTTGACTTAGTGATTGCTACAAAAAAAAGGGAGAAGAAGAAATAAAAAGGAGAGAAGGAGAAGTAGGAAAAGAAGGAGACCTTGAGTAGTGGTAGAGGAGAAGAGTGGTAGAGAAGGAGAAGGTATTGGCCAAAGCTTCTATAAAAGCAAAGGAAGTAAAGCAAGCAAGCAAAGCTAGGAGCCAAGCTAGCAAGGAGATTTTTGCAAAACTTCATGTGGGTGATCCCCTAAACTCTAAACTTGGAATTTATTTTCTTTTGGTATGAAATGGATGTGTAGTAGTAGTAGTCAAGATGTTGTTACCATGTATGAGCATGAGAAGTGCTAGGAAAAGATAAGTTGTATGTTAAAGATAACTCTTTTATGAGTTTTGTTAAGTAGCATGGTTGTGAGGGTATATTTGAGAATTTCTTGGCCCAAATGGCTTAAAATTATGAGCTCAAATTTTGGAAAGTTGTTTTTCTATGTATTTATAGTATCCATGATTTTTATAATAATATTTGAATGCATTTTAGTAGCCCAAACAATGGGTCCAAGTCAGGACAGTGAGCAGCCAGAATAGCTGCTGCCTGTGAAAGTTTTTGTGTGTCTTTCCAATTTTGTATCTCGGAAAATACAGGGTATTTTGAGCTGAGAATTTTTGTGGACACTATTATATGTGTCTAAAACTATAGTCCTAAATTTTGTAATTTTTCGAGGTCGTTTGATTCCCTGAAAAATTTGTAGAATGTGACTGGTCTGAAGGTATCTGCTAAAGCTGACTGTGTTTTGGGCTGAAGTTCAAAAAGCCATAACTCCTTTTATGTTTATTATTTTGCTATGAAATTTTGGGAGTAGCTTCGGGTATGAGTCTATTTGATGATTCCCAAATTTTAGAATTTTAGAGTTCATTTGATGAGGTTTCAAAATTATTTAGTAAAGGGTAGTAAATACCCTGCCAAAAGAGTGGCTGAAATTGTGTGCTATGTTTGAAGAGTCGTAGCTCATTATGTGAGATAAATCTAAATGTGAATTTTGGACACAATGGAATGGTATATGTGTAGATTAATAATCTAAAATTTCATGAGAATTGAAATTAAGTTGGATTTTTTATGAAATTTCAAAGTAGGCTATGTTCAGCCTAGTACAAGTTGTCTAGTCCGTGGAGATGGATGTTCCTGGACTTATCTGTTAAGAATTTAAACGACTGGCCAACTAGAGTATTGCAGTAGGGAATCATAGCTTTCTAACCCAACTGGAATGTTGTAATTCCATTTTGTAGGTTGGAAGTTATGATTTTCCAAAGATGGGATAGATTCGGTCTTGTCAAGGCAATATTTGCTAGAGAAATCAATTTTTCCCCTGTTGTGCACCCGATGGAAATGGGTATCTTGGGGACCTTAAGGATTGAATCTGTGGACGTGTCCAACTAGGAAGTTAAAGGAGACACTCCCACCCTTCCATAGGACCCGGGATCGAGCAATTCCGATGAGTGAGCAACGTCTATGATGATTGGGAAGGTGCAGCAAGTGCAAGAAGGAATATACTGCTGAGAATATATAAGGGTTATTTGGGTACCAAGATGATTAAATTTGAGGAAACGGTCAACTGGAGAGTTGTAGACTAGGGTCTTACCTTTCCATGTTGGGATATATCAAGCAAATCCGATATGTGTGCTGGAAGTTATGGACGTTGCAAGCTTGGCAGCATGTTGTTAAATTGACTTCAAGCTTAAGTTAACCCAGGAACTTGAGTTCCTTAACAAATTTAAGGGAGTCATTAACTGAGGGATTGCAGTGGATCTCCCTACCCTTCTAGAAATTCTGAGTATGTTGGGTTCTGATGTGCATAGCTGGGATTACAGCTACTACTATTTCTTGAACTGTTTCATCAGACAACCGATGAGGAACCCTCTGCATACTGCAGTGTGGTGATCATGAGCTATCAGGTTTTGATGATGGTTTTTAGCATTTTATTTGGAACTTAGACAAGTTGCTGTGCTTAGTACTCATGGTGGACATGAGTGAGTTGGATATAGCTCTGGTCAATTTTTGGTTGGTGTCTTGATGCCTAAAGTCTATCAATGGTCAAGAATTGATGGTTATGTGTGAGCTTACCTTCATTTCAATTATATTGCATCCTTGGGGCACCGTTAGACCACTCATGGAGGGTCACGGGCCGGAATTATTTGGTCGCTGACCTTTGAAGGTGTTGGGAACCAGTGGAGGTGATTCCCGTGGTGACTGTTGTTTTGACAGGACGGATGGGCTCGACATTATTGATCGATACCGAGTGTAATCTGGGTAACAACTTGTTTTTAGTAACTGCATTGATTAGGTTTTTCTTTATTGTTTTCACTCGAAGACTAAATTGGTGTTAGAGGTGATTCCCTATAATCCAACTCGTTCTGAGAGTTAGCGGTAGGTGGTGATACTATGGGGTTGTCTCTTCTTGTCATTAGGGATACGGCTGCTGCGCGTATCTTGCACTGTTGATTCCTGAAGTGCCATGGTAAGAATGGGATGTTGATTTCCTGGCGGATAGGAGGTTTTAGACCTTCAAGGCCGTCATGTTCTATGTTGGTGGACACGAACAGGTCGTATGGGCTGCGGTCCTGTGAAATACGGTGCCATAGGTATGCTGCGGTATATCTTTAAGTTTGTCACAGCTTTCGAGAAGGGTCCGGTGTGAAAATTATTGGTGACGACAGGGTGGCGCCCTGAATAATGTCCTTTATTTATACCTCCCCAACCATGTCATGCTATCAGGAACAGAAAGTAGACCGAATTAGAATGCATTGCATGACGAGGGATTGAACCCTATATTCAAAAAATGAACTCTTTGGAAAGTATGTAGTATGGGATGCATACATTTCCATCGAAGTTGATTTTGGAAAAGTATGCAGTATGGGATGCATGCATTTCCAAACGAATCGCATTAGAGTAAGGGCATCGTGTGCATTCTTGTTTCGTGTATCAGATTAGACCATGTCATGCTTTGGCCTGGAACGTATGTAGTATGGGATGCATGCGTATCCAGAGTCCCAAGGTTGCTTGTATTACAATAAGGCAGGTAATTAGTGCATTAGTTGTTAGACCATGGCATACATGAACAACAGAAAATTAGGATGCACGTTTTCCTTTTCATTCAAGATGGTTTGTGGTTGCCAGTTTGGAGATCGCTGTTTTCTTATCAGCATCGCATCAGTAGAATTACTGACGTACCCCACCTTTTAGGTACATGAATATCAGGTCACAAGCACAGGAGAGCCTAAGATCAGCAGGGCATCCAAGGAGGATGGCAGTATACATGCCTACCATTCGAGTGGTGCAGAAATATCAGAGTCGCACAATAGAAGGCTCAAGCCTAAGGGCAAGTCCCAGGGAAACAGATATTCCACTCAGTGAAGTTATCAGCAATGACCAATCAATTGCCGATCTGGAAGATAACTGACAGCTTTGTAAGAGGAGCCTGAATATTCTTTGTGATCAGTTGTAATAAGTTATGTAATTTGTATTTCTTGTTCAAGGAGAAACTGGTATTTGTAATTATTGATGAAATAACTCTAATAGCAATAAAAGTGTTTAAATTTCTGTGTTATTTACTGTGTTGAAATGCATTTAAAGGCAAAAATTCTAGTTGTGTCACGGATGTTCGGTAATGTGGATCCGGGGCGTTACATCTAGCAAGTAAGATAACTCAAGTAACATGATTAGGTAACCAGTACTAGTAGTAGGATCAAGTAACAAGTGAGCATGTACTTGGTGTCAAATATCAAGTGACAAATATCAAGTAACGAGTATCAAGTAACAAGTATCAAGTAAGGTGTCAAGTGTGTACATGTGACAAGTTATTCTTAAGTTTAATGTTTAATTCTATCTAGGTAGCACTTCATGCGCCTGAACAATTTATCACATGGTTGCTACTTACAAACAGTTACGTTTAGGCCTAGTGGTAGATTTTATAAGGCGGTGTACTCAGGTATCAAGTATCAAGCAAGCATGTTCATGAATCGGATAATCATATAACTAGTTTATGGTTCAAGTAATAATATGAAAATTCATGAATCAAACGATAATATACTAGTTCATGAATCAAGTAATAACAAGTCCATGAATCAAATAATCATATACTAGTTCATGAATCAATAGTAACTAGTTCATGAATCGAATAATAATATACTAGTTCATGAATCAATAGTAACTAGTTCATGAATCGAATAATAATATAACTAGTTCATGAAGCATGTATCAAGTGGGAAACACGGGCCCCCTTCTGAGTTCACTTACCTATATTGTCCACTACTATGGTCTTTCCCTTAAACCCCGGCTTATTATTTATTATTATCATAAAACAAGCATGAAAGTGTGCAAAACAGGTCAAGTAAACATAATCAAGAACATGGAACAAGTTTAATATAATTAGAAGGCATATTCGAGGGTCAAACAAATTAAAAATATCAAGAATGACGAGAATTTTAAATTTGGACAGCATGACATTGCTGCACCAAAATTGAGACTCCCACCACTACAAGAATGCAAACCTAGATCCGTTAGAAGTTCTAGAAACTAGACTCTCTACTGAATCCAGCGCATATAAAAAAGACATATAAAAGTTGTAGCATCAGGTGTCAAAACAGCAAACTACACCGAATTTGTGTTCAGCAAGAATTTGTAAAACTGAGTTTATACATATGAAACAGGTTTGAAAATTCATTAATTAATTCTAGAAAAATTAAGAAATGTTCTCTAGTGTGTCTAGTATCAGCATGCAAAATTTTAAGTCATTATCTTATAGGTAGCATAGTTAAATTAATTGTAAAACAAAATGATGCAGCAGTTTTTTATGAATCTGCGATTACAGACACAGCAGCAGTAAAACTGCGATAACTCACAAACCATAACTCGGAATTCAATTCCATCAAAAAGGTAGTAAATTAGACATCTGGGGCTAAATTTTATATTCAGGACTCAAGTCCAGATTCTGATGTTATCGGGGTCAAAACAGCAAGCAAAGACAGGAATAGCAGCATATGTGAGTTTCTTCTATATAAAGTGGCATGATTAATGAATATTATGAGTCTAACTTAGTGTGTGATACAAAAGTGATGTAATGGGTATCAAATCAGAAAGTCACATTTATTTCTCAACTCAAGAAGGTAAGATCAACACATACATCATGCACACACATCTACAAGTCTACATGATTCTAGTTTCATGTGTTCAAATAACTAGGAGATAAAATAGATCCAACAAGTTGTGAAACGAATATATCAATGAAGGGTTGTGACTCTTATGATCATGGAATTTATAAGAAGTAAAATAAGATCATCAACGATAAGCCAAGAGGGGAGTCACAACTAAAACCTACTTACAGTATTTTCAATTAAACGCTTGTACTAGAACAATAAATTATACAAGAAGATACTTGCCTTAGGGTGTAGACGAAAGAATAACGGGAATGGATCCCGACACAGATCTTGATGATCAAGATCGATGAAGATCGACGGCTCAGATAAGATCTGATCTGATCAAGATGATCAAGATGATCGATCAGCTAGATCCAAGAGCTGACGATGATCACGATCAGATCAGATGGTCCAGATCTCCCTGATGATGAAGATAATGTTGATGACCAAGATCAATCGATCGAACGGCTGCGATCAAAGGAAGCTTGATGATCATCATGATCGTAATGATCAAGAGGAGTTCAGACGGCCATATCAAGACTTGATGATGATCTGATAGAGATCACAATCGCGATGGGAATCGAATGGCCACCAATCAAAGGAGATCAAGATCATGATGATCAGGATCGAGCGGCTGAGGTTCAACAAGATCAAAAACTCCATGATCACAGCAACTACAGTGACTTAGCTCTGGCAAAGGCAGGGACAGTGGTGGCTGATCACGGCTGGCAGTGGTAGAGTGGCTGCACAACAGCAGGAGCAACGGTGAGAACGGGCGGCACAGCGGCAGCACGACGACAGGAGGTCACGAGGCTTTGCTGGCTGCAGTCGCGCTACTGACTCTGGGAGAAGGCATGGAAGGGGGGACGCCGGCTGTCGAAGCGTCGCGGCTGTGCTGCAGGCTGCGCTGAGTTCGGGAGGACACAGGGCAGCTATGTCGATGGGTGGCGCAGCAGAGGGAGAGGTAACCAGGGCATCGATGTCAAAGCGAGGAGCACAACGGGGGGTGACTGTAGAGGTGGTGCGTCGCTGCAGTCACGGCTGTCGAGAAGAGGGTGTAGGGAGATAGGGGCTCGCTGGCTTCGGGCTGACCAGCGCATGGAAGAGGGCGCTGCTCTGGCGGTGCGACAGGAGGCAGGGGCCAGTCGACGGAGATAGAGGGAGGAGACGCAGCGGAAGAGGGGGAGCAGCGGGAGAGAAGGTCGGGAGTTTTGGAGGTAGGGGATGAGAGAGCTAGAAGATGATGAGTTGCGGCTGGGTGTTTTAGGGGTTGAACAGTGGTAGGTTTACGATTAATCAGGGTTAGGGTATTAGAATAGGTTTATATAGTAGGATATTGGGTTTGGGTATTTGGGTAGATAATCCAATAGGAGAATGGGTAATGGGTTTGAAAATCCAATAGGAAAACAATTAGGATTATAGGGTTTATAAAACATACATATATACATGTACATTAAATCAAATAATTAACACATATAAAATGGAGTATGTTCGGCTTAAAATAAAATAATAATAATAATAATAATAATAATAATAATAATAATAATAATAATAATAATAATAATAACGATAAAAATAATGATACTGCAAATAAAAACATTAACAAAAATAATAGTAATAATAGTAATAATAATAATATATGTAAATCAAAATGCAAATTGAGTTTAACAGATTTATTAAAATAATCCAAACAATATATAATATAAATAGTCGATCAAATAGAAATAGAAATTAAAGTTGAAATATACAATTATTCGAAATAAATAAAATTTCCAATTAGAAAATATTTTAAATAGAGAATCCAAAACGAATTTAACACAAGGTAAATTACAATTAATCAAAATACAAAAAATATTTAGAAAATATTTATTTACGAAAATGGGGGTTACAAAGTGTATGCAAGTAACAAGTTATTCTTAAGTCTATTGTTTAATTCTATTTAGGTAGTACTTCATGCGTCCCAAATTTTTACCACATGGTAATTCTATTTAGGTAGTACTTCATGCGTCCCAAATTTTTACCACATGGTTGCTACTTACAAACAAGTTAAGTTTAGACCTAGTGGTGGATTTTATAGGGCGGTGCATCAAGTATCAAACAAGCAGGGTTCATGAATACAAAAATAATATAACAAGTTCACGAACCAAGTACCAGTTCATGAATGCACTAACTCTATAACAACTTCATGAACTAAGCAGTGGGTTCATGAATGCACTAAAGATAAAAAAAAGTTCATGAATCAAGTAATGGAAAATACGGGCCCCCTTTCGAGTACACTTACCTATATTGTCCACTACTAAAGTCTTTCCCTTAACCTCGGCTTGTTATTTATTATTATTATCGAGACAAGCATGAAAGCATGCGAAACAGGGCAAGTAAACATGATCAAGGATAGGGAAAAAGTTTAAGCTAGGTAGAAAGTACATTCGAGGGCCAAAACAAATTAAAATTATCAAGAACGACGAGAATTCCAATTTGAACAGCACGATGTTGCTGCACCAAAAGTGAGATTCCTGTTGCTACAGGAATGAAAATCTGGATCCTTCAGAAAATATAAAAAACTAGACTCTCTGCCGAATCCAGTGCATATAAACAAGATACATGAAAGTGGTAGGAACTGGAGTCAAAATAGCAAACTACACAGAATTTGTAAAATTGTGTTTATAAATATGAAACATGTCTAAAACTTTATTAATTAATTCCAGAAAAATTTGGAAAGTTCCTCTAGTGTGTCTAGTATTAGCATGCAAAATTTTAAGTCTTTATCATACAGGCAGCATAATTATTTTAATTGTAAAACAAAGTGACGCAGCAAATTCATGAATCTGAAATTTCAGACACAGCAGTACTAAAACAGTGATGATTCACAAACCATAACTCGGAATTCAATTCCGTAAAAAGGTTAGTAAACTAGACATATGGGGCTAAATTTAATTTTTAGAACTCAAGTCCAGATTCTGATGTTATCAGGGTCGAAACAGCGAGCAAAGACAGGTAACATAAGGAATTTCTTTTATATAAAAAGTAGCATGATTAATTACTATTATAAGTCTAAATGAGTGTGTGATACAAATCAGGATGTAATAGATATCAAATCAGTAAGTCACATCTATTTCTCAACTCAAAAGAAGTAAAATCAACACATATACATCATACAACATACATCTATAAGTCAAGACGATTCTTAATTTCATGTGTTCAAATAATTAGATGGTAAAATAGATCTAACTAGTTGTGAAACAAATATATATCAACGAAAGATTATGACTCTTGTGATCATGGAATTGATAAGGATGATAACAAGTAAAATGAGATCATTAAATGATAAGCCAAAGGGGGTCACAAGTACAATCTACTTGTGGTATTTTCAAATAAAAGCTTGTACTAGAACAATGAATTGTACAAGAAGATACTTGTCTTGATTGGATGAGGACGTTGATCGACGATTGAGATCGGATGGATCAGATCGGCGCGGATGACAATCAAAATCGAGAAAGATCTACGGCTGAGATCGCTCTAATCTGATATGATGATAATGGAGATGATGATCAAGATCAGATCAAGCAAACGGTCTAGATCAAGGTGATCAAGTCAGCTTTGATGATGATCAAGATCTTGATGCTGATGATCTGATGATGATCCAAATTGCGAAGAGATCAGGAGGCCAAGATCTGATCTGATCAGTGATGGCGACGATCATGAGGAGATCGGACGGTCGAGATTCAAACTCACTCTCTCTCCCGATCAAACAGCGGTAAGGTAGGGAAGAGCTTCGACTGTGGCTACGGCGGTGTTGTGGCAGCAACATTGAGGAGCGCCAGGGCTGTGATGACTGCGGCAAGCACGGCTCGACGATGATGGGGTGGTGGAGGATCAAGCTGCTCGCTCTGTTTTTGGTTCGAAACAGAGGAAGAAGGGAATGAGGCGTAGCTCGAAGGTGAAGGTAGCGATGACGATATGCAACGGCGGTCAACGAGGACAGGGCAGAGGTCAACGGTAAATGAAGGAGAAGGCAGCAAGAGGATGACAGAGGAGACGAGGTGGCAGTCAAGTGGATTGCAATGGCGAGGAGCTCGGGGTGAGTAGGAGGAGGCCGACTGTGGAGGACGGGGATGACGATGGGTTCCGGTCGAGGAAGGAGCAATGGTGAGGAGGACGACGATGGAGTGGTGGCATGATGGGGCAGTCGAAGGATGCTCGGAGACTGGAGCGACGACGAGGGGCTCGACCACTAGGGAAGACGATGGAGGGGGTTCGGGTGGTGCTCGATGAAGGCAGAGAAGGGAAAGAGGGAGGTTGAAGAAGGTGAACAGTGGGGTTGGGTTTACATAGTATGGGGGAAGGGTTTGGCGGCTGGGGTATTGGGACTATGGTTAGGGTAGGGTTGAATAGTATATATAGGGTAATGAATGGATTTCGGGGTATTGGGTAGGGGTTGGATCCAATAAGAAAATAGGGTATAGAGTTTTGGGGTTATAAAATCCAATAGGAGATAATTAAATAGAATATGCTTTATAAAACATACACACACACACACACACATATATATACATATACATTAAATCATGAACAATCAAAACTAATAATAGTAGTAATAACAATAACAATAGTGATAACAATGAGATAATGAGAATAATAGTAACAGTAGCAATGTCATATACAAAATAAGATTATATTACAATATGAAAATTATTTGAAAATAACTAGAAATACGATTAACGAATAGAAGTGAATTTTTAATAAACCATCGAGAAATAACAATAATAACATTAATAGTTAATAAAATACAAAAATAAAATTTGGTTTTAACAAATTCATTAAAATAATTCAAATAGTAATATTACATTTGATTTGAGCTAAAATATAAATAGTCAAATAATTATAAATAGAAAATAAGGTTAAAATATAATATTATTCGAAGTGAATATAATTTTTGGTTCGAAAATGTTTCAATAGAAGGTTCGAATCGAATTAAAAACAAACTTTTTTATATAAATAATCAAAATACAGAAATATTCAGAAAATATGAATTTACGGAAATAGCTAGGGGTTACACTTTCTTTATGGGTTATTTATAGATTAATTTGGGATTTAATTATAGAACTACTCTTAATTGTTGACTATTCTTAATGGTTGTAGTATCTTTCCTACAATTTAGGTTTGAATTTGGGATTGTTATTATGGTTGACTTAGGATTCCGATTTGTTGCAATTAGAAATTTGGGATTGTAATTCCGATTCCGAGTTAGAAATTTGAGATTTATTGCAGGGATTCTGAGTTAGGAATTTGGAATTTGGGGTTGGAATTTTGGATTAAAATTGAAATATAGATTGAACACATTATACTAGCTTTCTAGTTCATACATTACAAACTGGCAAATACATGTACGTTGAACATACATATAATGCATACATTACTAAAGTTAATTGCTATTACACACAGATTTTTGACACTTCTAATAGACTTAAATAAAATGCGCAATTAATTTAGTATACAAGTACATACTGGGTTTCTTCTCAACGGGTAGGAAGAATTACTGAATCTGCTTTTTTTTAATGCATAGGTAGTAGTTATCCCCCAACATACACTTTCATCCACCACCATTAGATAGAGGCAGCAATTCTCTAGTTCGGGGGTTGGAGAAGTAGCGAGTGTAACGGTATATTCAAAGTACTTAACAACTTCTTGACGCACATTCCTCCAATTCATGCTATTTGTTGCATGATTGTGATATGTGCATGTCAAGAAGTTGAAAAGTAGCATGAATACATTGTGACACCCACTATTACTCCATCCTCCGAAGCCAGAGAATTTTTGCACTCTGTCTGATGGTGGTGGATGGAAGTGTAACAAGGGAGGAGAAGAGCTACTTCTACATTCAAAAAATATTCAATATAAAAAGGAAAGAGGGAGAGTCAGTAGTCTTCCCTACCCATTAAGGGAAATCCAACAAGTACTTGTGTGCTAACATGAACATGCATTTATCTCCCTCCTTAAACTCATATTTCAACATCTTCTTTCTTTGTTTGTTTTCTGCATCTTCTTTCTTCTTTATTTTCTTCTTCATCATCTTCATCTTCTTTCTTATTTCTTTTTTTTTCTTCATCTTCTGTTTTTCTTTTTTTCATCTTCTTTCTTCTTTATTTTCTTCACTTTTTTTGTATCATGTTCAATAGAATATCATTTCCAAGACTACACACATGTTCATTTACATCTCTAAAATTTACTAAAAGATGTTCAATGATACACATTTCAAAACTCAGCGAAATTAGTAGCAGTAAAGATCAGAAGCAGCAGCAGTAGCAGCAAATCAGAAGCAGCAGCAACAACAACAAAATCAAAAGCAACAGCTGGAAAAGCAGCAGCAACAGCAATAATTAAAAGCAGCAAAATCAGAAAGTGTATGCAAGGGGGATAACAAGTTGCTAAAACAGGCTCAGCCTTTAAGTGATAGCAACAGCAGCAAAATCAGAAGCAGCAGCAGCAAAAATTAGAAACAGCGGCAACAACAATAATCAAAAGCATCAAAATCAGAAAGTGTATACAGGGGGATAACAAGTTGCCAAAATAGGCTTAGCCTTTAAGTGATAACAACAACAGCAAAATCAGAAACAATAACAAAGATCAGAAGCAGCAACAGTAACAGCAAATCAAAAGCAGCAACAACAAAATAAATTAGAAGCAGCAGCAGCAAAAATTAGAAGCAGCAACAACAGAAATAATAAAAAATAGCAAAAAACTTGTATATTTTACTTGTGTATCTATGATCAGATATGTATATATAAACTTGTGAAATGATGGTGTATGTATGTACATATGAACTTATCAAATATTTCTAAAAATTTATATATTTACTTGTATGATTAAATGAATGTTCCTTTTTTTTCCTTTTCAATGATGTTCCTCACGTATAAATGAATGTTACCTTCATTACATTGCTTCAAGGATGTGAATGCCTCAACTATCTTTAGAAGCATTCCAAAATTTTATAGCAAAGTATGGTCATTATATTTTGTTCAATAAGCTTAATTATTGCCCAATAAATATTGTATGAAAGAGATGACAAAATAATATAATTGAAGAAAGAACAGATAAATACTTATACAATTCTAAATCTTGAGATTTTATTACATTGCAAAGAACTATTACATTCTAAAGAACTTGCAAATACTATGTTAATAAACAAAAATTAAATAAAAAAATCAAATAACATTTCCAAATTTTGTTCTTATTCTGCTTTTTCAATACAAGAAAACTGCTAATTCTTCAATACAAGCAAGTTGCTACTTTTTCAGGTTTAACTGCTTCAATATACTAGCTTTAGCTACTACTGCTTCTTTTTCTTCTTCTATCAACCACAAAAAACCAGCTCTTTCTTCTTCTTCTGCCAACCACAAAAAAAAATAGGAGTTTAGCAGCAATATTCATGTATCTGTATGTACATGATACTAAATAGTACATTAAACGATTACTAGTAGGCTCATAACACAATTGTCAGCACGGACAAATCAAAATTTTCAATTACAGTAATATGAGTTCAACAAATATATAAAAAATGGTGTCACTAGGGCTGCATTGTAATGCCATGCCAACTAGTTCATTAACAACAGCAAAAATCAGAAGCAACAACAGCAAAATCAGAAGCAACCAAGCATAAAAAAACAACATCAAAAGCCTAAGCAAAATTAAAGCATCAGATCAAAATGCCTACTAAGAATTCAAGATAATTCTCAACCCATATTATTTTCGATGAATATTATATGACTTCCATCCACAATCAAGAACAAGCAACTAAGAATCATATAAAAAACAAATAATACTATTTTGTGTGACTCATCATTGCCTGCCGAGAATCCAAAATAATTTGCAAGAAATTAAACAATATTGTATGACAAAATTGTGACTGGGAATCAAACACTTCCCTCTAGTGTCATATTGTCAATTGACATACGCTATTTCAAAAACCCAACTCTGATCCTCATACATTAGGCGGGCATTTGATAGTGGATGTAGGTGGGCATTCGACAGCGGTCCTCACAAAAAGAGGCAGAGATTGAGGATGTATGGGGTGTCGAAGATGAGAGATTAGAGATATACAATACTTAGGGTTTTGAATTAGGATTTAGGCATTTTAAGAGATAATAGTTAGGGTTTAGAAAGAGGAGGAAGAGATACCCAAGAAGAAGAAGAGAGGATGAAGAGATCAGGGGTATTTTGGTCTTTTCACATGCTTCTTAACGGATATGATCTTTTCACATGCTTTTTAACATGTATGAAACCGTTAAGAGGTATATATCACAAATATTCCACTAACTTACTGATAAATGAATGGAGGTGCCTACAGGTCTAATTTTTAAAACTTTGGGTGTAATTGGGTATTATTGTAACTTTAGTTGTGTGTAGGATAATATTACTAACCAATAGGTCATTCACCCTTTCTATTATTCTCTCTCTCGCGTGATTGCCCAATAGGTCATTTACCCTTTCTATTATCCTCTCTCTCGCGCGATCGCTCTCTCAAAATCCCGTCGCCACCACCGCCCTCCGCCTCCGATTCCCCCCAAAACCCTAACCCAAAATCCGAGCTTCGCACGTGCGCACTCTCTTTGGCACTCGAAGATCCAACCCTCTCATCTAAACCAATCGTCGAAGTTGAAGAAGAAGAACAATTTGAAAAAGAAGAAGAAGAGGAATGGTCTTCGGATTTGGAGGTCGGCGACGTGCTGGATTGGTTGGATTCTAGAGAAGGAGCCGACGGTGACGTGTCCTCCACCTCCTTCTCACACGTGGCAGCCAGAGGGAGGCCCAACGCTCATGGCGGCCTCCTCTCTCGCCTTCTGCAGCCGATTTCGAATCGGAGCCAGAAGTACTCCTCCCATATTAGGGCCAACCCTTTGGAGGTAAAAAAGGAGATTTTTTTATGAGTTTTTAATTGCAATTTTACCTCTAACTGTAGTAGTGTATAAGAGCATCCACAGTCGTGTGCTATTTATGCATAAAATACATTTTATAGCAAACGACGAGCTGCACTCGTTTGCTATTTATTCATTTTATGCATAAATAGCTACAGTAGATTGCTATATATAATAGTGGGTTTGAGAGAAATGCATAATATACAGGACGCAACTTCACTTTGCGTCCCACTAAAAAAAATTATTTTTTAATTCTCCGACGCAACTTCACTTTGCGTCCCACTAAAAAAAATTATTTTTTTAATTCTTCAACGCAACTTCACTTTGCGTCGCTCACCAAAAATATTTAATATACCGTAATTGAAAACCAAACAAATTCCTCCCTCCCCTTGGATGCAACTTGACTTTGCGTCCAGTGGGGGGGGGGGGGGAGTATTTAATTATTTTTTTATTTTTTAAACTAAAAATTGATTTTAAATATTAAAAATTTCGAGAAACCGTGGGACGCAACTTCACTTTGCGTCTGACACTTTTTTATTTTTTTTATTTTTTTCCCGACGCAACTTCACTTTCCGTCTAACATTAAAAAATTAATTAAATAATTAGTTTTGCCCTTCCGACGCAACTTCACTTTGCATCTAGTATATTTTTATCTTAAATTGCTATAAAATAGCATTGGATGACTACAGTAAATATTAGAAATTCTATATGTAAATATGCATTTTGTCATTTTTTGACAAAATCACGACTGTGAATGCTCTAATGTGACACTACTTATCATAATGAAGCATAAATTTAAACTAGATCGCATTGAACCAGGGCCGGCCCTGAGTTCACGGGAGCCCGAGACAAACTCCCGAAATGGGGCCCCCATACATACAAAAAAAACATGTATATAAAAAATTTGCACATTGTTCAAGGCAAAATATATATCATCCACGAACAAGTTTGAATTAGCCTCGACGAACAAGTTTGAATGTTGTGTGACAACATTGTTGCAAAATAAATGATAGCCCCCATACATACAAAAAAACATATATATATATATAAAATTTGCACATTGTTCAAGGCAAAATATATATCATCCATGAACAAGTTTGAATTAGCATCGACAAACAAGTTTGAATGTTGTGTGACAACATTGTTCCAAAATAAATGATAGATTTGAAGTACTGGCCTAGATGAGAGTCAAACTACTCTGAAGCAAAGAATACATAGCTCATACATGCAAGACTAGAGCAATGTTTTAAATAGCGATAGCGTATAGCGTAGCGTTAGGTTCCGTTAGTGTTTAGCGCAAATAGCGTAACGCAATAGCGTAAGCTATGAAAATTGTTGACTTTTTGTTTTAAAAATCAAAATTAATTATATTAAAATAATAATCAATTCTAAATAATTCAATTAAACATAGGGAAAAAAATTGAAGCCAAATAATGACAAATAATGAATATTTCCCCAAAAATGAGAAGTTGAGAATTTCATAGTTCATAATTCATATTCAACTCACATAGAAATGAACACAAAGTTTAAAGAACAATAAAGCAAACACAGTCAAGTGAAAACTACAAATAGAAAAGTGCAAAATTCAAATATACGATCAAAATTCAAATTACTACATGTGATAGTACACCTATAATCAAACGACTTCAATGCTTCTCTAATTAATATTTTTTTTTTGCAGGTTCAAATCAAAACTCAAAAGCTAATGCAACATTGCTTATGAAGGGCTCAAATCAAATATTATTTTGTATGTAAATTATGTGAACTGTGAAGCAATGTAAATTATGTGGAGTGATCATATTATGTGAAGTTGTGAAGTGTAAAGTGTAAACTGTAAAGTGTAAAGTAAACAACATAAACAGGATAAACAACATATTATCCAAGAGTGGGAAGACTCAACTCTTATCTGTATATTGTATAACTACTCCCCTGACAACATGTTTAGAAATTATCTGAGCAACACGATTTCTTAAAGACATTTCATGGCATTTGATCTGAGCAAAGTGGATCAACATGATTTCTTAAAGACTCAAGTCACTCAACATGATTTCTTAAAGACATTTCCTGGCATTGGATCATCTGAGCAAAGTGGATCATCCAACATTATGATCCATAAAAGCAGGTTCATGTAACCAAGCTAAAGGTGACAAAACAATCCCCTGTGATGACCCATATTCTGAAACAATACTGCAGTAACTGCAGTACTGCACAATGCATATGATAAATTGATAATATAACCCAAAAATGGCAACACTTAACTTCTCAAGTTTACAACTATAAACAGTCAAATAACAGTCCAATCTCAAACCCAAATCAACAAACCCAAATCTGCAAAATTCAAAATCAAATAACAGTACAATCTCAAACCCAAATCTACAAAATTCAGGAGAAGAAGAAAGTCTAGATGAAGAAGAAACTCAAAATCAAAAAAATAAAACAAAACAATACAAACTGGAGGAAGAAGAAATTTTTAAAAAAAAGAACAAAATACCTTTTCTGTCGTCGCCTGAACCCCTTGTTGTCGCCGGATCCCTTGACGTCGCCTCTCGCCGCTCCAATCACCAATCGATGCTCCAGTCGTCGCCACCTTCAAAAACCCTAAAATAAAAACAAGACTTTTGGGGGACTGTTGGGCTGGAAAAGAAAAGGAAAACCAAAAAACTTAACAACACGTGTAGCGCACATAGCGCACAGCTATGTAGCATGTGCGCTAAAGCATGCACTATGCACGCATAGCGCACGGCTATGTAGCATGTACGCTAAAGCGTGCGCTATGCACACATAGCGCACAGCTAAGCATGCAGTGCGCTAAGCACGTGCGTTATGTAGCGCAGGAGGTCTGGTTAAGCTACGTAGCGCGCTATAGCGCTTAGCGTAGCGCGATTTTTTCAACATTGGACTAGAGATACATGTAGGTAGGTTTCAGATAAAATGGAAAGAAACTGGATTCTTCGCTTATAGATGAAAGACAAAGAAACATAAAATAGTTTTCCAAGTAGTAAGCATACCTTGGTAGCAAAATGAGTAATTGCATGGACAAGAGTCTCCTTACAGAGAAAATGCACAACGTCTTCTATCATCTGATAATAATATGCATATTTAGAAGGTTAAATAAACAACTGGGATACGAGCGTTTAAGAGAATTATTATAAAAACAACAACAAAATATAAGTAACAAAGATTTAGAAGCTAATCAAGAAGACGAAGATTCTTTTTAGCACAAACCTTAAAGGCATCCATATGAAGTTTTCATATTCGAACTTCAACAAAATCTGCAATATAGCTATAGAGGCAAGGTGTTTATCTCTCTGAGTTTCAAACTAGCTATATCCTAGAATACTTCTATACCAAAACAGAGTACCTTCACTTTTTGCTGCTTTCACTTAGCTTATAAGCCTCCGCTGCTAATGGTCTCCTACTTTTTCGCTAACATAAGATTGAAGATTAGTCATATAAAATAACAACCTTGGTGATATCAGAAGATATGCATGATGGTTACCAAAAGAACAGTACACATTGGGGTTGATTGGAGATATGGGGAGAAGAAAGCAACGGGTTGGGGTTGATTGGATTTGGAGAATGGAGAGGGTAGGGTATTGAAGTGGCGGTCGGGTCTCGGGTGCGATGCAGGTTGGGTGTCAGTGTCGGGTGAACAGTGCAGACTTGATTTGGATTTGGATTTGTTTAAATCAACAAATTTAAAGGCCCAAATTCAATCAGCAAGCCCAAGCCCAAATAATAAAAAAATTCTAAAGGCCCAAATAATTAAATTCGGGGGCTCCCTAATAACAGTATAATTTTATTTTATGTGCAAAACACGTACCTACATTTACAAGAGAAATTTTTTTTTGGGCCCCTAAAATTGCGAAAAATCTAGGGCCCCAAGGTGGCTGCCTCCCCGGCCTCCACTAGGGGGCCAGCCCTGCATTGAACAGTATAATTTTTAACAAAATAACGGATGTGTTACGTGGTAGATGGGTATGTGATACATAGGTGTTGGATTGTTAGTTTTTGTTAAAATAAATTGGATGAGATAGGAAGTAGATGGAACTTTGATGATTTTGAAAATTTTGCCGGACTGACCCACTTTTTGAAAATATTTGGCGCTCCGACCCACTTCCGATAGCGATCTGCCCCTGTTTAGGACACGTCAGCATAAATCGTTATTGAAAATAATGGCATAGGTTATTTACGTGCCGTTATTTTCAATAACAGCATCTATATTTTAAAAAAAAAGGTGTCATACCATTATTTGGAGTAATGGCATAGGTTATTTTGTTTTTTGACAGCTTGTAGTCTCCATTTAGAGGAAAAATTGCAAGTGTGAAAACCTTATAACAGATGTCGTTATTTCAAATAACGGTATTCTCAATACTGATGCCGTTATTTGAAATAACGGCATCAGTTATAAATTTCTTTTATAAAAAAGTAACTTATTATTCATTCTCTCTGACGAATAAGTTAATTAAAAATTAAAAAAAAATTATAACTGATGCCATTATTCCAAATAATGGCATCAGTTATAAAAAAAATTTTAAAAAAATTAACTTATTATTCATTCTCTCTGTTTCCAAACAACGGCAAGAGTTCATTTATATATAACTGATGTCGTTATCTCCAATAACGGCATCAGTCATTCGAATGTCGTTATTGGGGATAACGGCATTATTTATAAGTTTTTTTCACGCTTAGAATTTTTTAAAGTTAGAAGATTCACACTTATAAGAGAAATATACTGATGCCTATTCCAAATAACGGCATAGAAAAAAATATAAAATAGATGCCGTTATTGAAAATAACCTATGTCGTTATTTTTAATAACGGTTTATGCTGACGTGTCCTAAACAGGAGCAGATCGCTAATTGTTTTCGAAAGTGGATCGGAACACCAAATATTTTCAAAAAGTGGGTCAGTATGGCCAAAATTTTCGATGATTTTAAGTTGCACTTTATGCAAATTGTTTAATTTCTAAATCTTACAAGCTTTGTAGGTTTGTAGCACGTGTTGCACGATTTTATTTTATCTTAAAGATAGTGACTCGGCGATGAAAATAGATTTAAAAAGGCACATCTAAGATATGACTAAACAAACACACCCGCTTGTCATTATCTAGTAGTATAGATTTGTGATTTTTTGGATATTTTGTAGTAGTAAGAGCATCCACAGTGGTTTTCTAAATTTCTCAATTTGCTATTTTTTGAGAAAGCAAGCACTGCAATGATTTTTCATATTGTCATTTTTAGCAAACGGATCAAATCTGTTTCTCAAATTTGAGAAACGATTTGAAGAATTCTCAAATTATAAAAGACGGGGAATCATTCCCCGTCTGTGAAATTTTAATATATTTTTTTCTGAACAGACGGGTTATGATATACCGTCTGGTATATTTTATTAAAAAATTTTTGTTTAAAAAGGGTCAGACGGGATGTCATATCCCGTCTGTCACCTTTATTTATTTATTTATTTATTTATTTATTTATTTTTGGCATGAACAGCCATGATTGGCCGAAAAAAAAAATTAAAAAACGGAAATGGACATACGGGGAATGTTTCCCCGTCTGTGGAGAAATGGTCAAATTATCAGCGGGTGGAGTGGGGTTTAGGTAGTTAATTAGATGGGTTAGGTAGTTAATTAGGTTTAGTTACTTATTTAATTAGGTTTAGTTATTATTATATTATTTAATTAATTTAGTTTAATAGTTAATAAGTAATTAACTTTTTAAATTTAATTTCAAAACGACAGACGGTATATCATATACCGTCTCTCAATTTTTTGGCAAACAGTATAGCAAATGACCATTGCAGCGATCGCTTCTATTTGCTATTACTGTAGCAGCCATTTTTTGACAAATGAGAAACACCACTGTGGATGCTCTAAGCTTTTGTTGGTGATGTGATGTAGGAGTGGGAGGGAAGACACGTGGGCATGTCGAACTCGGTGACTACTGCAATCCGGGACAGTGTCCGAGATATGGCTATTGGGAGAATCAAGAATACAGAGAAAACAGATCGTGCCACTGTTGAGCACGTCAGTTTAATGTGTCATCTTAATCGCATATCACTCACAAGTTTGATTCATAATATATGCTTAAAATTTAAGATTACTGTTTTTGCTTATGTTATTAATATGTTACGTACAATGGGTAATTATGAGATTAACAATTCAACTATTGTTTCTTTTAAAGGTCCTAAGAGTTCACATACAATGCTTCCGTACAATAAATTTACCATATCTACTCTTGTCCTCTTAATTAGAAGCCTAAACTTGTATTCATTGACAACAGTTTATAATCAAGAAGAATTGGATTCCTGTATGAAGTAGAGAGAAAGAGCTACTTCAAAATTTGGTTGAGAATCCGAAAATAACAACAAAATTTGTTTGTTGAAAAGATTGTCTTAGAGAGTTGTTGCTTAAGGAATTTGATTCCTCATACTGCACTTCATTCACAGATTCGCCTTTTTTCTATCACATGTCTTTAATGATGTGATTATTGTCGTATAATCTCTCTTCCTGACCTCCTACATGTTGTATTGACATATAGTTACATATAGTATAGCAGTGTATGCCTTAGGCTCGACTCCATCAATTGTTGCTAGGCAAGATAGGTGAGGTGCTATTTGTTTTGGCATGAAGTACTCGGCTTTGATGGTCAATGCATTAGTGAAACATAAGTAATTGAAAGTTTAGAATTATTATGTGTATAAGGTTGTCTGTTGTCAAGTATGGTTCATTTGTTTTTTATTCGCTAAGTTGTATGATTGCTCATTAGAAATGCAGCTTTGCATCATAATCACCTAAAAGGCTATTGAATCCCATAGGTGTTCAATCGCATTATCTCAAGCTTAACCAAATCACATGTTTCCTAGAATTCCTAACTTCCAGTTGACAACATAACAAAAAATTTATCCAAGTATTGCTTTTTGTAAGGAATACTCCACTAAGAGCATCTCCAACCACGCTAGCTAATTTGGCTAGCTACAATAGCCAAAATAGATAACAAATGGATAACTTGGATAGCGAAAAAAGCTCACACTCCAATCATGCTATCTATTTTGACTAGCCATAAATAATTTAATTTTTATTTACTAATAAATAGTTACAATAATAATTTTTTTAAATGACAACATTTCCATTGCTCAAAAATTTTGGAATCAAATGAAATATTAGTTTTCAAATAGCACTAAACAATTACATGATATTGCAATACTATGAACCCAATCTACTAATTTTATTCACTCAATTAATTTCATTCCATTCGCAACCTTTGGGAAGAAACAAAAATACCAGTGTTTATTGTCCGTGTCACTGCCATAAGTGTTCTACAAGATCCAACTGGAGTTGGGAATGCATCCGTTTATCTCTGATGCGATGATGGGTTTAAAAAAATGTAAGCATTTCAGGCGTATAATCATGTGATACTTCTATGGACGGACTTTTCCCAACTGCATCATAGTTAAAATCCTAATTATTATCTTCTTTCTCATCTTCGACTATCATGTTATGCATTATTATGCATGCTGTCATAATATCATGAAGCGTCTCTTGATCCCAAAAACGTGCTGGACCACGAACAATTACAAAACGTGCTTGAAGAACACCAAATGCTCGCTCTACATCCTTCCTTGCTGATTCTTGAGCTTCAGCAAAATATTTATTCTTATTACCTTGCGGAAATGGAATAGTTTTTACAAATGTTGACCACTCTGGATATATACCATCAGCAAGATAATATCCCATCGTATAGTTATTACCATTGATAGAATAGTTAACCTTGGGCGCTCTTCCAATAGCAAGATCATGAAAGATAGTAGACCGATGTAGCACATTAATGTCATTAAGAGCTCCTGGTAACCCAAAGAATGCATGCCATATCCAAAGATCATGTGAAGCCACAGCTTCTAAAATAATTGTAGGTTTATGAATGTGGCCAGTATACATTCCCTGCCATCCAGCTGGACAATTCTTCCACTTCCAGTGCATACAATAAATACTTCCTAACATACCTGGAAAACCACGATCTTTGTTCATTGCCAGCAATCGAGTAATGTCATTATTGTTTGGTGATCTTAAGTATTCATCGCCAAATACTTCAACAACTGCCTTGACAAAATGACGAAAACTCTCGATTGCAGTGCTTTCTCCAATACGTATGTGATCATCAACTAAATCTGCTGATACCCCATAAGCAAGCATCCTTATTGCGGCCGCCATCTTTTGAAGTGAAGACAATCCAAGAACTTCACAAGTATCCCTTCTTTGAATGAAGTATCGATCATGGGCTTCTATAGCAGACTGAATTCTTAAAAAAAGAGGACGTCTCATTCGGAATCTCCTTTGAAAGAAAGCAGGAGGATATACAGACCTATCAGAAAAATAGTCATTGAATAGTCTTTCATGTCCTTGAGCTCTATCATGTTGAATAATAGCGTGGCTTGGAGTAGAACCACAACGAGGTGCTCTTCGTCTTCTTGTGATTAGTTCATCTTCTTCTTCTATAGTCATTAATGCTAAAGGTAGCATTTCATCATCAGAATAGACATCAAGGTCATTGATCTCAAATATCATATCAAGTACATTACCAAAATGTGCCATCAGTGAGCAAATGTGTTTGATTGCTTAATTGAGTTGATAAGAGTGAAAGCATGAATTGAGTTAGAATATTTATATTGCAAGTTTATGTGGAAATTGGATTCATAAAGGCAAAATATAACTTTTATTAATAAGATGTTTAGCTGAAGGCTTACAGATGCATAGGTAAAAAAAATACATTAATAAATGATGGCTATTCGTAGTAATAAATACACAAACAAATACTAATTATTGCTTAGTGTTTTTTCAAGAATTTCCATCTTGCGGGCTTCGTAATATTTTGCTTGCAGTGGGTCCATTCCAGTGGTGTCAATAGCCATTATTTTTTCCTCCTCTGCTAACATTTTTTCCTCGTTGACTGAATGCTTTCTCATATTGTTCTGTTTTAATTTTTTATTTTCATCCGTATATTCTTGCAGGAACATTAGCGCAGGTGTTTTCTCTTGATTATGTTCCTTCTGCTTTCTCTTTTGTTGCTCCTTGGCAGCCTTTCTACCAATAGGTCGTTCTATATCAGTTGCAATATATTCTGTCTCTAAATTAACTTGATTCGGTAGTGAAGTAGACGATTTTGCAGGACTTATCCTTTTACAAGTTTTGGACTTTTTCTTCGAAATTTTCAATGTTCATTTGGGATTATGCTTCAATTCATGCCAACAATGCAAAAAAACCAAATGGATTTCCTTGCAGTTCTTCGTACAATAGCTTTGCTTGAAAAATCTAAAAATATTTAAAATTAATAATTATTTTTTGGGAAAAAAAATTAATTCATAAACTTCAATGATATTAATACCTTGTCTTCATTGGTGATCCCACTCTGGTTTCTTGATTCTATCTAAGTATAGTACCCACAGTAGAAGTTAACTTCTTTTTGAATTCCTGACCACCGATTCATGAGAGAATTTGCATTACGCTTAGACTTAAACTTTTTGTTTGCATGAAAATATTCATGTATTCTATCCCAATATTTACCCATTGTCTGTTGGTTTCCTTATATCGGATCTAAACCAATACTAAGCCATGCATGTACAATGAGAAGGTCTTCTTCCGTTGTGAAGTTACCCCGTCTTTGTATTTTCTTAGTAGATGAATTAATTGTTGCTCGATTTTCTGGTGGTGTCACGGTAGGATGATCTGTGAATTGAGTACACTCAACAAATTCTGGACTAAATAATTCATCCTCGAAGTTTGATCCTTCGCGCAGCAGAGCAGTGTAAGATGTATTATTATGTGAATCCATCTAACCATTACAAAATATTACTGTGACATTAGATAATAGCGTTTAACATATATGTAATCTGCAGTAATCTTAAGCAAACTTAAGCAATTTGCACATGTAATCTATAAGTAAACTTAATCAAACTTAACCAATTTGCAGCATGTAATCTGCACATGATATATATACATGTAATCTGCATTAATCTATAAGCAAACTTAAGCAATTTCTACTATGCAGGTTACAGTTGTAATGTATATAGTATAAATGCATATCAGATAAGGAGTATCTATATATCTTGTAAGCTGAAGTATAGTAGAAGTGTATTTGTATATCTTGTATATAGTATCAGGTTATAGTTGAAGTGCATCTGTATATCTTGTATATAGTATCAGGTTATAGTTGAAGCGTATCTGTATATCTTGTATATAGTATAAATTAATATCTGATAAGTATATTAAGCAAACTTAAGTATTACTGTAAACAATTTAATAGTGTTTAAAATATTACTGTAAGTATATTATGTAATCTGCAGTAATCTTAAGCAAACTTAAGCAATTTGCACATGTAATCTATAAGCAAACTTAATCAAACTTAACCAATTTGCAGCATGTAATCTGCACATGGTATATATACATGTAATCTGCATTAATCTATAAGCAAACTTAAGCAATTTCTACTGTGCAGGTTATAATTGAAATGTATATAGTATAAATGCATATTTGATAAGGAGTATCTGTATATCTTGTAAGCTGAAGTATAGTAGAAGTGTATCTGTATATCTTGTATATAGTATCAGGTTATAGTTGAAGCGTATCTGTATATCTTGTATATAGTATAAATTAATATTTGATAAGTATATTAAGCAAACTTAAGTATTACTGTAAACAATTTAATAGTGTTTAAAATATTACTGTAAGTATATTATGTAATCTGTAGTAATCTTAAGCAAACTTAAGTAATTTGTACATGTAATCTATAAGCAAACTTAATCAAACTTAACCAATTTGCAGCATGTAATCTGCACATGGTATATATACATGTAATCTGCATTTAATCTATATGCAAACTTAAGCAATTTCTACTATGCAGGTTATAATTGAAATGTATATAGTATAAATACATATCTGATAAGGAGTATCTGTATATCTTGTAAGCTGAAGTATAGTAGAAATGTATATCTTGTATATAGTATCAGGTTATAATTGAAATTGTTAGATGATAGATTAGTTTAGTCCCACATTTAATAATGTATTGGTTTAGTATTCTCTTCTCTCCTATATATAGGAGACGTATTGTACTCAGTTTAATCAATCAATAATAAAGGCCTATACTAATTTTATCCTCGTCGTCAAGGTGGAGTGGCTCTCGTCTTCATCGGAATCACTCCACCTCCAGAAATCTCTCTCCATCTCCCAATCAAATCTCCAAAAACCCTAGCCGTCATCAAACAACAAGATCAAAAAGAAAACCCTAGCCGTCATCTCCTATTTCTCAAATCCCAGATCTCCTGCCTCTGCAGCCTCATCTCCTCATCAAACTTGTTTATGAATGCCTCCACCCTCCTGTTCAGATCGTCCTGCCCCATCGACGGCTCCTTCCTCAGCCTCGTCACTGCCATCACTGCCGATGACGGTGAACCTGTTGTCTTCGGCGTCATATGACCCACGGGTTTCTGGCCCTCGTTGAATGTCTCCGACTTTCGCATTATCGGGTCGTTGTTGTCATGTGCGGTGGTGGGTTTCCCATGTGTCGGATTTCTTGAGGTGGTGCGTGAGCGGCACGTTTTGGCCGTCCGTGATCGCCTTCCACGTGCTCTCCAGCGTGTCGTTCTTCTTCGGCTGGTTGGGGTTTGCTCGATTTCCCCCAAAATTTATTTGCTTTGTTGTTCTCTATAGTTTGGTGTGTTTCGTACTAGTTTGTTACCCTGATTTTTAAAAAAAGAAAGAAACAAGAAAGAAAGAAAGAAAAGAAAGAAAGAAAAAAGAAGAAAAAAAAAGATTTTGTGCTTTTACATTCTGATCGTCAACTCACTCCGGTTGATCGATCGTGTGTTTGAAAGGGGGTGTTATCAGCATCCAGTTCTCATTTCAGGGATTATATCCCATCATCGACTGTGTCTCAAGTCAGGGGTGAGATCCCATCAGTCTATTTCTCTATTTCTTAGTTCAGGGGTGATATCCCAGCATCGACTATGTCTCAAGTCAGGGGTGAGATCCCAGCATCGACTATGTCTCAAGTCAGGGGTGAGATCCAATCGGTCTACTTCTTAGTTTCTATCACATGCGCCATCAAGCGCCGTTTCTGCATCACAGTTTGCCGTTTCTTCCATATCAATATCGTCAGTATTCCAAACTCTTGTTGCTTGAACCAACTTGAGTTTGAGAGGGGGTGTTAGATGATAGATTAGTTTAGTCCCACATTGAATAATGTATTGGTTTAGTATTCTCTTCTCTCCTATATATAGGAGACGTATTGTACTCAGTTTAATCAATCAATAATAAAGAATATTTTTCTATCCCTAATTCTAACAGAAATGTATATAGTAGAAATGCATATCTGATAAGGAGTATCTGTATATCTTGTAAGCTGAAGTATTACCTGAAGATGAAGAAGAACCCAATGAACAAGACCCCGATGAACAAGAAGAAGAATCCGATGAACAAGATGAAGAAGCAGGAATCTACTAGGCACAAATTGTAATTCAGATAAAGTTTTAAACATCAAAATCTCCACACAACAAAAAAAAATTACAAAGAAAAAACATTACCTGAAGATGAACAAGAACTCAAAAATCAGCAGGCTTAAAATCTGAAGAAATTGAAGAAATTCAGATAAAGAGATTGAAGAAATCTGAAGAAATTGAAGAAATCTAGACAAAGATTTTGAAGAAATTGAAGAAATTTCACTTCGACTTAAATCGGCAGACTTTTTTTTTACGGGAAAAGGTAGGGTAAGTCCCTACCTCACAAAAATATATATTAAAAACTAAGTATAAGTTTTTAGTACAAAATGAATCAAGCTGGTTCAGTGTGCTAACCTGAACCCTTGATCAAGGTGCTAAAACATCCAAAACATGATAAGAAAGAGTACTCGGGCTGCTGACATGCTAAAGCCCCAAAAAAACAACCCATACAGAGTACATATGTAGCAAACACGGTGAGACAAACTTCCTGATGATGAGGCTACCATGAGCAGCTGCCTTCCTCGCTCTCAGTCTGGCCAATGCGGACAAGGGCATTATGGAGTAGTATGTCCTGCACGTTAGCTTCTTCCATTTCTTTCTCCATCGCCTTCTTCCTCTTGTCGCTGCCAATCCCATCTATCCATGATCGAAACCAAAAAATAGCATTAGAAATGATCCGATGAGTTGTAGGAGATTTAGCAGAAAATACACAATCATTCCTAGCTATCCAAATGCTCCAGCAAATTGCGACAGTAAGAAGGTGCCAAGTGTGACTGTGTGCCCGTGTGCCAAAACACCATGAGGTAAAGCAGTCATGCATGTCAGTGGGGATGGATTGTATGTGAAAGAGTGTAGTGAAGAACTTCTAGGTTTCAGATGCAACAGGGCAAATGAAGAAAACATGATAAACTGTTTCGACAGGGCATGCACAAGCTGTGCATGCGGTGTCTCCCGACCAGCCTTTTGAACGCAGAAAGTCCTTCAAATTGAGTCGTCCTCGACTCAATTGCCAAATAAAGATCTTGCACTTTAAGGGAGCTGCTGAACCCCATGTTGCCTTGTAGAAAGGAGATCTCATTCCTGATATGATGAAGAAGTTATAGGCTGATTTGACTGAGTATGTCCCTACTGCAGTAGGCTCCATGTTGGCTGGTCACCAGTGTTTGAGGGCTGTCTATCTTTCAGGGCTTGGAGGAGGTTATGCTTCTCTTCACGAATAATTGGCGTAGCTATGCAGCTTAGCCTAGGATGCCATTCCCAAACACCATTGACCCATGCTCCTTGTGAGAGGACCTCGGCCTGAGGGTTCCATGCTGCAGCTGTAAGGGAGGGAAAAAGTGTGGTGATGTTGTGCCCATCAATCCATCGAGATTGCCAAAATTTGATGTTGCCACTGTTTCCAAGCTTCCAGTGTACATTTATGAGGAATTGATCTCTGAGGTTGAAGATGGCTTTCCAAAACTATAATGCTAGTGGCGTGCATATAAAATCATTTGCAGATCTTCTATAGTATAGGCTGTGCAGCATTTGGCTGACAAGAGAATCTGTGGCTAGAAGGTTCCACCACCACTTCATGAGAAGTGCCTCATTAAAAACTTTCAAATCAAGTATTCCTAGTCCTCCTTGGTCCTTAGGTTGGCAGATGGTGCGCCAATTTGTGCAAGCAATGCCCCTTGCATCTTTGTCAGCTCCACACCAAAAAAATCTGCTTCAAATTTGGTCTATGCGTTTAATAACCCATAGAGGTAACTTGAAGAAGGATGCAAAGTAGAAGGGGAGAGCACTCAGAACGGCATTGATGAGAATCAGCCTTCCTCCTCTAGAAACCATTTTACCCTTCCATACCGATAGTCTCCTTTCGATCTTGAGAATGAGCGGTTGCCAATACTGCTTGCTCAATTTGCCTTTAGAGAGAGGCATTCCAAGATATTTGAACGGTAGGCTGTCCTCCTTGCATTCAAGGATAGTGGAGAAGGCGTCTAACTTGGCCTGTGATTTTCCAAAATAAACAATTGAAGATGTATTGAAGTTTATGGCTAAGCCAGAGATGTTTGCAAACAGTTGTAGGGCTATCTTAAGGTTCAGAATCTCTTGCTCTTCTCCTTTGCAGAAGATCAGGGTGTCGTCTGCAAATTGGAGGACAGAGAGGTTAGAAAGTTGGCCTCCGATAGGCAGCTGCGAGAAGGTGCCATTCCTATGTCCACAGTATAGCATTTGAGCTAGTACGTCAACCACCAAGATGAAGAGCATTGGCGAAAGTGGGTCACCTTGCTTGAGACCTCGCTTGGAGTTGATTTGTCTGCCCCTCTCGCCATTGATGATAACAGAAGACTTCGCCGTGGTGAGGATCATTTCAATCCATCTACACCAAGATGGTCCAAATCCTCTAGTCTTAAGCAGTTGTAGAAGGAATTCCCAGCTTACAGTGTCGAAGGCTTTGGTAAAGTCAATTTTGAAGAGGAGTGTGTCTGAGCTTCTTCTACTGCATAAATTTATGGTTTCATGCACTATTATGAAGCAGTCGACTGTTGATTTACCTTTGAGAAATGCACTCTGAGAGGATGAAACAAGTGAGTGCAGGATAGGGCTGTGTCTATTGGCTAGGATCTTTGTGAAGATCTTAAGTGAGCAATTTAGAAGACTAATTGGTCGGTAATCAGTAACTAGGCTGGCTTCCTCACATTTAGGTATAAGAATAATATTTGAGTAGTTCATTCGCCCAATGTCTGTGTCTCCCCTAAGTACTGACTGCATCATTTCAAATAAGTCAGCCTTGATGGTGTCCCAGAAAGTGATAAAAGCTCATTGAAAATCCGTCGGGACCAGGGGCTTTGTCACTGCTCATTTCGAATACTACCTTGTGGAGCTCATTCATAGTGATGGGTTCTTCAAGGTGACTTAAACATATATCATTCGAAGGGTAAAGGGATCTCCAGTCAATATTGAAGGCTGAGGTAGTAGCAGTGCCACAGATAGCTTGGAAATGAGTTTCGAAGGCCGTTCTGATAGTTGAGGGAGAGGTTGTGATGTTGTTATCAATAGTGAGGCTGTGTATGTAGTTTCTCCGTCTTCTGCCATTTGCAATTAAGTGAAAGAATTTGGAGTTTGCATCACCTTCATTGATCCACTGTACGCAAGATCTCTGTCTCCAGTACACAGACTCTGCTTTGATTAAATTCTGAAGCTCAAGCTGAGTGGTTTTAAGAGAGGCAGGAGGGGAAGGTAGCTGTTCAGCTTCAATCTCAAGCTGAAGGAGTAGGTCTTGGAATTGCTTCTTGCGGGTGGGGATATTGCCAAAAGTTTCAATCTTCCATTTGCGGATGCGTCTTCTGAGTAGACCCAATTTGCAGGCAAAGATGTCAACTGGGTTGCCCTTGCAAGAGAACTGCTGCCACCATACACTTACTTCAGGAATGAAGGAGGGGTGAGTGAGCCAGGCTTTCTAAAACTTGAAGTAATGACTCTGCCATTGAAGAACCTGAGTGTCTAGCACGATGGGGCAGTGATCTGATGAGTATCTAGGAAGGGAGAATTGGATGTAGGCTGGGAAGCAAAGGTCCCAAGTGGCAGAGATAAGAAATATGTCCAGTCTGGCCATTGACGAGGAGGCTCGGAGATTTGTCCAAGTGAATTTCATCCCAGAGAGTGGGAGGTCAATAAGTGCAAGATCTTGGATGAATTCACGGAAAAATCTCATGCCTCTGGAGGACCCCTTCCCTCTTGACCTCTCCGCATCCGAGACAATAACATTGAAGTCCCTGTAGAGGACCCAAGCATCATGAAGGAGACAACATCTCTGTTTGATCTCATGGAAGAAAAGCTCTCTATCATCAATTTCGAAGGGGGCATACACGAATGTAATTGACCATGCAACAGCAGAGCATCGGCTCTTGAAGGATGCTGAAATCGAAAAAATGTCGTAGGCAGAGTAAGTGCATTCTAGAACATTGTCATTCCACCCAAGTAATATACCACCGCAGCTGTTGAGGGAGTCTAACTGGATCCAGTTAGTGATGATATTACCACCAATTGAGGAGAGTTTATTAGTTGTTGAGTTGTTCAGTTTAGTCTCCTGCAAACAGACGACGGAAGGGGAGCAGCTTCGGATGCCTTCCTTTATCAGTAAGCATTTAACAGGGTTGCCTAACCCTCTTATATTCCAACTTGTAATCTTCATGAGGGAAAATTGCATCAAAAAGCACACAAAAAAAAGAGTAAAGTACAGCCAGAAAAAATCAACAAGCATCCAAGAGCATGTCCAGCTATTCAAAATGTCCTGGTTGATCAATGTGATCAACGAGGGCCTTCTGATTGATCTTAAGGGTGTGCACTGAGTGTGGCCCCTTAGCCTCCACTCCAATTGACTCAGCTACTTCTAAAATGTCCGCATTTGAGAGGAGATCAAATGGATTAAGATGTGCATTTGTGACAAAAGCAACTGAAGATATGGTACCTGAGGTTTTCTTCTTGATAGTGGTGGAAATGTGCTTCATGAATGGCCTAGTGCACTTGAGTATGGAAGCTGATCTGGAGCGCTTTTGACGCTTCGATGGGCCTGCCGAGAATCCTGGGGGGAGTGACATAGAGGAATTGGAAGCTTTCTTCAGTGGCTTGTTGTCGAGGGAACGAGTGCGGAAGCTCTCTGCACCAACTTTGCTGGTACCTGCATTAAAAAATTCTTGCTCCTCTACATTAAATTTGCTAAGTTCCTCATGCATTGATTCTCTAAGAGCTCCTTCAACAGCTGGCTTGATCTTAGTGAACAAGGATAGAGGGAGAGTGACTAGTTTCCCTTTCTAGTACATCTCTCTCACCTCTTCGTTGGACTCTTCCTCAGTAGACATAGCTTGTTTGTCGGGTGATTAGGTGGGGTACTTTGTGGATTCTTTATTGTTGCTTTCCAAAGATTCGGTGATAGGAATAATCTGTGGAGCTGCATTGGGGGGTTGCGGGATCTTTGGAGGGGCCTCTGTGGATTGTGGGGTCAGATTCTCAGGGATCTTTGCATGCATGTTGGACTCTATCAAAGGGGGAATATTGGGAAATAATTCAAAATTTTTTCCCTCAAGTGGAGAATCCGTTGTATCTTTCCCTCCCAAATCAATGGGATTCTGCTCAACTATCTCCGGGAATTTCACTGTGCCAGATGGGCCCCCAACTTCGCCAGCCATGGTTCTTTCCGGTGCCTTGGGACGCCAGAAGCTCGCATTTCCGGAGTCTCCGGCAGATTTGACCGTAGTAAAGAGCTGAACCTTGCCGCTTTGGACATCTTCGACTGCAATCGGATCACCCAGAAGCAACACCGGCACTTCATGAATGTGTCTCTCAAGGCTCCAAGGTACGGTGTAGCGAATGCAGATGACTTTGGGGATGAGCGTTGGATCAGCAACCTCTATGAGGACCAAGGCCTAGTCACTGGCTTTCATATCGAGCATTTCCCGGCTGAGAGTAATCAGTTTACCAAAGGGGGAGATGAGTTTTTCTAGTGATTCACTATTCCAGTAGTAGAAAGGGAGAAGTGGTAGGTTAATCTAGATGAATGAGGGCTTGGGTCGGAGTTTGGCACCAAACTCCATGGACCAGGGAGAGAAGGTAGCAGTGAATCCCGAAAAACTGAAAATGCCTTCCGTAATGGCGCTTTCCGCCTCCGTTGCCGTAAGGAACTGGACGTGGTAAACCCCATCGTAGACCCTTTGCAGGGTCCACCATCTTTCACTTCTCCCCCAGGCAAAGTTAAAAGCACTTTCCAGATCTTTGGTTAGGGGGATACGTCGAGGGTTGATGGGGAGGAGGAACGCACTGGCATGGAGGGCTGGCAAGGCCTGTGCGATCGCGTTGTTGTGGGGAAGGTCGATCTCCAGGCTCGCTACCCTGTTGTTGACTGGGCAGTCTCGCACCTTGTGGCTGAACTTTTTACAGTTGAAGCAGTGGTAGCCGAGGATGCGGCATTCCTGGGTGCTGTGGTCGCCTCTGCCGCATTTGAAGCAGCGTCGCTCCATCTTCTTTGCTCGGTGATTTTTGGGAGTAGGGTTTTCTTGGAGGTGGGTGGAGGCCTTTGGTGTGGGTCGGAAGACAGGTCGAGGGTGGAGGGTATTGGGATTAATGGGAGGGGAGTTGAAGTGACGGGTTGGGGTTTTGGAGGTGACAGCAGGGAGGCGCGGATTACGAATGGGCATCTGGAGATTCCCATGATGACGTGGGGGAGGGGGTAGGCGAAGTACCTGAGCATATGATTTGCTCAGTTCCCTAGGGAAGAAGACATTCTCTCTCCTCACCCCTCTCTCCATAGCAGCCTTCTTTATTTTTTCAAATCGGCAGATTTAAAATCTTACCGTTGGAAAAACCGTCATCTGCGGCAGCAAGAGAGGAAGAAGAATGACGAGCTGAAATCAACTTACCAGATTTAGCGAGCGGATCGCGAGCGGAAAAGGAAACGCCAGGTTGGCGAGCGATTTGGCGAGGCCGTTGGAGAGAATCTGTTGGGGGATTATTGTTGTTTTGGGTAATTAGGGAGATTTGGCGATCTCGTTGGAGATGGTCTAACATCTTTTATGATTGAGTGCTAAAGTCTTTAAAACCCATGCTCTATAATTACAATTTTTGGGCATGCTTCATCTGGGTTTACTATCTTTTGCAAGCTATTGATCCAAGAACCCGTATGATTTTGTTCAAGATGTTAAATCGTAGAGTTTTCATGACATTAATGGATGTATTTCTACTGGTAAAGAAGTATGTCATTATATGCAACTGACTCTTTCCACATACTTTTTATTGGTTCATTATTCTTCATTATTATTTTGATTCACTCATGGACCAACCAACAAAAGAATAAGAAGAAAAAATAAAAAAATATGATTTTAAGTTCATATTGGTATCAATCGTGTATTTTGAATTTTCATTTGGTAGGCAAATGTTTATCATGCAACACGATCAGACGGCCATGAACTAGCAATTGAAGTGTACAAGACTTCTGTTCTTGTTTTCAAGTTAGTCACTCGATCCCATATATTCGTTTTAAAGAAAAGCTAAAAGTCCTGACGTACGGTTTGATATGGCAAGAATATGTTAGTCTTTCTCCTATAAGTCTGATTTTTAGTGAATATTAAACGAAGAAATGTCTTGTGCCTGCTGTTTATCAGATTCTTTGCTTATTATGGGATATGTTTGTGCACGTAAGGGAGCATGATTTTTAAGGAAAGTCTTTGATATTTTGTTTTAGCTTTTTTTGCTTGTCGGGTGATGTTGTATCTAACAAATATCTATACAAGAAGTAAAGGTGGCATCTTTTATAACTGAGTTAAATGCGTAAAAATTCACTCATGTTTACTTGAAATCAATGAACTCCCGACAAGTGTAGGTGGTTTTCTTCTTTGCACCATTAAATCTTCTCATCTGTTATATTTATTGGCGTGTTGACATTTTTGCCCCCCACATCCTCACTCAAACACACTCCAATCTTGTCCATCGCCACCTGCCGCTTGCCCTCTTTAACCTCCAGATACTCCTCTCATTCACTCTCTGACTCACACCTACCTCATTTCTTTCGCCATCATATACCTTCTTCAATAAACCCAATTTGATCCCATCCGCCATCCATGTATCTATTCCAAATTCAGTGTAACTCAAGTCACCCAATACAAGTTTGCTCCTGTATCTCTCTCTCTCAAACCTACCTGGAGCCCTCTTCCGTTCTCTTGTTGCTGCCGCGGTCTCCGCCTTGAGCAACTTTCTTTATTTCGTATGAGGAAACTATTTGGATAAGAAGTTTAAAGTCCGTGCCATATTCTCAGATAGTTATCCTCTGCTCCAATTTTCGTTTAAAGTTGTATATTTATTATCTTTATCTTCCAGGGACCGAGATCGTTATGTTCAAGGTGATTATCGATTTAGATTTGGATACTGTAAGCACAACCCAAGAAAGATGCATGGTGAAGACATGGGCAGAGAAAGAAATGAGAAACCTCCTAAGGTATGAGACATTTTCTCAATGAAACTTTTTAATTAAATTTTTTTCTATAAAATTATCTCACTTCCACTTTTCCCTTCAGTACTATCACCTAATTAGATATGTGTAGAGTAAAGCTATTACACTAGATTATCTTTCACTATATTATTCATGGTATACGATTTGAAGAGGAACGTTTAGAGCTAGCTCTTAAGCTCATATGCATTTGGTCGTGTTCTCCCAAAACGGTTTCTTATTAATTTTGTTTTTCGTTCGTTATTTGTTTCATTCCTTTTACCGTGTTAAAATTAGAAAATAAGAAAACAAAAACACACAAAAAAAAGATTGTGCTATTAGTTTAGCTGGCAGCCTATATGTAATTACTGAGTTTGACAAAACTTGGAAAATTCTCTGCATTATGAAAATGTTCTTTCTTGACTGTGTAAATTTGTCAGGGAACTCAAACTAACCACTTATTACTCATGACTACTAAATTAATATGTGACAGCATATATTAGATTTATTAATCAAAAAAAAAAAATCACAGTAAAATTAAGTATGATTTATCTTTCTTCCATATTCTAGTCCGCGATTGTCTAATTAATACACCATCTAAGCAAAGAAGGCAACAATATGTAAATACAGAATCTTGAAATTTTCTTTGACTTTGTGTCAGTACATTGTATAAGATAAGCATAAATAAGCATTAAGATCATAATTCCCTTTCGATGTACAGTTTATCCATTTAACATTCATTTGAAATACTGCTCATTTATTTGAAAACATTTCTTTGCTTGTAGGGTAAAAGCAGCTGGAATTAGGTGCCCTACAGGCCTACACCACTTCTTTTGAGGTTACATGTCTTGGTTATGGAATTCTTTGGTATGATTATTTATTTTGTTAGTTATAGAAATTGATGGAATTTGTCGGTCAATTTTCTGTGTTCAAAATTAAGGCAATTTATCTTAGATTGCATTATATTGCAATTATTTCAATATAACCATTGTGAAACTGTTAATACAGGAAAATCAGGCTGGGCGGCTCCTCGGCTTAAGGATGCTGCTTTAATTGAGGACAAATTACGTGAAAGTTATATGGAGGTACATGCTAAATCTTATCATATTGAGTTATCCTGATGCCATTTATATGCTTTCCTTTTCTATATATTCTGTGTATAATTTCCTCACCAGTCACCAGTCTCTTTTAATTTTAGTAATGGAATTATGAGATTTCTCTATTTGAAAAGACTCTTTTTGGATATGTAAAAGATTTAGCTGATTAACTTGAAATATGCGCTGCATTCTTTCTTTTGGCTTTGACAAGAACAAAAATTCTTACCTCCGAACTTCTGCGTTCCTACGTGAATCACTTCTCTCCATCAGCTCTAACAAGAAAACCTTTGGTAATTTAGCTGTTAACATATCATTGTTTACTACACTAATCCATGTTAGTTTAGGGTGTAATTCTTTTAGCACGATACCAATTGTGTGTCTACTGAGTGTCGTCTTATGGTTTCTACATATTTTTTTATCCCTTCATAACTGATATGGCTAAAAATAGGATTAAATCGGAACTGTTTAAATCGGACACAAATCTTAAAGCTCTCAGGGGGTAAAACGGTAATTTCACCTACAAACGGGTCTGAAATGGGAACTGGGTCTTTCTTCAAAGCCCAATAACCCATAAACGGATCTGCCCTACTGGGTACGGGTCTCAACCCGTTACAAACCAGTTCAGAAGGATAAAGAAGAATTCAGATTCATAATTATCCCTAAGAGGTGGTTTTAACCACTTCTATCCATCCACACCGGTAAGTAGAGATTTGTTCTTATCTCGAAACGGATCCCTAAGGCGACTATAAAAAATCCTCTCACCCCACCATAACAAGGTAATCAATCTTTTTCCACATAAAGCTCTTTCATAATCTTCCCGATTACTGACAAGAGCGTCGGAGGGTGTGTCGCCGGGATCCATCACGGTGTATCGCACTTTTTGCAGGTCAACGACAGCAGCAAGAGACAAGTCAATACGTTGGTGAAGGTCAACAGGTTTGCCTTATTCGTTTTCTCAAGAATCCACAAATTTATCTGTTTGCTCCCACACCAAAATCGGCAGCAACAGATTGGCGCCATCTGTGGGAAGCGAAAAAGCAATCCAACCTAACTTCATCAGCGAGAGTAGTTTCAAGTCATGCATCCAAAAGAGAAGGGGAAGGCAGCGGTCTCCAGCTGAAGACCCACTCCTCTTCCTCCTCCTCCAGTTCAAGATGTTCTTCAACAGCCTCCTCCTTAACAGGTCCCTCCAGGGTCTCGGGGGGCTCCCGTCGGAGTCGTCCAAAGCAACATCCTCCTCATGACCATGTCGCGGTTTCCAATCCTCCATTTGACTCTATGGCTTCTCAAAGCCCTCCCGAGCGGGATCTCCATTAAGTGATTGTCAACCGCCAAAAGGGGGTCGACCTCTGAACTCGCCTAAATGGATGGCGAGCCCTTCGGGGAGTCCATCAACCTAAGCACCCAGGGGTCTCAAAAGTCCAGACCCCCCGCAGACCAAGGACCGGAAGATCCCCTCCCTCGAGGAGGCAAAGAGAATTCCCTCAACGTCATCGACGGAGAAGTCATACTCCAGTAAACCGAGCCACACATAGGGACCGCCAAGTAGGGGCACACAAGGGCGGAGTTCCAGGATTTTCAAGAAGCCATTCTGCAAGTCCTTAATGTTGCTCCCAACCACGAGCAACGGGCACCTAGTCCTCAACCTATCCCAAACCATCACCACCGCACTCCTAGTCCCTTTTCGCGTGGGCAAGAGTCTAGGGGCACGAAAAGATATGACCGAGGGGAAGACTCGGTCTACCGCCGTCTCCACGAGATGGAGAGGCGCCTTGGCCGACTTGACAGAAAGAGGAACAACGGGTGAGGAATTTCCGTCCGAGCAGGCCTCCGTTCTCTCGAGCCATCATGGATGCCCCGATCCCGAAAAACTTCAATCCCCCTAACTTTGAGTCTACAACGGAGAGTCGGACCCCACCGACCACATCGAGAGTTTTAAAACTCTCATGATGATCCGCCAGGCATCGGATGTGCTCCTTTGCAAAACCTTCCATGCCACGCTGAAGGGGCCTACAAGAGAATGGTACTCTCGACTCGCCCCGGCCTCCATCTTCTCGTTCGATCAGTTCGAAGGGCTCTTGCTTACTCATTTCGTGAGTAGCCGCCGGGCCGAGAAAACAAGTGTATCTTTGGTGACCCTCAACCAAAGAAAGGGTGAACGCCTAAGAGATTACGTTCGGCGCTTCTGTAATACCCTAAACTTTCATTTTAATAAAAAATGTTGATTTTCACGTGTTGTGCACTTGCAAATTTCATGTGTATATTTATTTATTTATTTTTATATATATAATTTCATTTTTGTAGTATAAACAATTATTTTCTTCCTTTATTTTTTTTCTAAAAGCCTATTTTGTAAAACCTAAAACATTATTTTCTTAGTTTGAGCCCACTTTAATAATTTATTATTTTATTATTTTGGCCCACAAGCCTAAGCCCACTATTTGTGAAGCCCACAAATTTAATTAATCATTTAAATTGTCACACTTGTCATGTAGACACAAATTATGAACAATTGATTAATTAAAATTGTACAAACTTCAAATACGGGGGTACTAGAGGGCACGTGCTTGCACGTAGTGTGCAATGCACACCATTTGGAGGCCGGGTATGCATAGGAATAATGGGGAGTGGGTGTGTGTGTGCATGGGTAGTTATTTGAGTATGGGTGATTGCTACAACTTCTCCTCCTATCCTAGCCATCCATCCTTTAACCATCTAATGAATCCTAGCCCTCCAATCCATCCTAGAACTAGTATAAATACCCCCTACCTATTTGTATTCTACACTAAGAAACTATTGAAAGAAAGAAAATTATATAGGAGAAATATATTATAGTGAGTGTGAGTTGTGTGTGTGTTCCCACATTGGAGGCCGGCCCATCTTTCCCCCACAAGAAGCTCTCGGTTTTGGTAAGGAAGCAAGAAGAAGGTTCTTTTGCATCACAATCTAGGAGGAGAATGCACTCACTCACATTCTAGGGGACTCTAGGAGCTTTTAATTGGCTTTTTCTTCAAAGAGGTGGGTGTTTCTCATGACTTCTAAAGTAGAAATCATGTTATGAATGAATTGAATAGTTATTAAAAAGCAACTAATTGAAATGAGATACATGTTTGCCTAATTAGAGGAGAATTGATAAACTAGTAGATGTGTGTTAATTTGGTTGCTAGATTTATTAATTATGAGTAAAAGTGAATGTTCTCATTGCTCCTAATATTACAAGGCATGTTAGGTAAATTTTAAATGCAATTATGTGAATTAACTAGTAAGATATTTGAACCATGTTTGTTAATTAAAGTATTAAAGTAGAATGGTATATTAGAGATGAATTGATAGAATAATTTACTAAGAGATAATTGTTAATTGTTGTAGTAGAATTCTCCATTTATATGTGCCTTATGAATGTTAGAATAAATGAAAAGATTGTTTTCGCAAACAAATGATTGAATTCATTATGTGTAAATTAGTTGGTAAAATAGAAGTTTTATTCATTAAGAAAGATAATTTTTGGTTCTAAAAACGTCATAGTTTTCATTAAGTAAAAGAACACTAATGTAGTGAATTTTTGTGGGAAACTATCTTTAATTATGAAAAAGTATGCTTTAGTTCTCGAATGTCGAAATTGTGATCATGAAATACAAACTAAGGCTAAAATATATGTTTTAAAGGGTTAAAAATACTCATAAAAATACTGGTTACTATAGAATTGAATGTATTTTAATTCTAGAAAATTATATTTTCAAAAGAGGAGAAAAAGAGACAATTTTGTTTGAGATTTCATGATTTATAACTATGGATAGAGAGCAAAATCAAAACCCAAATTAATTACTCTCAAAACGAATTGACCACTTAGACCAACTGGTCGGTAGAGCTTTGGCCGCTACAGTAGTCGGAGGTCTCGGGTTCGATACTGAGGCTTTGTTTTTATTTTTATGTTAAAAACCCAAATAGCCGAGAGTCGATACTTAGGGATTATAACCCCTATTTATAATGTTCGGCGGCTTTGGCGCGTTGGTCATGTGCGCTGTCTGTTTGACTGCTAGTTGTGGGTTTGAATCCGGTTGGGGGTTTGAGTTTTTAAAAAAATATTTTTTTTGTGGATTTAGTGATCAATTTAGTGTTTTTTAAATAGATAAAAATTGGGAAAAATACGGATTAATTACTGAAAATTATTAAAGCTTTATAAGAAAAATTTATATAACTTTTGATAAAGTGTGATTAAGAAATTGGGGTTTTTGCAAGAAAGGACTTCTTTTTAAAATCAAATTGTCTTTTTAATTAAAGGAAGAAAAAATGAGAAATTTTTTGAGTTATAAAGATGAAAAAATTAGTAATGAGGAATTTTTGAAAGTGTGATTGGTGTAATTAATTGGAAATCTAATTTGTGCTTGTAGTAAGATTTTGAAATGAGAATAATAGATTTGTGAAATACATGAATGGATTACTACTAGTTGAAATTTATTCTTACACATAAATTGCACGTGAAGTTGAATTATTGATTGTGATAAGTTATGAAAGATGTGAATACATGAATGCTATGCTTATGAAACATGAATTGTGATTAATCATGAAAAGACCTTATGAGCATGAAAAGCTCGATATTGTAATTATGAGATGAAATTGAGAATTAGGGTATAGCCAAGCATTATACCGGCAATAAAAGAGATGTGGAAATGATATTTGAGATGAAAAGACCAAGGTTTGGATCATGTGAAATAAATGAATAAGACCAGTATAGTAGGAGTGCTATACTCTAAGGGTTTGATTTTATTCATGATTCAATTAAACTGAGGATTAGATACATAGTGAAGATGTGATGAAAGTAAGAGAAAAATATTGAGTATGAGGGCCATTGGATTGGCAGCGTGAGAGTATTCACAGAATGTCCCATGATGCATCATGATAGGGCGTGGATACTGCTCCAGAGTACCGTTCCGGTGGTGACGCTCGTGGGGTGTTTGACGACTGCGGGTGGTGTCATGTCTATGGTAGGAGCTGAATTACCATAGGATGCCTACATGATGAGTCATGTGATAGTGCGTTGGGATTCCCTCCATGGCGCCTAGACATGAGTTCGTAGGTCAGAAAACATCTAGGATACTTACAGTAGTTACAGTAGTAAATTAAGTCATGGCGAGGGATTGAACCCTACAAGATGAAGAATGGTTAAGGGCTTGCCCTCGGACCTATGTAGTATGGGCTGCATAGACTCTGAACAAGTGCACATTAGTGTCATATAATACAAATAATTGCATTAAGGACTAAGTGCACATTCACAATACGACATCAATAGGATGGTCCCTTTAGCTTTGTTTATGACAAGTTTGTGGTTTGCTAAGTATTGAGAATCGTTATACTGTTTCCGGTATAGAGAGGATGACCGTGTATAATATTTCGTCAGTTAAATGAACTGACGCGCCCACAGTTTTATATGAAGGGTAAAGATGCTTGACACAATTGAAGTATACATGCTGCTCAAGAATGATTTAAATGTTGTTTCATGTAAATTATTATCAAATTGCTTTCGCTGTGACAATGTAAAAGTGTAATGTAACTCTGATGAAAGAAATGTTTTTATTTCCTTGTAAATTATACGAAAGAAGTGTAAAGATCCTGTGGAACTTCGAATTTAGTTGTATTTTGGAATCCGGGGTGTTACAGCTTCACAGCCGAAGCCCGGTATATTACCTCCCTCAACCAATCAGTAGCCTCTGCGGCATTCGGGCACAATGTCACTAACGCCGACCTCAAGGCGTCCCTTGCCAATAAGCCTCCTCGAGACTTCTCAGAACTCCTCCTTAGGAGTGAGAAGTACATCCGAGTTGAAGAGACTCTCAACCCCCCAGTCTTGAGGAACCATCTTCCGGGAACAAACGGAAGAATACGAGCGAAAAGGGTCCCAGAAATTTTAGAGGGACGATAATGGCCAACGCCGCCCAGCTCCTCGTTTTGAGAAGTTCACCTCCCTCAATGCTAGTATATCATCAGTTCTTATGGAGGTGGACAAGGAAGGGCTACTCCGCGCTCCCCCTAGAATAAATACCCTGGCAAGAAAAGAAACAGGGATAAGTGGTGCCACTTTCACAGGGACCACGGCCACGACACGAATGATTGTCGGGCTCTTTAACAAGAGATCGAAGAACTCATATAGCGGGAACACCTGGCCAAGTTTATTCGAAGAGACGGAGCTGATCCTCCACCCCGAGGAGCCTACAAGCGAACAGAGAGATCCGCCGAGTTCCAAGATTCCGAACCTGGGGCCGTCCTCCACCTTATCCATGGAGGTCCAATGGGGGGAGAACCAAACTCCACCCAATAGGCTCTCACCCTATCGTAGAAGTAGGTTTTCAGTTTTCAATAAGGTCGATGCTTGTAACACGGCCAAAAAGCGTGTAATAATGGCTCGCCCAATTGAAGCGGCCACTTAGTTCATCTCAATAAAACCCAGGTTTTTTCTATTGAAAATTATTGCACTTGTCTCACTTCTATCTCTCTGAGTCACGTCTATGACTCGTCAAATGGTAAGTGCGGAGCCCAACTTGTCCTACAGAGCTACTCCCACAACTTACTAAGCTAAGCTTAAAAACACGAGTTTAGAGTCCAACACTTGGTTCGACGGTGCCTTAGGCACTTGCAAACAAGCAAGTGTAGGGCAGCTCTCCATTCGGAATTGCTCCCACAACTCGTTAACTCTCTTAACAACAAGTTCGGAGTCCAACACTTGGTTCGACGTTGCTTTAGTCGATTGTAAACAAGCAAGTGCGGGGCAGCTCACCATTCGGAATTGCTCCCACAACTATTGAACTTTTATCAACAAGTTCAGAGCTAAAACTCTCCCCTAGGGTTACTCCTCAAACTTGTCCCCCAAACGGCTCTTTCCTAGAGCCAGACTCTCCGCTCCTCTCGCCTCCAGGGCGGACCTCTTCTCAACAAGTTCAGAGCTAAAACTCTCTCCTAGGGTTGCTTCTCAAACTTGTCCCCCAAACGACTCTCTCCTAGAGCCAAGCTCTCCGCTCCGCTCGCCTCCAGGGCGGACCTCTTCTCAACAAGTTCAGAGCTAAAACTCTTCCCTCGGGTTGCTCCTCAAACTTGTCCCCCAAACGGCTCTCTCTTAGAGCCAGGCTCTCCGCTCCGCTCGCCTCCAGGGCGGACCTCTTCTCAACAAGTTCAGAGCTAAAACTCTCCCCTAGAGTTGCTCCTCAAACTTGTCCCCCAAACAGCTCTTTCCTAGAGCCAAGCTCTCCGCTCCGTTCGCCTCCAGGGCGGACCTCTTCTCAACAAGTTCAGAGCTAAAACTCTCTCCTAGAGTTGCTCCTCAAACTTGTCCCCCAAACGGCTCTCCTAGAGCCAGGCTCTCCTCTCCGCTCGCCTCCAGGGCGGACCTCTTCTCAACAAATTTAGAGCTAAAACTCTTTCCTAGAGTTGCTCCTCAAACTTGTCCCCCAAATGGCTCTCTCCTAGAGCCAAGCTCTTTGCTCCGCTTGCCTCTAGGGCGGACCTCTTCTCAACAAGTTCAGAGCTAAAACTCTCCCCTAGAGTTGCTCCTCAAACTTATCCCCAAACGACACTCTCCTAGAGCCAAGCTCTCTGCTCTGCTCGCCTTCAGGGCGGACCTCTTCTCAACAAGTTCAGAGCTAAAACTCTCCCCTATAGTTGCTCCTCAAACTTGTCTCCCAAACAGTTCTCTCCTAGAGCCATGCTCTCCACTCCGCTCGCCTCCAGGGCGGACCTCTTCTCAACAAGTTCAGAGCTAAAACTCTCCCCTAGAGTTGCTCCTCCAACTTGTCCCCCAAACGGCTCTCTCCTAGAGCCTGGTGAATCTCCTCGCTCCGCTCATCTCCAAAGATGACCTCTTCTCAACAAGTTCAGAGCTAAAACTCTCCCCTAGAGTTGCTCTTCAAACTTGTCTCCCAAATGGCTCTCTCCTAGAGCCTAGTGATGCTCTTCACTCCGCTTGCCTCCCGAGCGGCCTTCTTCTCAACGGGTTCAGAGCTCAACTCTCCCCTAGAGTTGCTCCTCAAACCTACCTCCAAAAATGGATCTTCTCAAGAGTCATACAAAGCTCAGCTCAACCGTTCACCAAACAGTGTCTATCATTCACCACGTTTGCTAGCACGCACCGAACAGACGTGTTTCCAAACAAAAAATGGGCAAAACACCATTGACCAGTCAACGGCTTTAGAGCCACGTGTTGCTCGCATATCGTTTGCCAGCACGTGCCGAACAGATGTGTTTCCGAACGAAAAATGGGCAAAACACCATTGACCAGTCAACGGCTTAAGAGCCTGGTGTCGCTCGCATATCGTTTGCCACGTTCGCCAGCACGCACTGAACAGACGTGTTTCCGAACAAAAAATGGGCAAAACACCGTTGACCAGTCAACGGCTTAAGAGCCACGTGTCGTTCGCATATCGTTCGCCACGTTTGCCAGCACGCGCCGAACATACGTGTTTCCGAATGAAAAGTGGGCAAAACACCGTTGACCGGTCAACGACTTAAGAGCCACGTGTCGCTCGCCTATCATTCGCCATGTTCGCCACGATCGCCAGCACGCGCCGAATAGATGTGAATCCGAACAAAAAGTAAGAAAAATTCTCCTCAAAATCCGCACTCAAGTCAAAGATCAACGGCCACTAATAAACAAACAAAAAGGAAAAACCAAGTAAGGGGTTAACGGAGCGGGTTCAAACCTGTTATGGACCCAAACCCGCTTCCTTACTTCTCTACTTCTCTTCCAGCTTTTCCCGCCAAAAGCTCCACAGAAGCTGCTTCTTTAACCTCCGACGCCCTACGACGAACCCAAGTCCTCCATGGCCGAGCTCGAGCCCCTCGCCAACCCCCTCCAAGGTCGAGCTCCCCTTTTCCGAGCTTCCCTCCATCAAAGTCCCGTCGAAGCTCCTTTTCACAAGCTCACCACCGAAAAGCTCGTCACGACGCATCCCGTCGAAGCTCCTCTTCACGAGCTCACCACCGAAGAGCTCGTCATGCCGCGTCTCGCCGAAGAGCTCCATCAACCAGCTCTAGCTCTACTTCACGACCTCACCACGTTCACCATGCTCGCCTCCTGACATGGCTACCTCGCCCCGTTCGCCGAGCTTAAGCTCCTGTCTCGCCGAACAACCATCGTCTCTCATTCGCCAAGATGGCCGAACGACCCTCAACTTCGTTCGCCAAGCATCACAGAGCTCCCACTTTCCCCCGTTTGCCGAGCATCTCCTTCGCCAGGCTCAAACTCCTCCTTGTCGAGCGTTAAAGCTCCAGCTCCCCACGTTCGCCGAGCTCGCCCAACCCCAAGCTCCGAATCCTCAGTCGAGCTCCAACGACGAGTCTCCTTGTTCACCGTACTCCTGCATCTTGCTCGAGCGACCACACGCCGAGCTCCTCTCGCCACACGCCACGCTATGAAGTTGATGACGAAGAAGACAAACGAAGGCGAAGAAAGAAGATGAATATAGACGAAGCAGAGTCGGGAGAGAAAGAAAAAAAATTGGTCAACGGCTCCAGTTGACTGCCACGTGTCGCCACGGCGGACGCGCGTCGAACGTGTCGAACAAAGCTGGTCCCGAACGAAAAATGGGAAATTTTTTGGTCTCCTCGCGATGTGCGCTCCCTGATCTTGATCAACACGCAGGATTTCTCTACGTGTACAGGTAAGTTTTAATTAAATTATTTAATTATTTAAAAAATCCGAAAAATTATTTTAAAATCAAAAAAATTAATTTAAAAATTCTAAAAATAATTATTAATTCGGAAAATTAATTTTAGATTCTGAAAATAATAATTATTAACTTAGAATAATTAATTAAATTTTTCGATAATTAATTATTTAATTCTGAAATTGAATAAAAAATTCAAAAAATGATTAAAAATTGGGAAAAATCAGGAAAATATGGAAAAATCACAAAAAATCCAGAAAATTCTGAGAATAATTTTGGGTATTTTACAAGTTAATAATAACACTGTTACACCTCGAGCTAGATCCAACTCCCTAGAGAACTCCGATAAAATCCCATACACAATTAGAACCACAAACTAATCCTCAAAGGCGCTTAAACCCAGTCTTCAAGAGTGGGGGGGCTCATGATATGGCTAAAAATAGGATTAAATTGGAACCGTTCAAATCAGACACGAATCTTAAAGCTCTCATGGATAAAACGGTAATTTCACCTACAAACGGGTTTGAAATGGGAACTGGGTCTTTCTTCAAAGCCCAATAACTCATAAATGGATCTGCTCTACTGGGTACGGGTCCCAACCCATTACAAACCAGTTTAGATGGATAAAGAGGAATTCAGATTCATAATTATCCCTAAGAGGTGATTTTAACCACTTCTATCTATCCACACTGGGAAGTAGATATTTGTTCTTATTTCGAAACGGATTTTCTAAGGCGACTATAAAAACCCCTCTCCCCCCACCATAACAAGGTAATCAATCTTTTTCCATATAAAGCTGTTTCATAATCTTCCTGATTACTGACAAGAGCATCGAAGGGTGCGTCGCCGGGATCCATCCCAGTGTATCGCACTTTTTGCAGGTCAACGGTAGCAGCAAGAGACAAGTCAACACATTGGGTCAACACGTTGATGAAGGTCAACAGGTTTGCCTTATTCGTTTTCTCAAGAATCCACAAATTCATCTGTTTGCTCCCACACCAAAATCAGCAGCAACAATAACTATTATAAATTTCAAATCATTCATTGCATTTATAAATATATGCAGTACTAACCTTCTGAGTTAAAACCTGCAATCCTTCTAGTTACCTTTATTAACGAGTGTTTTACACAGGAAAAATTCCTATACAGTACTTCATTTAAATACATATGCTTGCATAGACATACACACACCATGTTGTTTTCTTAAATCATATTTTTATACGAGTAAGGGGAATCTCATAATGAGGTGATTCCTCATGTAGAGTAGTTGTACACACATGATGGAATTTATTATGGACGACCGACACCATTCACATTGATTTACATGTCATAATATCAATGTGTATGAAAAACCAAGTTGTTTGGATGTTTCTTGATTACGTTTCAAGTGGTTGCAAGGTGAATAGTTTTTCAATAATATAACAGTTGATACCAATCGATGCATACGTAATAAGCCTGCAAACGAGTTCATTTTTTGTGCAGATATGTCTTACGACATAAGAAACATGGTGAATGATACTGATCATCTATAATCTATAAAGAGTCACCATTTGTGTACAACTAATCTATATGAATGAGTTTCTATTGCTCATGAAACAACATCAAATAGATTTTAGGCTCTTGGAAATAAACTCGTGCAAATGATGAGATGTAGACATTTAAGCACCTATATAATCCTTTACTATCTCTTGATTTAACTCAAGGAAAGCAGTGGAATCATATTGTACATTATTGCAACCATTTAATTTTTAAGCGATGTTGTATTGCTGTGTAGGGAACCATATCGCTTTAACATAAACTAGTCTTATCAAATAGCTAGATACTGAAGATATTTAGGGTCATGGAACTAGACTTGTGCAATTGATTAGTCTAACAAAATTTTGCATAAGGTGTTTGCCTGTCTATATAATAATTTAATATATCTTCTTCGTCTCAGGGCAAGCATGAAACCATATATGTATTCTCTTCTTTTCTTTTATGTATAGCGAATCTTATGTTCTTAAATCAAGCCATCTTTAAATAACAAAGTAAGCAAGCCAGGCTCATTGCTGCAAATTATGAGATGGTATAGAAGCTGTATGTGATGTTTACCTTATCTATCATTTTACTATCTTTCTTTTGCTAATTGATTTTACTATTTGATGTTGCTGTTTTCTGGTGTGAGAGTGTAACCCCTGTTTCCGATTGTACAGATTTTCCTTTATTTTGGGTCTTGGTCTTATTTTAGGCTTTCTATTTCAATTTATTTTCTTGTATTATTATTGTTAGCCCAATCCATATGCAAGCCCAAACCCATCTCCTTAGTGGATCTTGAACTCGAAACCTAGTTTACCCAAACCCAAATTCTCCCTAACTAATAACCCAGATCTCCTCCCCTCAATCCCCCGTATCTCTAACTCCCCATGATTCCCTATATTATTTTATTATATTAACTCTCCCCCACTCTCCTAAAAATCACAACAGCCCACTCTCTCTCCCAAAATCACAACTACTCTCTCTCTCTCCCGTTCCCACTCTCTCTCTCCCCGTTTTCACCTTCAACTGCCAACAAGCCAACAAACCAAGAAACCCATCGCCTCTCCCCTTCCTCGTCGCCAACTCCAACCACCACCACCTCCATTGTCGTCGCCACCATCTCCATCACCATCCCCTCATCCCCTCGACCTCGCCGCACCCCCGTCGAGCCGCACTCTCCTCATTTCATCCCCACTTCGAAAAAACCTATCTAACCCATCACCGAACCCCTGGACCTTACCCTCCGCTCACCTTCGCTTGGACCTTGATCTCTCACCGTGCACTCATTCATTCTCCGGAGAACTCCCATCATTCTCGTCATCGCCATCTAAGCCGAGCAGGTCGTCGCTTCGTCTCCCCTATTTTCGAGCGAAAACAGAGCACTCCCTCTTCGTCGAAGCCTCACCGTTGCGTCGCTTCCCGACCGCAATGCCACCATCATTCCTTGGTCGCTGCTGCATCACCCCTCGATCGTGGTGCCGTCACCCAGCGTTCGTCGTCGCGCCGCCCACTACAGCGTCAGACCCGTCTTCTTCTTCCTCGAGTTCTTGACGAACCCATTGCCGCTCGAGACCTGTGTTTCTCCTCCCACCGTCGCGACCATCTCGCGACCTCCCGTTGCCCTCCGCCACGCCCGGTCGCCGTTCTCCCCCGCCATCGCTCTCTTTCTGTCGCAATTAGAGGAGAAGCATAGCGTTGCTGTTGGCTATTTGTGAGTAGGGGATCCTTTCAGGCTGTTTGGTGTTCAGCACAGGAGAAGAGAAAGGATTGGATAGGTTGTGTGTGTGTTGTTTTGTGAGATTGGGTTGCTGTATTGGGCATTTAGTGTATGTGTTGTTCTGGTGTGGAGTTGGGACTTGCTGTTTGGTATTTTGGCACGCGTCTCGCACGTACTCTTGGAGCGCTGCCTGGAATTCTGATCCCGTTATTCCTTTTACGTATTCAAATCGTCTACAAAAAGGCAAGTCCATTTGAACTCATTTAATTTTTCTAGTTCAAGTTTATTGATCTCCCGCAAGTAGTTCCCTTCAATTATCTTAACTTTGCCTTGTGTACTTTCCGTTGGGAGTATCGAGGGTTTACACGAGCTAACCCGACGTACTCTTGACATCGTATTATTATCCATTGACTCAAACTCAAACCTATATACACACAAGACATGAATAAAATGACTAGAACCTGCATATGAGGAAAATATATTGTGATCGAATACATTGATTGATTGAGATCTTGTGACTTGAACTATGACATGATAAATTGACTTGTACACTGTAAAATCCATTCTAATTGTTGTACATTAGTGTAATACATTCCATGATACAATAACATGTTGATTATCGACCTTGATGAACATATATGTGATGACATTGTATGAACTCTTGCTGCCTGTACTGTTTTGCACAGAGGTTTCGACCCTGTTACCATAAGAATTAGCACACACAATACAAATGAGAATTTTAGCTTAATGAGTCTAGTTTCCAACCCAATTGACGGATCCTGATTCCGAGTAGTGAGCTGTGAGATATCGCAGTTTTAGTCCCTACTGGTCTGCACTTTTCAGAACGCAAATTAATGTAACACCGACACAATTTTCAGTTGAAACACTATGATAACGGTAGGATAATGACATGAAAATCTCCAAAAACTTAGTAGACATGTTTAGGATTCATCCCTAATTTTTTTAGATTTTTATGTTGATTTTATACCATGTTTTCACCCATTAAAAGTTGACATTAAGGTTGCTGCCAGAACAGCTAAACTGCGAAGATTAGGATGTTTGGCCTAGCTGCAGTCAGAATTAACCAAACCTTACTGAATATAAATTGTAGCCCTAAGTGTCTAGTTGCTGATAACATCCTGGAACTTCAAATTCCGAATTGCAGTCTATGAGTTATCATTGTTTTAGTGTTACTGTGTCGGCTATTTTCAGATTCACTACTTCATATTTATTGTTATGCATTGTATCATTTTGTTGTATTCTTATCATCCCCCTTGCCATTCTTATACACACTTGCATGAACATGAATGACTTAGGGTGCGTTTGGCCTAGCTTTTTTTAGCTTTAAAGCTACTTCAGAAGGAGAAGCTAGAAAGTACGGCTTTGAAATTAAAAGCTGAGGCTGTTTGGATGGTCAGCTTTTTTTAAAACTTTAAAGCTACTTTTAAGCTAGAAGTTGTTTGGCAAGATATCAATTAAAAGCTACTTTTATACAAACAGAAACACGTCACGTTCAGATGAAACTCCACCAAACAAAACTCGCACTGCCCGTCATTATTCAAATCTGAATATTTAAATATGTCCAAAAATTGCTTAATGTGTCCTTGATAAGAATAACATATATACAAGTGAATTTCAAATTTAGCAATGTGAGGCTGCTTCTCGACCATGCATGTGAATTTAAACTCTTTTAAACTCCTTATATCATGGAAGGAATAATCAAGAAATTTTTCTTAGTGGGATTAACTTCTTCATATACATAGTAGTAATTAACAAATTTACTGATCTCATTGAAAAATAGTTCAGCAAGTTGCTTATATTCGGAACTCTAAAAATTTTGGGCAAATTCAGAAAATAATTTGGAAAACTCTAGGGTATGTATACAATGAATATCATATTCTGCTAATATTTGGTTGGATAAACTCCAAATAAAAAAGCATAAATATTATTAATTGTAAAAGAATAGGAATCAAAGTAATAATGAGGTCGATGGCGACGGTTGGGACCTCGGCGATCATGACGCGGCGGAGGGCATTCGCCATGGACGCGTCGGTGGACGCGTCGGTGGAATGCAGCTCGAACGCGGCGGAGGGCGTTCGCCATTTTGGGGGGATTTTTTGGGAAGTTAGGGTTTGAGAGTTTGGGGGATTTACGATGGCGGCGAGGTTCGACGACGGCGGCGGTGGTTCGACGGCGGCGGCGAGGTTCGGCGAGGGAATGGAGGAAGGGGAAGAGGAAGGGGAAGGGGAAGGGGAATTATTTTATCTTTGGTTTTGGGTAAAAAAAGAAGAAAAGGAGAAGCCAGAAGCCAGAAGTAGATCTGGAGAGCTTCTTTTGGAGCTCCTTTTCTTAATAAAAAATAAGCTACTTCTACTTTTTTTGGGCTTTTCAAAATATGTGTTTGGCCCAGCTTCTCCTTCTAAAGGAGAAGCTAAGCTAATTTTAAGCTGGGCCAAACACTACCTTAATAAAATACTAAACAAGCTGGAGTTAATAAGGGTTGACTTAGTAGAGGATAATCTCAGAAAATATACTCGATAAGGCCTTATCGTTATATCGTATTGTCATGAAAGGAGAAGTATTGATTGTGAATTATTGAATGTTAATTGTAAATAATTGTTATTGACACCGAGTACACACTCTATAGATCCCACCACTATGTCTAAAACGTACATTGTTTTGCGTGCACCGAATCTCTGGTATGTGACGCAGTAGTATGTGCACTAGATAAGAGAAACATTATACTAATAGACCTAAATTGACACGTATATACTTGATCATGACCATTGTTTATTGATACCGTTATTGTTTTTGTAATTTGATCTTGATTCATATTCCTTCATGTACCTTGTTCCTTACTCTCTGCTTTCACTACTTGCTGTCCATACTTGCTCTAAGGACATTTCTTTTTTACTCTAGTTGATCCAACTACAGGTGAACCAGGAGATTTGCCAGAAGGCATTGGCGAGCAGTATTTCTAAGTTGGATCAGGAGCTGCATTAGAATAAATTATCTCTTCCTATATTTTCTTTATCGCATAGTTATCCATTTGATTAAACTTTGTATTGCGGGCTTTTTGACCCGTAACCACTATTTGTTTTAATAGTTATTAGTTATTATGTTGAACTATTGAATACTTACTTTCAGTTGTTGTTTATGTGATGATATTATCTGCATGGTTGTGATTTTTTTTCTTCATATTGTTGCGTTGAGACTGGTATAGCTTACGGATGATGTTAATATCATTCACTGGGCCTTCGTCACGGGCTCGTATTCCTATATTCTGAGAAGCGGGGCGTGACAGGTTTTTAGTGGTATCAGAGCCAAGTTGGGGCTAATGCATTAGTCATGATTGGCTAATGTTTTAGTCAAGTTTGGTTCTAGCTAGGTTTAACTCAACAAAATGTACACTACGCTAATCACATGAGCATGTAATAACCAACATAATCTGGATACTGCTCTTACTTGATCTCTCTTTGATTCCTTCGCATTCAATTCCTTCATTTTCTAGTTGTTTTATTCCTTCCATTCATTCATATTCATGCAATCTGGATACTAATCATATTTTTTGATGTTGCTGACCATGGTTAGGAAGGATATTTCATCTTCCCGTTCTGGAGATGATCTGCCGGATGAGCCCACTATTGCACAGATAATGTAAATGCTTAGAGGAAGCTCTTCTACTTCCCAACAGAAGGATGATCGGTCTGAGAACTCAACTATGCTTCAAGCGCTGCAACTGATGATGGCACTGCAGCAAGAGTACAACAAATTGATGAGGGCCAGTTTAGAGGCCGTGAACTGAGTTGCTGTGGGACCCGCTCCAGGACAATTGCCACCCCGACCTGGTATGGCAGCTGATTTCATGAGATTGCACCTGGACAAGTTCTCGGGTATGGAGACACCGCTGGAGGCCGAACAGTGGCTGATTTGCACAGAACAGTTGTTGAAGCAGTGCGAGTCTCTGACGTGGACCGTGTGGATGTGGTGAGCATCCAGCTGACTGACCTTCCCCGCATCTGGTGGCAGGCAGAAACTGAGAGGTTGGCGAGACCCATTGCGTGAACCACCTTTACTGGGAGCTTCATGGTCAAATTCTTTCCCAGTGTCACCAGGGTCGAGATGGAGCAGCAATTCATTTCATTGACTCAGGTTCGATAATATTATTTAATGTCATTTATTGTTGCCTACTACATATGTGACGATATTAACTAAACATTATCTTTACTTAAGGGGAATTGGTTGGTGGACGAGTACGCCGTAGAGTTTGCTCGGCTCAGCCGGTTTGTGCCTGCCATGGTTGCAAATAAGGAAGACCGAGCTCGCAGGTTCTTATTGGGGCTGCGTTCGGATATTCAGAACCAGTTGGTGGCCCACCGCCATCTCACCTATGCCGATGTCCTTGATGCTACAAAGGTTCAAGAACAGGCTCACAGGAAGACCAATGACACTCAACGGGTGGGACAGTACCCCACCGTCGCTCGATCAGCTGTGGGGCCTACTCGGAGGCCAGTTTTTGACCCCACCTGTGAGAGCACTGCCGTATCTGCCCGTTGCTCCGACTTGTACGTTCTGCAACAGAACTGGGCACTTGCACAAGGACTGCCGCTTTGCCAACCATCGGTGCCTCGGGTGTGGGGGTACCGACCATATCGTCCGTGACTGTCCCAGGAACAGGTCTGTTGTACCGGCTGGAGGTCCAGCTCAGTTGAGAGCACCAGTCCGCGCTCAGGGAAGACCACCTCTTCCTCCACAGAGGTATGCCTTCGATCTACGGAGGATGGCCCCTAGAGGAGGTCAGATGGGAGGTCGTGGTCAGGCCTTTAACCTGACTGCAGCGGAAGCTAAAATGGCTACTGGAGTGGTTGCAGGTATGTTGTTGTAATTGTGTTATTTTATATTCAATTCTTGCATATTTCTTTCTCTCTTATGCTTAATCTGTTGTGCATACTGCATGCATCTTTCATTCTTATTCATTAGATCTTTCTGTTAGGCATCATTCTTGTGCATTCTCTCCCTGCCCTTGTGTTTTTCGATTCTGGTGCAACCCACTCATTTGTGTCTTCCCGCTTCGTCGATCGTCATCAATTAGCAAGCGACATCATGCCAGCAGCTTGGGATATCACCACTGGTGGAGACACTATTGTTTGTTCTAAGGTGTGCAAGCAGAGCCCTCTACTGATCTATGGCAAGGAATTCGAAGCTAATCTGATTGTGATTAACAACTCTGGCTTTGACGTTATTCTAGGAATGGATTGGCTAGGAGTTACCCATGCAGTGATTGACTGTCGGAAGAAAAAGGTGATTTTCAAGCTTCTTGGGCAACCAGAGTTCGAATTTCATGCGGGTGAGACACCGTCTGGACGTGTCGAGAGCCCGATATCCCCGAAGGCTGGTGAACTTGAGTCATTGTGCACTGATGGTGAAGTTTCACCCGTAGTCGTGCAGGAGTTTCTCGACGTCTTGCCTGAAGAGTTGCCCGGAATTCCACCAGATCGAGAAGTGGAGTTCAGCATTGAGGTTCAGCCGGGTACGACACCAATCTCGAAGAGCCCGTACCGCATGGCGCGAATTGAATTGGCCGACCTGAAAGTACAAATCCAGGAATTGTTGGACAAGGGCTTTATCAGACCATGTGTTTCACCTTGGGGAGCTCCAGTGTTATTCACCAACAAGAAGGACGGTAGTCGCAGGCTCTGCATCGACTACCGGGAGCTGAACAATGTCACGGTGAAGAACAGGTACCCACTGCCAAGAATTGATGACCTGTTCGATCAGCTGTGTGGTGCATCTGTATTCTCGAAGTTGGACCTTCGCTCTGGTTATCATCAAGTCAACGTAAAAACTGAGGATATTCCGAAGACAGCGTTCCGCACGAGGTATGGACACTACGAATTTTTGGTGATGCCCTTTGGCGTTACCAATGCACCGATAGTATTCATGAGCCTAATGAACAGGGTATTTTCTCTGTTCTTGGATCAATTTGTCGTTGTGTTCATAGACGACATCCTGGTGTATTCGCGGAACAAGGAAGATCATGCCGAGTACTTGAGAATTATCTTACAGACTCTGAGAGAGAATCAATTGTACGGGAAGCTCAGCAAGTGCAAATTTTGGCTGAACCGTGTTGCCTTCTTGGGCCACATTATCTCTAGTGAAGGTATCTCAGTAGATCCATCGAAGATTTCTGCTGTCAAGGATTGGCCAGTGCCGATGTCAGTCCCAAAAGTGCAGAGTTTTCTTGGATTGGCAGGATATTATAGGAAATTCATTCAAGACTTCTCAAAGATTGCAGGACCCTTGACCAACTTGATGAAGGAGTAGAAATTTGTCTGGGATAGTGCCTGTGAGGAAGCTTTTGTGGAATTGAAGAACCGGTTGACATCAGCACCTGTGCTGACGATACCAGACAGTTCTGGTGAATTTGTGATTCACTGCGATGCTTCAGGTAGAGGTTTGGGTGCAGTTTTGATGCAGAAAGGTAAAGTTGTGGCTTATGCTTTAAGACAGTTGAGGCCGCATGAAAAGAACTACCCTACCCACGATCTAGAACTTGCAGCCGTAATATTTGCTCTGAAATTATGGAGACACTATCTGCTTAGGGATAGGGTGCAAATCTGTACAGACCACAAGAGTCTCAAATATGTGTTCACGCAGAAGGAGTTGAACATGAGACAGAGAAGATCGTTAGAACTGATGGCAGATTTCGACATCGATTTGTAGTACCACCCGGGTAAGATAAATCTGGTACCCGATGCTCTGAGCAAGAGACCTGCTGCAATGTTTCTGACCATGCAGAAGGAAGTGTTAGAAGATATGAGGAGGCTAGAATTGGAAGTGATTTTTCACGGTGCAGCGTCGAAATGTATGATGTTACAGTTGCAGTCTTCATTAGTGGAGCAGATCAAGGCAGCTCAGGCAGATGATTGACAATTGCAGGAATTCCGCAGTGAAGTAGAAGCAGGTCTGAGATCTGATTGGGTCATTCACTCAGACGGGTCGCTCTGTTTTGGCTCCAGGTTGTGTTCCAAGAGGTGAAGTCAGGCAGAGACTACTTGAGGAACCCATCGGTCTCCATACTCTATTCACCCAGGTGGTACCAAGATATACAGGGATTTGAAGCAGCATTTTTGGTGGCATGGCATCAAAAGGGCTGTAGCAAGGTTTGTGTCACAATGTCTGATCTGTAAACAAGTGAAGGCGGAGCATCAGAGAACCGCTGGACTGTTGCAACCTCTTCTGATTCCGGAATGGAAATGAGAGAATATCACTATGGATTTCGTGACAGCGTTGCCCAGGAGTCCCAAAGGTCATAATGCTATCTGGGTGATAGTTGACCGATTGATGAAGAGTGCCCACTTCATCCTATTTATAGTGGGTCAATCTACTGAGAGTCTGGCGAAACGGTGTATTCAGGAAGTAGTGAAACTGCATGGTGTTCCCGTTAGCATCGTATCCGACCAGGATACAAGATTCAGGTTCCAGTTCTGGGAGAGCCTTCAAAAGAGTTTGGGGAGCAAGTTGAACTATAGCACCGCATTTCACCCCTAGACGGATGGACAGTCCGAACGGACGATTCAGACACTAGAGGACATGTTGCGATCCTGTGTTCTTCAATTTGGTGGTTCTTAGGAGGATCATCTACACCTGGTTGAGTTCTCGTACAATAATAGTTATCAGGCGAGTCTCAATGTAGCTCCGTTCGAAGCACTCTATGGTCGCAAATGTAGGTCCCCAGTCTGTGGGGACAACATTGGCGAGAGAAAACTCTTGGGACGAGAGTTGATCATGAAGACACTTGATGCGGTGGCTCAGATCAGGAAGCATCTGAAAGCTGCTCAGGACCGGCAGAGGAAATTGGCTGACTGTCATCGTCAACCTTTAGAGTTTGAGGCAGGTGATCATGTATTTCTGAAGGTATCACCATGGAAGGGCGTCATCCGGTTTGATGGTGGGGATAAGCTGAGTCCCCGATTCATTGGTCCTTTTGATATCGTGGAGCGTGTGGGCAAGGTAGCCTACAGATTTGCATTACCGCCAGCCTTGTCTGGAGTCCATGACATATTCCACATCTCTCAGCTCAGGAAGTATGTCAGAGATGACAGTCGTGTGATTGACTACTCAGAGTTGTCCATGAGACCAGACTTATCGTGCGAAGTTCAACCAGTTGCTATTCTAGACAGACGTGAGAAAGTGTTAAAGAATAAAGTTATCAAACTTGTTCGTGTCTCAGGGAATCCTCACTTGCCCGGTGAGTCGATATGGGAATTGGAGGAGGAAGTCCAGAAGAAGTTCCCTCACCTCTTTAAGTAGTTGTATGTTGTTTTGATTGTTTTTTTTTCTTTTCTCGGGGTGCCTACTATCCACTGATGTGAATTTCGATGACGAAATTCTTCTTGTATGGTGGTTAGGATTTGTAACCCCTGTTTCTAATTGTACGGATTTTCCTATATTTTGATGGTGTTCTCTTTTCTAATTTATTGTATTTTGGGTCTTAGTCTTATTGTAGGCTTTCTATTTCAATTTATTTTCTTGTATTATTATTGTTAGCCCAATCCATATGCAAGCCCAAACCCATCTCCTTAGTGGATCTTGAACCCGAAACCTAGTCTACCCAAACCCAGATTCTCCCTAACTAATAACCCAGATCTCCTCCCCTCAATCCCCCGTATCCCTAACTCCGCATGATTCCCTCTATTATTTTATTAAATTAACTCTCCCCCACTCTCCTAAAAATCACAACAGCCCACTTTATCTCCCGTTCACTCTCTCGCCCGTTCCCACTCTCTCTATCCCCGTTTTCACATTAACCGCCAACAAACCAAGAAACCCATCGCCTTTCCCCTTTCCCGTTGCCAACTCCAACCACCACCTCCATTGCCGTCGCCACCATCTCCATCACCATCCCCTCGTCCCCTCGACCTCGTCGCACCCCCGTCGAGCCGCCCTCTCCTCGTTTCATCCCCACTTCGAAAAACCCATCAAACCCATCACTGAACCCCTGGACCTTGCCCTCCGCTCACCTTCGCTTGGACCTCGATCCCTCACCGTGCACCCATTCATTCTCCGGAGAACCCCCATCATTCTCGTCGTCGCCATCCAAGCCGAGCACGCCGTCGCTTCGTCTCCCCTGTTTTCGAGCGAAAACAAAGCACTCGCCATTGTTTGGATTAACGTCAATTTCTATAAGTGTAGAACCAAAGTTCCAATTACACCTTTGTTCTCAAAAATATACTCTATTTCATTTTAATAAATCCCAATTTATTTTTCATAAGTCCCACATAATTTTAGAATAATAATAATATTTTTTTCATAATTTTTAAACATCAAAAAACCGTCAAAAATCTTTTTTTTTCCAAAAAGTTTAATACTGGCCGAAACCAGGATTCAAACCAACAACCACAGGGAAACAAGCCGCACGCTCTGACCACTAGGCCGATCACGCCAATCGATATAAAGGGGATTAAGAGCTTTAAATGCTCTCGGCTGAAGCTTAATTAATTTTTAAATGCGCAACAAAATATATGGTGCTAACAAGAATCGAACCATCGACCTGTGAGAAACCAACTGCACACTGTAGCGATTAGAAGCCTCCCGACCACTTGAGCTATAGGCTCAAGTTGTCTCAATACAACTTGCACTCTAATTAAATCAACTCTCTGTCTAATAGCACATTTCGATGTTTCAAAAGCTCTCATTTGAGTTTTGCTTTTACTAAACTTACTGTAAATTTCTAGATTAATTATTCCCATAATAATTTATACTCCAGTAATTTAAAAATAATTTTTCCAATAATTAAACACATATTTTGTATACAATTAGTTTAAATTGTATGCTACTACTACCACATTTCCTTTTCGACATTTCTTATCCAATTTTAACATCAATATTCTCTATATCAATTCCCTGTTTATATTCATTCCACAAACCTACAAAATATATTTTAAGTCATTCATTACAACACTATCACAAAAGGTTCATTCAAGCACATAAAACAATATTTTCATCTACTAACATTTGCATATAGTTTTTGATGCTAACAATGAATTTTCTTCAAGCAATCCATAGCTATAATTATTTTACACACAACTTAAGTTTGATGATGGAATCACATACAAGTCATTTATCAACATTCCAATCAACTAATAAGCCATTTTTCCAATTAAAATGTACTCTTATTAATCTTTTTCATGCATTAATATTTCAATTCAATCTTAGCATGCTTTCTAATGGAAAATAACCCACCTTAGCATGATGTCTAATTAGAAATATGGAAAATAACACACCTTAGCATGATATCTAATTAGAAATATGAAAAATAACCCACCTTAACTGGAGAGAAATACTATTGCAACACCTCCTAAAAGTCCTTGCCAAAAGTGCGTTCCTCCTCCTCCTCGATGTGCACCCAAGCCTTCCAAAATGCCAACCCGAGCTCCTTGATGCCGGCCTTCCGTTTTTTATGCAAGCACAACTCCCTCACACACAACTCAATCTTTTAACTCACTTACTATACTACTAATAATGTATTTTATACTATAGGTTGTGGAGAAATAAAGAGTACAAAAATAACTAGGCTAGGGGGGGTATTTATACTAAAATTTGGAGTGAATGGAAGGCTAGGATCAAACTAGGAGTTACAAATAAAAGGTTAGGATTCAAGGGGGAGTTATGGTAACCAACCATGATCAAGAAACCACCACCCATGACTCCATTCAAATTTCCCTTTTCCCTCCATGTCAAAACCGGCCTCACTTGGTGCATTTGCACATGTACGTGCAATGCACGTGCATGCATTAGTCCTCCATAAAAAAAATAATTGTACATTATATTTTCTATAATAATAATCTTTAAAAGATGTTCTCCATTACAAGTTGTAATTAAAATAAAAATAACTCATGGGCTTTAATTAATGGGCCAAAATAATAGTTTTATATAAAGAAATTAAATAAATTAGATTTGAGCTCGAAAGAAAGGTTTATGTTTATTTGAAGAAAAATGGGCCTTTATAAAAATAATTAAAGAACACATATTATATATATATATACTCATCATCCATAATGAAAAATAATTATAAGATTTCATACAACAAAAATTTGCACGTGCACACTACGTGCAAAATAAATAAATAATTTTCATAAATGAAAATCGGGGCATTGCAGAAATGATAGAATCTTTGATTGCTATTTTATGGAGTTTAACTTGTAGAGTTTCTTTAACTTCCGATTGTTGGAAGGGTTGCAACAATATTCCAATGATGAGAATAACTTGTCATTGGATCGATAGTGATTGAATTCTTCAAAAAAGAATCATATCACTTGCCGCGTTGCCCTATCCCCATAGTGGTAATGAAATTAAAAATCGTATTTTAGAAATTTGTAATTTTTTTCCATATTCGTGATAAAATTATGTGTATAAGTTTTGATAATGCATCTAACAACAATGCATCAATTAGTAAATTACAAACCGCATTAAACCCTTCATCTGACAATATTTTTCATATTAGATGTGCATGTCATATTTTAAATTTATATGTTCAAGAAGCATTAAAAATGGAAAGCATGGAAAGCATGGTGTAGGCTTAAAAATGTATATTTTAGAAAATTTACAAATATTGTTAAACATCGATGAAACTCTACTTTTGATTTTCTATATGTTGTTACTGAATATAAAGCATGTATGGCAAAAATATGCCAAATTTTCAAATGACTTCCGAAGCTTGGTATTTTGCCGAATCTTTGTTAAAATTTTTAGAACATTTTAAAACCGCAACTTTAAAATTTTCAAAATCTTATAAATCTATTTCTAGTAGCATTTTATTTCGATAGTTACTATGATGCAAACTTTCAAAGAAATAGTTGATGATGCTTTTATTGGTCATATTGTGAAACCTGCATAAACCGAAATTTTGAAGTATTTTAGTCCACCTCCGATGTTATATTGTATTGCTATTGTGATGGATCCTCGTATCAAATTAGAAGGTATGAAGAGTTTGATTGAAATGTTTTTTACTTTACTAGGAGATGAATCTGAAATTGATTGCCAAACATTTTTAGCTAGTTTTGAATCGACATTAAATAACTTGTATGATTTTTATGATAGAAGTTTTGCATCTGGTAGTATAACTAGTTTAGTTAGTTCTTCTTCTGCTACTTCTAGAGGTAAGGGTCAGAATAAATTAGATGATGCCACATTTAATTTACTTGCACAACTTCAATAAAAAAAAACCCAGGACTAATCAACCAAATGAATTACATTGGTATAATCAACAAGATTCTGAAAGTTTTACTTCTACACTTGATATTTTACAATGGTGGAAAGACCATGAACATACTTATAGTATTCTTAAATATATGGCTAAAGATCTACTAACTCCTTCTGTCTCTACAGTTACTTCAGGAAGTGCATTTTCTACAAGTGGCAAGGTTCTAATCGATTACTGGAATCGTTTGAAGCCCCAATCATTGGAGTTGCTCGTCTGCACGGAAGACTAGATGAAGGCCGAAGATAGGATTCAAGGAAAAGGGTTCGAAACGTCTACAAGTGGAAGCAACTCACCGTAAGAACAATAACAACAACAATAGCAACCAACATGAAGAATTGAAGACCAACAACAACAACAATAACAACAAATTGAAGACCAACAAATTGAAGAAAATTGTAATTGTATAAAATTTTTGTTTTTTATAAAAAATTAGGATAATTGAAAAAAATTGAAATTGTATCGAATAAATTTGTTATTGTATAAAACAAATTTGTAGAAAATCTTTGTTTTTTTAAAAAAAAGTTGGAAACTTGTATAAGTAGAAATCATATTAATAATATATACATTTTTGTTGGCAATTTCACTCTTTATTTCTTATTATTATAATTACATTTTTTTATTATTAAAATTACTTTTTTTAAGTTAAAAAGATTTTAGACGGGCCAACCCGCGACCCGACCCGGGTTGGACCCTAATGGGTTCGCGGGTTGGGCGAGTCGAGTTTTTGCAATTCCAACCTGACCTGGCCCGGCCCGGTTGCCATTCAGACACGATCCGAACTCGCCCTAGTTAGGTTCCAACCCGGACGGGTTCGACCCGACCCGGTCTGGTCGACCCGTTTGCCAACCTTAGGAAACTTGGAGAATTTTTTTAAAAATATTTACACAACATCACAGCTAAAAATTTACATAATTCACTACACTATTTAAAAACTAAATATTTTATACAAAATCAAGAAACTAAGATTAAAAACATTTTAAATTTTAAAATAAGACCCGTTGATAAAAGATTGATAGAAAGAAAACATATAACTGATAAGAAAACATTAGAATATTTATTAATAACCAATAGAGTAACTGAAAAACTACCAAAGGAGATACAAAAAGTAATATTCCATACAAGGTACTAGATTATTGGAACGAAGAAGTAAGTTCGTATTACCAACACCTCCTAGCACACAAAATATGAAACCATAGGAATTAAGTTAGAATGGATAAAAGTCCAAAAATAATAACATCAATACATAAATTAAATCCAAAAATAGAATTAAAAATTTATATGATAAACATTCAAGAGTTGAAAGAAGATTACAATGGCCCAGAATTATGGGAACTATAAGAAAAAATTTAAAAATCATAAATAAGAACATAAAAGAACTAAGTTGATAAATAACAGAGGACACACAAGAAGAACTAGACGTAAAAGAAGAAGGAATGTAGGAGTTAGAAGCTATGACAAACCTTAATATAAACATTTTAGCAATAGAAGATTCATTGGAAAATCCCAATTCAGATGAGGTAGAGGAAGCCTTAAAGAATCTAGATAAAACAAATGAAGAAATAAAAATAGACCAAGAAAAAGACAAGGTTGTAACAAAAACCTACAGATAATCCAACTAATATGTACGAAAACTTAAGACCATCACCTAGTAAAAGTCCTTTTCATCTACCATGGAAATGGCAAAATAGTGAAAGCAGTAAGTTAGGAAAAGAAAAAGAAAAAGAAAAAGAAAAAGAAAAAGAAAAAGAAACACCAAAATATGAACCTGCAGAACACTATGAAAAAGAAGTAGCTGAAAATGGAAAATGAATAGATCTAGATTGTGTAAAAGATATAGACAGAACAATAGAAGAATAGGTAAAAACATTTATAATAGTAGGATTTAGGTAAAACCTCTCAGGAAATACATTTGAGAAATTTATAGGAGCAACCTTTACAGGAGTAGTAGCAAAATGGTGGAATGGACTAAAGGAAGAAGAAAGAAGTATAGTCAGAAAATCAAAACCAATTGATGATAAAGGAACAGAAGAAAATTCAGCACAAAAAACCATAGGTTTAAAAGAAATAATTACAAATTATGAGATAGCAATAAGAACATAATTTAATGTCTATGATAACAAAGAAGAACACACTAGATATAAAAAGAACCAAACAAGATGGAGACTAAGCAATTAAAAAATTTGTGACATATGTTATTTTGATGACTATGCTTGTGAATTCAAAGAATATTCCCAAGATATTTATTATACGAAAGATGAAAATAGTCCAATCCTAGATTCATTTTCCCTAAAACTACCAGATCCATGGAGTATAAACATGTATATTGTTGGGATGTGGTGTCTACAAACACACCGGTGGCGCATCAGAACTAAATAGAGCAATGAGGAAGTTGAAGTAAATGAGACGAATCAATTGAGCAAGCACGCAAATAGATCCACCAATCCAACACAAACACAATGAAAATTTATCTCGGTTAGCTTTCGCTTAATCTGGATGGGAAATATATGGAGATATAGTATTCAACTAGGAGAGATTACAAGGAGTTATGGATTTATTCAATAGAATGAATTAAACTCATTAACAAAAAACAATCTTTCTCTCAAGCCTCTCCTTGCAATGGAGAAAATATCAATGAAGATCTCAATCTCTTATATTGAAGGTGATTACTGTAACGCCCCGATCTCGATCAGCGATTTTAGCAAACAAACAACTGTCCACCACATGCTGCCTCATAAAATGTGCTATAGCTTGTTGGTGACCTATAATCCCAGAAATGTATATATATATATATATATATATATATATATATATATATATATATATATATATATATATATATATATATATATATATATATATATATATATATATATATATATATATATATATAATCTGCGAATCTCCCGATATAGAGAAAGCACAGCCCAGGAGCATAGCCCCACTTATAGAGAAAGCACAGGTGAAGTCATCAGGGGGCCCCACTGACCGCCAAGTCACACACAACCTAGGAGCATAGCTCCTTCCCCTCTCTTGCACGTGGACCCCTTACCACGTGGTAAGGCAACATCAGCAACATCTTTACTGCATTCAACCGTGTAACCCCCATTCCCGTAAATAAATATTTTCTGAATATTTTTTGTATTTTGATTAATTATAATTTACCTTGTGTTAAATTCATTTTGGATTCTCTATAAAAATATTTTCTGATTGAAAATTTTATTTGTTTCGAACAGTGGTATATTTTAACGTCAATTTCTATTTCTATTGATCTACTATCCGATGCTACCAGCAACCGCAGCGACACACCAGCACCCCATCACCTCCGGCACCCCCTGGTCCCCTACGATGCAGCACCGCCTGTGCCCTGGACCTGTGCTCCCTCATAATCAGCGCCAGTAAATCCCGTGGTGTCTTCGCTCCGTCCGCCTCTCGCCGCACCTCCCGTGCATCGCCCTATGCACAGCTCAACGCCAGCCCCGGAGTTCACCTCCTCTTGCTCTTCCGATGCCAGAGCCAAGCCCTTCACATTGCTAATTGTTTTGATCATAGCTTTGGATTTGGACCGTCAGATCTTCGTTAATCATCATGATCATGATCTCCATCATTGCCTTCAATTGTGGACCGCCCGATCCGATCAGATCATCATCAGCAGCAGCTTTCAATCTCAGCCATCCGATCGTTGATCATCGCGATCGTGATCATCATCTTGATCTTGGTCTTGATCTTGATTTTCGATCTCAGCCTTCCGATCGACCGATCACACTTGGTCTCGGCCCTTGATCGTCTTGATCGTCTCGTTCGTCTTCTACTTGGTGAGTTAAACATTTGATCCACTTTTTATTCTCATTCATTAAATTGTCAATCATGGTATATTTACTCTTTGAGTACTCTTCTAATTCTTATATATTTTATGTTCGATCTCGGCAGTTGGATTCGCTTGATCTTCATCTTGATCACCATCTTGATCAACGAGATTCGTGCCCGATCGTGATGTATGTGAACATTTACTCGTCGTCATGTCACTGGGATTTTGATCCCGTTATTCTCAAATTATCGGATATAATCATCATCTAAAGGCAAGTCATCTTACTCTCGAATTGTATTGTTTCGTATTCGAGATTATTTGTTGAATCCCGCAAGTAGATCCATATTGAATATCGTATATTGTTATTGTTATCTATCGATGGGATACTACGGATTTACACGAGCGAATCCAAGTAGTAGTCTTGACTTCGTGTCATCTCTTTGCCTCTAATGTATAGAGATCTTACATGCATTCATGTAATTAGTTATTGAATATAAGAATACGGAACTATTGTTGCATTTCATCTCATGACATTATACACAACTATTGTAGATTGTGTAGTATGGTTGATTGTTCATGTGATTGATAATGATAAATTAGATGATTGTAATTAGTAGGGTAATGGACATTATATATCATAATACTATGTTCACATAGGGGTAACTTGTTGTGATTTATGATTGTTAACCTCTAACTCACCATTCATAACATCTTGATTATTTTTATGCTTGAAAAATTATATTGAGACCCTGAATTTACTGCCAACCTGAATATTATCGTACTATTTCAACCTAGATAATGTCGATAAAATCAGTCACTTTCTGAATATAAAACGTAGCTCTAAGTGTCTAGTTGCCAATAACATCCAGAATTTTTGAATTCCAAGTTACGGTTTGTGAGATACCGCAGTTTTACCGCTGCTGTGTCGAACAATTTCAGATCCTAAAAACTTCCATCACACCTTGATTCACAATTAATTTAACCATGCTACCTATAAGATAATGACTCAAAATTTTGCATGCTGATACTAGACACATTAGAGAACATTCCCTAATTTTCCTGGAATTAATTAATGTTGTTTAGGTCCTGTTCCATATGTATAAACACAATTTTACAAATTCTGGCAGAACACAAATCCTTGTATTGTTTACTGTTTTGACACATGTTACCACAACTTTTATGTACCTTAATTATATGCGTTGGAACCGAGCAGGAGTCTAGTTTCTAGACCTTCTGATGGATTCACATTTGCTATCTCGTAGCAACGGGAATTCTAATTTTGGTACATCAACCTACTGCTGTCAAGAATTGGGTTTCTATATTTAATAATATAGAATTGAATCTATAATGTTATAATTGGTGCATTTAATTGTATAGAGTATATTGCATGATCTTAGGGTTGTTTTGCCATCTTTCTAGTGTCCCTTATTAATCGCATGATTGTATGTTAATAGAATAAAGAATGTTAATCAAGCCAGGGTTAAGGGTTGACTAGGGTAGTTGACAATATAGTCAGTGTACTCGGATGATGGCCAGTAATTATTATCGTTATCGGCATCGTGTAAGAAATTACACATGTCTAGTGTTTTTATCGTTATCGGTATCGTGTAAGAAATTACACATGTCCAGTGTTATTACTATGATCGTCATCATACCAAGTACATGAACTATAGAATCTACCACCTTAGTCTAAACGAAATTGATTGTATGCATCGAACCTGTGGTACGGCACACATGAGACACAGTAGTACGTGCATTATCTAGGATTAAAAATGAAAATATACTTAAGACTTTCATCACATTGTCATTGTATATTGTTATCTTTATTGAACAGTGTTATCATTATTGTTGCCATTATTATTATTGTTTATCATTATCGTGATAAATCATCGTTATTGCATATTGTACCGTTATTGCTTTGTCACTGTTCAACACTATTGATTTCATCGTTCATTGAATTCATTGCTATACCGCCATTGTCATTGTTTCTCTATTTCTCTACTTAGTTTACTGTTTTGACACATGTTACCACAACTTTTATGTACCTTAATTATATGCGTTGGAACCGAGCAGGAGTCTAGTTTCTAGACCTTCTGACGGATTCACATTTGCTATCTCGTAGCAACGGGAATTCTAATTTTGGTACATCAACCTACTGCTGTCAAGAATTGGGTTTCCATATTTAATAATATAGAATTGAATCTATAATGTTATAATTGGTGCATTTAATTGTATAGAGTATATTGCATGATCTTAGGGTTGTTTTGCCATCTTTCTAGTGTCCCTTATTAATCGCATGATTGTATGTTAATAGAATAAAGAATGTTAATCAAGCCAGGGTTAAGGGTTGACTAGGGTAGTTGACAATATAGTCAGTGTACTCGGATGATGGCCAGTGATTATTATCGTTATCGGCATCGTGTAAGAAATTACACATGTCTAGTGTTTTTATCGTTATCGGTATCGTGTAAGAAATTACACATGTCCAGTGTTATTACTGTGATCGTCATCATACCAAGTACATGAACTATAGAATCTACCACCTTAGTCTAAACGAAATTGATTGTATGCATCGAACCTGTGGTATGGCACACATGAGACACAGTAGTACGTGCATTATCTAGGATTAAAAATGAAAATATACTTAAGACTTTCATCACATTGTCATTGTATATTGTTATCTTGATTGAACAGTATTATCATTATTGTTGCCATTATTATTATTGTTTATCATTATCGTGATAAATCATCGTTATTGCATATTGTACCGTTATTGCTTTGTCACTGTTCAACACTATTGATTTCATCGTTCATTGAATTCATTGCTATACCGCCATTGTCATTGTTTCTGTATTTCTCTACTTGCATGTCCACGACTTGCTCTAAGGATATTTTTCCTCTCTTTAGATGAATATCTTACAGGTAATCAAGGAGATTTACCTGACGGACTAGGGGAGCAGTAATGGTGAAGGAGATATTTTGCTGCACCGCTTAAATAAATATTGCTTTATTTGAGAACTTTAATAAATTGAACAAATGTTGTTTCTTTGTATTGTGGGCTTTGACCTGAATGCTGTTTGTTAAAGTCCAGATATTGGGTTATTTTGATGTTGGTTATTTTTATGCTTAAATTCCAATGTTGTTATTTATGTGATTATCCCTTCATTGCATGCGTGGTTGTTTTACTTCTTATTTATATTGTTGAGTTGGATCGATAACAGCCTATGGATGACGCAAGTCATTCGCTGGGCTGTGTTACATGCTTGCATTCCGTATTTTGGGAAGCAGGGCGTGACAAACCGGGTGGGTCCCCCCTCCCCCCCCCCCCCCCCCCCCCCCATTCAAATTCTATACTCTATTTCCTATAGAAATTCTATAGGACACCCCCCTCCCCCCCCCCCCCCCCCACATTCAAATTCTATACTCTATTTCCTATAGAAATTCTATAGGACACCCCTCCAATTATATATATATATATATATATATATATATATATATATATATATATATATATATATATATATATATATTCTTAACACGGGGTGTTACAGACACCCCTCCTTAAGAATTTAGTGTCCCTTGATTTTGCTAGCGATACAGTACCCTGATTCTACGTGTTGTCCAGTCCCCTAGCCTACCTCAGTGGATTTATCGGGCGACCTGACCTAACACCGCACCCTCCCATGCAAACTTACCAGTACATTTTCTAGCTCCATCTCATGCAAACTTACCAGTATATATATCCGATATGGGACGATTCCCACATCCTCTCTCCTCTCTCCCATGTACTGACATCACCAGCACGTGCAGCAACCCCCCTCTCTTCTCCTCGGTGGGTCCCGCACCCCCCTCCACGTCAGAGCAGTTACAACCTGCTGCACTTTCGCGTGGACAAACAGCCCCCTTCTTTTTTATTCAAACCGAGTCCTACATGCCCATTTAATTTCATACAACTCACCTATAGAACTCTTCTATATGTATTCTCATTAATTATATATATATATATATATATATATATATATATATATATATATATAATACGGGACGTTACAACCCCTGCCCCCCCCTCCCCCCCCCCCTAAGAATTCAGCATCCTTGCTGAAGCCGGAACTTGCAACGTAGCGCCAGGATCTCCTTGCGTACCCTAATTCTGCTAGCTGTACATGTAACACCATAAATTTTGAAATAATTTTTTTGGGATTAATAAATGAATTAAAGTGATTTTTGGTGATTTAATAAATATTTTTTCTAAAATTTATATTTGTACACGTGCAAATATTTTCTTGGGAATTTCAAAGTCAGAAATTATTTTGGGAAAACTAATATTTATTAGTAGGTTTTATTTATGAATTTACTGGATTTTTACTGGATTTTTCTGAAATTTATTTGGCATGTTTGAAAATATTACAAAAGATGGGCTTTTGTGCAAAATTACCACTTGGAGTAAAAACTCCAGAATTTCATTTTTCTGGGCTGAGCATGATGGCTAGACAGAGGTATGGATTTTACTTTTTATTCTCATAGATTTGGTTTATTCCGCAAATTTGTTAAAGTAAGGTTTTTTTTTTTGCAAAATTGCCACTTAGAGGCAAAAATTACAAAATTCGTTTTCTAGGTTTGAAAACAGTGTCGGCCAGATCAGGGTAGTTATTTTTTTATTTTAAATCTCAATTGGTTTGGTAATCTAATTTCCTATTATAAGGATTTATATATGTAAAGATATATTCTAAAGGAATATTTTGCAAAATCTTCTCAAAACCCTAATACCTAAATTTCCGGTCCATTAAAGAGAAATGCAGCCGTCTCTTTACTGCACAAAACAAAGGGTTTTCTTTATTATTAATTTCCTGGAGTTTCGAAGCGAGGAACTTGGATTTCTTGCGAAATGAAGGACTTTTCTTATTCTCTTTATTATTTCAGTTGATTCTTCAATAAGGTGAGTGACATATGTTTGTTTTCTTATTGTTCTATGCATGTTGTATGTGATGATTTGTCTATTAGAATGCATGCTAGAGGGTAGTATGATGATATAATGAATTGTTGATGGATGGATGAATAAAGATTGAATCTTTCATGAAAACTATGCTATTGATGATTAAAATTCTATATAGATGATTTAGAATGTTAAAGAACCTAATAGAGATCATGGGTAGGTTGCTTTATTTCATGTTCTTGCTGATTTGATGGTTTATAATGAGTTGTATGATGTATATTGCATAAAATGAATAAAAATTTAGTCCTTATTGTGTATGCTTGAACATGTGATCGGTTGATGTTTGGGATGAGTAAAACTCGATGATTGAAAGTTGTAGATGCTTATAGTCATGGAAAAATTAATCTAACAAATTGTGGATGTGTGTAATAAGTTGCAAAGGAGTTTTGAGATCTAAAAATTAGGTTTTGAAGAAATTGAGTTGGGGATGGCTTCGGGTCTGGTGTATGGAGACCGAAAGTGGGTTTTTGTGTTTTTTTTTGAAGTTTTCGATTGGGATTTGATTTGTTTCATACTACGATTTAATTGAGCCTTTATACTACTCAAATTGATGGATTTTGATGCTTTAACTGATGCAAACACACACCTATATACACTAATATATTCATAAATCCTGTTTTGAAGAAGTTTTATCGAAAATTGATCTTTTTTGAAATCGATGAGGTTTTGATATGTTTTATAAACTCCAGTATGTTAGACAAGTTGTATTTGATCATCTCAGGGTTTTTAAATTTACAATGCATGTTTTAATAGAGTATAATCTTGTATCAGTCGAAAAAGTGCACAATTTTGAAACTAGTCGAGTAGCAGCTAACAGTCGATCGATCCCATTTTGAACTAAGATGTGCGGTCAATCGTCATTTGAAAATTTGGATTTTCTAGGCTTGTGCAATCGACCGTCGTTCTTTGAACTGTTTTCGACAGTCGACCGTCACCTGCTGTTTTTGAAGATTTGTTGAGTTTTCTTGTTGATTTCTTGAATGATTATTTCCTTACACTTATGGATTATTGATCTAATGTTTTAGATGAATTTTTTGCTACAGATTACTATAAATTACAGAGAGTTATATCTTGATTATAATAGAGTTTAACATGCATTTCTATGACTTTATAAAGTAAAATATATACGGTTTTTGAAGGAATTAATGTTTCGTGATATTCTATGACTTCAAAATACGAAATTCAGTTATTTTGTGGATTTGATACTTTATTTCAGTTCTGAAAATTTGTGAAGTATTTGGATAAATTTGAATTTGTTTGGTTAAAGGAGTTTTCTTAATATAAACGTTTTGATGATGGAATTAAGAGTTTTATTGAATAATTTTGTGTTGATATTCGAATTGTGAGTCTCTATGAGTTGAGTGGGATTCTTGTAAACCGGCAATCGAGATTTTGTGGATTTTTGACCAGTTGGGTCTCGGAGTTGTTTTGGTTGGAATTAAGTCCGGCAGGATACACTAACTCTAGACAGGGGGAAATTTGTGTTTTAATAATAATCAACCTAAGGACAGACATTAGCAGAGATGTGATGAAACTTGGGAAACGTAAGTATATGCTCTGGAGGTCTAGTCCAATGGATGCGTTCCAGGACTATGTGTTATTTGTCCCGAGAGGACAGTTAGTATGTTAGCGTGTCGAGGGTCGGCAGGCCTATTCACGAAACATACGGTGCATTCGCGTGTCGAGGGTCGGCGGGCCTATTCACAGGATGTACTGTGTATCTGCACGTCGAGGGTCGGTAGGCCTATTCGTGGGGTACACGGCAGGAAGGTGATTCTCCTGTTTTTGAACTATGCTTACATGATGCTTGCGCGTCGAGGGTTGTCAGGCCTATTCGCGGAGTAATCTGGATCATGTTTTTATCACCGCAGTAGGATTCGTTGCATAATGAGGGATTTATGAAGTGGGGAACGATAAGGGCATGCATCAGACCTATGTAGTATGGAATGCATAGAATCCGGCAAGTATGCATTAGAGAGTTATCATACTGCATTTGTATTTTCTTGACTTGGTTTTATGCATGTTTGTTTTCTGTTTTCCTACACTTGACACTTAGTTTAGTTTCACTTGATGTTTTCATGGTTTAATTATTGTTATTTCATATTCCATTCGTTACTAATGTTGGTATGGGTTGATTATGACTTTATTCTCTATGTTTTATTTATGTTGCATTTCCTTTGATGTCACTCACACCGTTATGGCTGACCCCCTATAGTTTTGGCGGTTAGGGTTATCTCTAACCTCATATTTTACAGGTAAGTACCTATATCTTGGAATTTTGATGCATGTGGTAGAATGATAATGTGGCTTATGCAAATTGTAAAAGAATGTGTTGTAAAAGAAAGAAATTGTAATTCAAGGTGTTTAATTTTCTGCTGTGCTTTGTAAAGAATTGGTGTAATGAAAGTTGAAAATTTTATTTGTGTTTGGCTATATTTACTATTACATTGAGGTAGATGCTGAGAATTGTGTCACATATTTCTGAGATATTATATTGAAAATTTGGGGTGCTAAAGTACAGTATTCTGATTCTGCGTGTTGTCCAGTCCCGTAGCCCACCTCAGGGGATTTACTGGGCGACCTGACCCAACCCCGCACCCTCTCAGGAATACTTACTAGTACATCTGTTAGCTCTAACTCAGGCATAACCACCACTATGTACCCACACTTGCTGTCGAAAATCGACTCTGATACCATTTGTAACGCCCCGACCCCATCAGCAATTTTAGCAAACAAACAACTGCCCACCACAGGCTACCTCATAAAAGGTACTATAGCTTGTTGGTGACCTCTAATCCCAGAAAATTATATATATATATATATATATATATATATATATATATATATATATATATATATATATATATATAATGCAAATCTCCCGATATGGGACAATTTTTCCTCACACCTCCCCTGCGCTCTCTCGCGAGAAAGCACAAGCGAAGTCAATAGGGGGCCCCACTGACCGCCACATCACGCACAGCCCATGAGCATCGCTCCTTCCTCTCTCATGCACGTGGACCCCCTTGCCACGTGGCAATGCAACAACAGCAGCATCTTTGCTACATTCAACCGGGTGGGTCCCCTCCCAATCAAATTCCATACTCTATTTCCTATAGAAATTCTATAGGACACCCCTCTAATTAATTAATTAATTAATTATATATGTGTTACCGCTAAATCTGGTGTGGGGGCAAACAGATAGTATTTGTGGATTCTTAGGAAAACTGAATAGCAAAAACCTGGAATCTTCTCACCGGAGTTTGACCGTTGACTCCCGCCGTTCACCTGCAAAAGTGCGATACACCGGGGTTGATCCCGGCGATGCACCCTCCGACGCTCAAGTCAGTAATCAGAGAAGATTATGAAAGAGCGTAAATTGGCAAAAGATTGATTACCTCTTAATGGTGGTGGATGGGGGGTATTTATAGCCGCCTTTGGGATCAAATTAGGAATGTAATCCCTAATTACCACTGAAAGGGTAGATGTGAATCAGGGCCGTTGATTAGGATTAATCAGAAATCCTAATTCTATCCTGCTGGGCTGGGTTTATTGCGGGTTGGGACCCGCACCCAGTTGAGATAGATCCATTCATGGGTTGTGGGCTTTTGGAAAGAAGACTCAGTATCCGCATCAGACCCGTTTGTAGGTGAAATTACCATTTTACCCCTAACTTTGAGATTCGTGTCCGATCTGGATGGTTCTGATTTAACCCTATTTTTAGCCATATCACGAGCCCCCCACTCCCGAAGACTGAGCTTGATCAGCCTTTGAGGAGTAGTTTTACTGTTTTAATGGCTTGCGGAGTGGTATAGGAGTCCAGATAGGAGGTGTCGAATCTTTGTGTGGGGTATTATGGTAATTTCTGAGTTAGTTGCGTGCCCAAGGTTGGCCTTGAGCTTCTCTGGATATTTGGCAATTTTTCTTAATTTTTATTTATTTTTCGGATCACTTATCTAATTTTGCGAAGTGTTGATTCATTGTTTGGGGGTCTTAATTGTCCCTTCTAAGCCATAATCACTTATCCAGAGGCTCAAAAATATTTCCCTGAATTTGTAATTATTTTTCAGAATTTTTAATTAATTTTCCCAAATTTTTAATCATTTTTTCGCAATTTTTAAATAAATAAATTGATTTTAATAAATAAAAATTAATTTTTAATACTGAATTATGACGTGGCAAGATCTGGGTCCTCCATCTCGTGTTGGCGCGAATTTCTGGAAGATCAGACGGCCTGGGTAGCTCAGCGAACTTTTTCTCCGTATGCGAGGGTCGGTGCATCGGCACCACGGCTCGAGTCCTCGGTAGCTCGGTGGATCGGCACATAGCGATCTGCCGAGCTACGTGGCACGATCCAGAGCGTTCATTATGGCACAAATCCCAAAAAAATGCTATCATGTCGTTTTGTGGATGTGGCATGATCTGAGCCGTCCATCAGGTTCTAGCACGTTTTTTGACAAGATCCAACGGCTGAGGTAGGTCGGCTCTATTTTTCTTCAAATGTGAGGGTCGGTACCTCGTCACTTCAGCTCGGCGACTTGGTAGCTCGTCGTATGCCCCCAGTAGCCCGGTAGCTCAGCTAAGCTGTTCGGTAGCTCGGCTAAGCACTCCGGTGGCTCGGCAGATCGGAATGAACTGTTGGGACACGTGGCTTAATCTGGAATGTTCATCATGACCCGAATCACAAGGACGGGGTTCAGATCACGAAAAAATACTATCTTGTCATTTTGTGGGCGTGTCATAATCTGAGCCGCTCATCAGATTCAGACACGAATATTGAGGCTATCCGACGGTGAAACTGGCTCGACGGTATTTTTCTCCATATGTGGAGGTCGGTACCTCGTCACCCCAGCCACGGAGGATGGTGGCTCGGTGGCTCGACCGAGCACTCCGGTGAATCAGCAGCTCAGATCGAGTCTTCGAACCACGTGGCGAGATCTGAGTCGTTCATCATGGCGCGTATCACGAAGTTAGAGGTTCAGATCACGAGAAAATGTTATCTTGTCATTTTGTGGGCGTGGCATGATCTGAGCCGCTCATCAGATTCGGACACGTATTTTGAGGCAATCAGATGGTGAAACTGGCTCGGCGGTATTTTTCTCCATATGTGGAGGTCGGTACCTCGTCAGTTCGTCAGATTAGCTTGGTGGCTCGGCGTCACGTCCTCTGCCCAGAGTAGCTCGGTGGCTTGGCCGAGCTGTTCGGTAGCTCGGCTGAGCGCGCCAGTGACTTGGCAGATTGGGTCGAGTCTTCGAACGGTAATGTTTAAGCAAACCGACGCACCTTTACACTGAAACGTCGCAGTTTTTTTTTCTTTTTTGTCATTTTGTCTCCCTTAATGGGCTTCTATGCATTTGGAAAGCCCAACAGTCACTTTCTTGGCTATAAGTTCTTACCCCCCTCACCCCTTAGCTCATTTCTCATTTTTACTCCCAAGTTTTTCACTTTTGCTCTGCTAGCGGCTATTTGTGCTCCAAGGCAGTTGTGCTAGCTGTCACGAGGGCCAGGCGATTTCTGGCGAACTATTTCCTACTGTGAACGTCACTTCAAGGTTACGTCACATCAAGGTCAGTTTCTCTCCTACCTTAGATATCTTTTAGAGATGTCAAGAGTAAACTCGGGAAGTGAGGAGTCGTCCTCGGGAGGTCGGAGTGCCGAGGAGGGGAGAGAAGTAGCGAGCCGTAGAAAGGGGAAGGAGCTAGTAGGGTCGTCTACGGCCGAGGGGAAGGGAAAGGAAATGGCTCGGTCTGTAATGGTCGAGGAGATCGTGGTGACTGATAGACGAGCTCCCGAATCGGGTCGGATGCCTGGCGTGTTGTCCGGTCATGCGGGGATAAGACAGTACAGCGGTGAGCTGCTTAGCAAGGCGATCGTTGGCTACGCGGCGACTTATGAGGAGAACGATCCGAGGGAGGTCACCGAGGTGGATGACCTCCCCTCGGTGTTATCCGAGCGGGATCTTCTCCGAATTAGGAAGGGGTTTGCCATCCCTCAGGAGTATAAGCTGATCCTCCCCGGTCCCAGGATGCGAGCGAACACCATCCTGTCGCCGGACACATGCATCTTTTCCTACGATGCCCTGAACGCCGATCTTCGCTTCCCCCTCCATCCCTTTGTGACGAGGGTCCTTCAGTGGTACTGTCTGGCCCCTATCCAGTTCATTCGGAACACTTGGCGCCATGTGCTCGCCTTTGTGCTTCAATGTCGAATTGTCGAAGTCGAGCTGGATCTCATCATCCTCCGAAGTCTATATCGAATCAACAGGATGACCAAGCTCGAGCCTCGCTATTACTTGTCACCCCGGCGAGGAGTTAAGTTAATAGAGAATCCTGATTCGATAAAGCATTGGAAGGAGAAGTTTTTCCTTATAAAGGAACCATCGACATTGGATTTCCCGACTCGGTGGAAGGCGGAGGTACCAAAGTTTGCGAGGGGCGACCCGGTATTGACTAATGCCGAGGCTGAGGTGGCGGCCAAGCTGATTGCTTTCCCGATGTTGAGCTGGAGAGAGATGACCGAGGAGGTGTTGCACGGGTCGGGCCTTAGTCCGATCGACCCGAGTATGCTCCTGACATTTCATTGCATTTCTTTTTTAGTGCCTTGTTCATTTTTCTAACTTTTTTCTTTTTCTCTTTAAACAGAGGCACCGAACATGGACTTCATGGGCATGATGACCGAGCGAAGCAAGGTCCCCGACGGCAAGAAGAGGAAGAGGACGAGCACGGGTCCTACGTCCGGCCGACCCACCAAGGCTCCCTCGGCCGTTGTCGCTCCTCGGGAGCCATCTTCGGTGGTGGCCGTACTCCCTACTCCGTCTGCCCCTAAGAGCGAGGCTTTTTCGGTCTCAACAGCACTGGCGCTCGAGGCCCCGGCCTTGACTCCCCAGGCCGAGGAGATCTTGATCGAGGCCCACAAGAAGTTGTTCGTCCCCAACTGCTGAGTGAAGAACCACGACGGGTTCTTGGACGACTCGCATATGTGTATGCAGGCGGTCAAGCATCTTGTGACCCCGAAGAACCAAGCCGCCATGAAGGCGGGGACGACCGGTGACGACACCTTCGAAGTCGCTCGGTCGCTATGTCGGTAAGTCTTGATTTTTTGAATCTTTGAAAATTTACTAAGTCCATAGCTCGGTTTTTGCTGCGTACTAACTGCTTCTTTTTGCAGGCTACTTGCCACTTCGGCCACCTCATTCAGGAGTTTGCCGAGCAGGAGAGGGAGCTGAAGGCCCTTAGTGACAAGGACCGAGCGGAAAGGGCGAGGGCCGTAAAACTGCTCGATGCGGAGCAGCGTCGCTCCGACGCCTTGGAGGCTCGGGTCGCCGACATCGAGGTGGCCCTGGAGCAAGTGAAGGAGAAGCTTGCTGCGGAGGTCGCTAAGGCTGCCGAGGAGAAGGCCGCCGCGGCGAAGGCTTTGGAGGACGTGAGGTCGGAACAAGCCGCGGCAGTGGAGAAGGCGAGGAAGGAGATCGAAGCTGAGGCGAAGAAGCACATGGCGGCCAACATGGAGCTGTCTTATGCTCGGGCGCTCGACCATGTCGAGGCTTGAGTCCCTGGCTTCGAGAGAGTGGGGTACCAGTTATGGCCCGGCAGCGAGGAAGAAGATGAAGAGAAGGAGGGAGAAGAGGAGGAGGAAGAAGAGCTGGAGGAGGGCGAGCAGCGAGATAGCGAAGTGCCTGCCGATCCCGAGATCGTGGCAGCCGGCCCCCGAGCCGGGGCGACGGGGGGCGAGAGGCCATCCACCGAGGAACCTGTTTCCGAGCGGCCGCCCCAGCTGGACCCTTGAGCTCCTTGTCTTTATAATTTTTTTTCTTTTTTTTCAATGTACTGCCTTATAGCGGACTGGCCACCGTTTTTTGTTATGAATAAAATTTAGTTCGAACTTTCTTCTCGACTTTTGACCAAGTGTTGGATTGTTTTTGAATTGGAATTTCTCCAAAATTTGGCTAAGTGTTGAGCACCACCCTTCATCTTTTTGTGTTGATATGCTTCCGTCTTTCAGATCGGCGAACCAAGTTCGGTCTCCGAAGCAACTCGCCTTCGTGCCGAACTAGAAGAGGCGAGGCAAGACTTCTCTCGCAGTGGAGAGAGTTTCCTCAAGAGCGAGCTGAGGTTAGAGGACATTAAAGCGACTGCGAGGGGGTATTTTTCCGAGCTGAAACAACTCCGAAAGCGATCTCACGAGGCTCGTCTCGAAGGCGAGGTGGAGTTGCTTAGGAAGACGCTATTCGTCGCTGAGACGGAAAAAAGTGAGCTATTGGTGGAGGTTCGCCATTTGGAAATAGCCGAAGAAGAACTCTCGGCGGAAGAAGACGAATAGTGACGGCGGTGGGCAAGCTGATGGTTGAGCGCGACGAGCTGACGGCGAGAGTCGAGCAGTTGAGGAGGGTTACTGTCGACAAAAGCATCGAAGTGACCCACCTTCGTCGCATCATAGCCGACAGTGCCGGTGACGCAGGCTCAGCTAGACTTCCTCGTTTCAAAATATCTGTGAAGGACGATACTCTGAAGGATAGGATCGTCGAACTCGAGGAGTAAGTCGCTCGCCTCAAACCTCAGCCTGTAAGGGTCAATGTTCGGAGTATGTCGTGTACTCGCGAAGAGAGTAAGAGGGGGATCTCCTTTTATGAGCTCGTGACTCGTTTGCCTGTCATTAGGTAGAGTCCAGCCGATGCTCAGAGTGGTGTGGCTGCTTCGTCTAGCAGCGCCTCGGTCGGGGCCATAGTTAGAGGCAGTGCCGAAGAGGCATCTCGGTTCGTTGGGCTAGAGACGAGCTCGGAGGTTAGGCGGCGCCGCCCCCGTGTGTCTCTGAACTGAAACTTCCTTATTCTGAAGAAGCACTGAACAATTTGTTGTAATTAGTCCTCTTCGAATTTTTGTAGTACCTTGTTATGGTAGCTTGGTCTTGTAACTTGAACGCTTTGTTTGTTGAACTCTTTAATAAAATAAAAGTTCGTTTACTTTCTGATGTTCGTATCCTGGTTAATTTGAACCGTAAGAACCAAGTGTTGGCTCTTCCCAGTACTCTTCTCCCATGTCTAGTCTAGTTATAGAAATTTCATTCGCGGTGGCGGAGCGAGGGTGTATCCCAACGGTTGTGGGAGCAATTCCGAATGGCGAGCCACTTCTAGCTCGCTTAAGAGCGAGCTTGCGAAGCGAAGTCGAGCGAAGTGTTGGACTCTGAACTCGTCGTTTGAGTATGTTTCAACGGTTATGGGAGCAATTCCGAATGGCGAACCACTTCTACCTTGCTTAAAAGCGAGCTTGCAAAGCGGAGTTGAGCAAAGTGTTGGACTCCGAACTCGTCGTTAGAGTATATTTCAATGGTTGTGGGAGCAATTCCGAATGGCGAACCACCTCTAGCTCGCTTAAGAGCGAGCTTGCGAAGCGGGGTCAAGCCAAGTGTTGGACTCCGAACTCGTCGTTAGAGTATATTTTAATGGTTATGGGAGCAATTCCGAATGGCGAACCTCCTCTAGCTCGCTTAAGAGCGAGCATGCGAAGCAGAGTCGAGCCAAGTGTTGGACTCCGAACTCGTCGTTTGAGTAAGTTTCAACGGTTGTGGGAGCAATTCCGAATGACGAACCACTTCTAGCTCGCTTAAGAGCAAGCTTGCAAAGCGGAGTCGAGCCAAGTGTTGGACTCCGAACTCGTCATTTGAGTAAGTTTCAACGGTTGTGGGAGCAATTCCGAATGGCGAACCACTTCTAGCTCGCTTAAGAGCGAGCTTGCGAAGCAGAGTCGAGCCAAGTGTTGGACTCCGAACTTGTCGTTTGAGCGCAAAGAAGTTAAAAACAGAGGATACAACCAATTCACAAGTAAGATACGGAAATAAGAAGCTCTTTATTGAAAACTACTATTCTGCTGCTTCTAAGTTGTGAGCCGTTATTACATTGGAAAAATAAGAAGCAAAAGTAAAATACAAGTGAAAGGAAAGGATCGGTTCGACATCCGAAGGTACTTAGAGAGGCGTTTGGGCGCTTTCTTGGTACTTCAATAGATGGTCGGCATTCCAAGTCCTAGGGATCTCTCTGCCTCCAAGATCTTCAAGACGGTACGTCCCGGGCTGAACTACTTTGGTGATCCTGTAGGGTCCTTCCCAATTTGGAGCTAGCTTACTCTTCTGACTAGGAAATGAGATAGCTAACTTTCTGAGGACCAAGTCCCCTTCTTTGAGACTGGTGGGACAGACTCTCTTATTATAGGCCAGCTCGATCCTCCTTCGATAGCTTTGTTGGCGAATTGAAGCTCTTTCACGGAGCTCATCAATCAAATCCAAATTCACCTGAAGCTCTCTGGCATTCTGTTCTTCTTCGTAGGCCATAAGGCGAGGAGAGGGAACACCGACTTCCAAGGGGATCACTGCTTCGGACCCATAATTGAGATTGAATGGCGACTCTCCTGTGGGGGTCCATTTCGTAGTGCGGTAATTCCACAGTACATTAGGGAGCTGATCAACCCATAAGCCTTTGGCGAACTTATCCAGCCTCTTCTTAATACCGGAGAGGATCTGCCGGTTGGCATTTTCTACTTGACCATTCAACTACAGGTGGGAGACGGAGGAGAAGCGTTGTTGGATGGCGGGTCTTCACACAGAGCTCGGAATGCGGCCCCTGTAAATTGTGTTCCATTGTCGGTTATGAGGACTCGAGGGATGCCGAACTTGCAGATGACGCACTTCCAGAATAACTGAAGTACTTTGTTCTCGGTGATTGTAGCCAAGGGCTCGGCCTCTATCCACTTCGAGAAGTAGTCGATTGCCATTACTAAAAATTTGAGTTGGTCGGGCACTGGTGGAAACGACCCTAGTAAATCCATCTCCCACATTGCTTAAGGGATCAGACTTGATAGGGAGGTGAGTTGAGCTTGGGGTAGGCGACGAATGTTGGAATACTTCTGACAAGAGTTGCATTGCCGAACGTGTCGTTCGGCGTCTTGTAGGAGGGTATGCCAGAAGTACCCATAATTCAACACCTTCCGGACAAGGGATCTTGACCCTGAATGTGCTCCGCCTATGCCTTCTTGAAGCTCTTGCAAGGCATATGTGGCTTGTTCCGGGGAGAGACACCTCAAATAATGTCTGCCGTCTACTTTTGTGAAGGAGCATTTGTACAAGTCCCCCTCAACAAGGGTGTACCGCTCCGCTCGGGTTCTGACTCGACGAGCCTCCTTAGGAGGAGCCCATCCCTGAGGAGGAGCCCATCCCTCAGGAATTCCATCAGGAGTTTCATCCAATTATCTTGAAGTTAGACGGGCAGCGACTCCATTGAGTCGGGAGTTTCATCTTCTATGCTCGGTTTCAGGAGCACTTCAATCAGGACAGTCTGCTCGAGACCTTGAAAGCAGGAGGAGGCTAGCTTAGAGAGGGCATCTGCTTGGGAGTTTTCCTCTCTGGGGATTTACTGAATAAGTGCCTCTTCGAATAGAGCCATGAGATTTTGGACCTTGGCTAGATACTTAGCCATTCGGTCATCTCACGCCTCGTACTCGCCCAGGACTTGATTTACGACCAACTGAGAGTCGCTTAATATCCGGAGACATTGTGCCCCTGCCTTACGAGCCATACTGAGGTCGGCTATAAGTGCTTCATACTCCGCCTCATTGTTGGAGGCTTTAAAGTTAATGCGGAGGGAGTATTGGAGAACAAAATCATCTGGGCCTGCCAGAATGACCCCGGCTCCGCTTCCCTCCATGCAAGAGGACCCATCCACTTATACCGACCAGATAGGAGGCCTATTTGCTGCTCGACTGACCTCGGGGATGGTGTTCTCAATAATGAATTCAGCTAAGGCCTGAGCCTTGATCGTGGTCTGAGGCTGGTATGATATGTCATGCTGGCTCAGCTCGATCGACCACTTCATGAGGCGGCCGGAGGTCTCCGGTTTGTGAAGGACTTGCTTCAGCGGTTGGTCGGTAAGAACGACCACCGAGTGGGACTGAAAATATAGGCGAAGCTTCCTAGCTGCCATAACCAAGGCATAGGCCATCTTCTCCAACCTCGGGTAGCGGAGCTCGACATCCCAAAGTACCTTGCTTACATAATAGATGGGCTTCTGAGCCCTGTCTTCTTCCCTTACCAAGATAGCGCTGAGGGTTTGTTCAGAGGCAGCTAAGTAGAGGTAGAGTGTTTCCCCGGGGATAGGCTTGCTGAGAAGAAGGGGGTTGACTAGATAAGCCTTTAGCTGGTCGAAGGATTCTTGTTGTTGTTGACCCCACTCGAAGCCCTTAGCCCCCCTGAGAGCCTTGAAGAAAGGAAGACACTTCTCCCCTGACTTAGAGAGGAAACGCCCTATAGCTGCGAGGCGCCCTGTTAGCTTCTGAACCTCTTTCACATTTTTGGGAGGAGCCATGTCCAGTATGGCTTTGATTTTCTCGGGGTTGGCTTCGATTCCTCTTTGGCTGACCATGAAGCCCAGGAATTTTTCCGATGAGACTCCGAACGCATGCTTGTTCGGATTGAGCCTCATATCATGCTTTCTTAGTACATCAAACGCCTCTTGTAGATCGGCAACATGGTCGGCCCCACGGATGCTCTTCACAAGCATATCATCAACATATACTTTCATATTTCGGACGATCTGTTCTTGAAAGACTTTGTTGACGAGGCGTTGATAGGTCGCACTGGCATTCTTCTATCCGAAGGGCATTACCCGGTAGCAGTAGAGGCCCTGATCGGTAACAAAGGAGGTCTTCGGAATATCCGGGGGAAACATGCGGATTTGATTGTACCCGGAGAAGGCGTCCATGAAGCTGAGAAGTTCATGGCCCGAAGTGGCATCGATCAGGGTGTCGATACTCGGAAGAGGGAATGGATCTTTAGGACATGCCTTATTCAGGTCGGTAAAGTCGATGCATATTCTCCAACTCCCGTTGGACTTCTTTACCATAACCACATTGGAGAGCCATTCGGGGTAATTGACCTCTTGAATGAACCGAGTCTTAAGGAGCTTGTCCACTTCTTCTTTGATAGCTTGCTGGCGCTCGGGGGCAAACTTGCGCCTCTTTTGTTGGACCGGTTTGGACCCAGGGGCAACGCTGAGGTGGTGGATGAGGAGCTCTTCGGAGATTCCTGGCATGTCTGCAGCCGACCATGCGAAGAGGTCGTCATTCTTTCTAATGCACTGGACAATGTCGGAGCATAGAGCAGATAGGAGGGTCTTGCTGATAAAGAACTTGCGGTTCGGGTCTTACTCAGAGAAGAGCACTTCCTCCAATTCATCCACTGGCTCGGACGTTGGTCGGACGCCCTCTTGGGGAATCTCAAGAGTCTCGAAGGAGAGAACTGGACCCCCGGTAGAGGTCATGTAACATTTGCGAGCCATCTCTTGACTGCCTCTTACTTCCCCTACTCCTACCCTGGTGGGGAACTTCATCTTGAGGTCATAGGACAATGGGACGGCCTCTAGAGCAGCTAGGCCAGGTCGGCCTACAATCACATTATAGGCAGCGGGGACGTCGACTACCATGAAGTCCATCGGCTCTGTGCGGGTAGTAGGAGTTTTGCCAGCAGTTACGTCGAGGGTGATTACCCCTTCGATAGTCACTGGCACTCTCGTGAACCCGTGGAGTATGTAGCCAGTGGGCTTCAGCCTGTCCCGGGATAGCTTGAGGCCTTTGAAAGCGGCGATGAAGAGGATGTTAACGGAGCTACCATTGTCCACCAGTATCATCTCCACCTTAAAATTCTCCATATAAAGGTTGGTCACAAGTGCGTCACAATGGGGGGTTCGGACACCCTCTAGGTCTTCATCTGAAAAGGCGACTGGTACTCCAAGGCCTTTTAGGGGAGGCATGCCGTGAACCGAATTGACTTCTCTTATGAAGGCCTTCCGAGAGGAGTTGGAGGTGCCTCCCATGGGGCCTCCGTGAATGAGATGTAGGATACACTCCTCTTCGAATTCGGGAGTTTCATCGCGTCGTTCAGGACGCTTGTTAGCCCCCCGAGGGGGAGGAAGGAGATCTGTTCGGTCTTTTCTTACAAACTTGGCCAGCTGTCCCCTTTGGATGAGGGCCTCAATTTCATTCTTCAAGGCCCGACAGTCATTGGTGTCATGGCCATGGTCCCGATGATAGCGGCACCATTTCTCTTTGTCTCTCTTCTTTCCAGGGGTGTTCATCTTTGGGGCAGGAGGTATAACCCCTTCCTTCTCAACCTCCATGAGAATGGTGGAAATGTTGGCATTAAGAGGAGTGAATTTCTTGAACCTGGGGGGTGGACGGCGCTGGTCACCATTGTCTTTCTGCAGCTTCTTGGCTCCCTCTTCTTCACCTGCCTTTCTTTTGGTCACGGAGGAAGACCCCTCAAAGGTGGGGCGATGCTCAGCTTCCTCGGCCCGGATGTACTTCTCACTTCGGAGGAGGAGGTCGGAGAAGTTCTGTGGGGGGTTCTTGGCAAGGGAGGACCGAAGGCATGAGTTAAGGACATTTGACTGGAATGCTGCTGCAGCGACCGACTAGTCGAGGGAAGCGATGGACCTAGCTTCCGCAGTGAACCTTTTCACATAGTCTCTGAGCTTCTCACCCTTCTTCTGGTTGAGGTAGAGTAGCGAAATGCTGGTCTTCTCTGTGCGGCGGCTACTCACGAAGTGGATGACGAGGAGGGTCTCAAATTGTTCAAATGAGAATATGGAGGATGGGGCAAGGCGAGAGTACCACTCCCGAGCTGGACCTTTGAGAGTGGCTGGGAAGGTTTTGCACAACAGAGCATCGGAAGCTTGGTGTATCAGCATGAGGGTCTTGAAGCTCTTGATGTGGTCCACAGGGTCTGACTCCCCAGAGTAGGTCTCGAACTGTGGGGGCTTGAAGCCTATTGGAATGGGTGCCTCCATGATTGTCCGAGAGAAGGGAGGTCGGCTTGGACGGAGGGTCCTTCCTCTAAGCTCCTCTTCCCTGTCTAGCTGACCCAAGCGCCTCTCCATCTCGTGGAGACGATGGTAGATAGTGTCATCACTTCGTTGGTAGCCAAACGAGCCTCTGGACTCGTCTTCGTACGAAGGGGAGCGGGGGCTACGACGACGGTAGCTCTGGGAGTGGCGAGGACTAGGAATGTGATGGTGGTTGCTAGGAGCTGGGGGAGGAGTTAGGGACCGATGGCGAGGACTTTGGATTGGAGGAGAAGTGGGGACCCTTTGAGCATTGTCGTTGTTGGGTCGGAGATTAAGGGCCTGCAAGATGGTTGCCTGGAATTGCTGGAATTCGGCACGGGTGATGGGTGCTTCATCATTCCTCAGGGGTTGCCGACCCGCAGGAGAATGAGGTCTTCTCCTATGGTGCCCAGGGGACTCTCTTTGCCCTCTTCTAGGAGGGGACCTTCTGTAGTCTCGGTGATGAGGAGATCGCTCATTTGGACGTTGTTGGCAGGAGGCTCGCTCTCGGGCCCGCCTTTCATCCAAACGGCAGTAAAGGTCCTCTTCCTTCTGCCGATTGTTGAGGGTGTTGCGGAGGTCATCTGAGGCTCGGGGATTGTGAGATGCCATGGAATCGGTAGTGGGGTTGTGCACGGAGACATGATCATGTTGGAGAGGTTGTTTCTGAGGATTGGGATGGGAGCCCCACGTGCCGGCATTCTGAGGACCGGTTTGACTGCGAGGGGGTTGAAGATTCTGTGGAGGAAGTTGGTCCTGCTACGGGGCCTGATTAGGCTGAGGAGAGGGTCCCGTTGGCTGGACGGTTTGGAGGGGGACCTCCTGCGGTTGCTGAGAAGGAGTAGGTCCATGATTGGAGCCCCTGGATCTGAGTTTATGTGGAGGCATGGCCGGAGAAGATCTGACCGACGGGAAGAGGAAGGGTTGCTATTCGTGGGTTCCCACAAACGGCGCCAATCTGTTACCGCTAAATCTGGTGTGGGGGCAAACAGATAGTATTTGTGGATTCTTAGGAAAACTGAATAGCGAAAACCTGGAATCTTCTCACTGGAGTTTGACCGTTGACTCCCGCCATTCACCTGCAAAAAGTGCGATTTGAAAGAAAAAAAACCATAATAATAGCTAGGAATAATGAACAACTCATAGACATAGAACAAGCTCAATGAAAAACAATAATTCCATTAATAACAGAAAGAATAATAAGATAAAAAAATATATATATATGTGAGGAAACCAAAAAAATATTAAGACATATACATTTAGGAGCAGTACAAATAATAATAAAAACTTATTTTAAAGAAGAATAAATACACATTTAGAAATATAACTAATAGATGATAGAATAATCGATGCCTTAATAGGAATAGTACAAGGAAATCTAATGTACCAGAAAATAAAATTTACAATAAAACATAATTTCTCTATAAGTGTGGCAGAAGAAAATAAAGACAAAAGTTTAGTCACATGAGCCTAAATGCGAGTAGTGGAGTTTACGTAGCGAGTATATAAAAGAAAAATGCCGCTACGCCCTTGCATTTGAGGAAGCTAGCAATATCACTGTATGTATACTAAGGAAAGTTTCGCTGTTGATAGAGAAATAACAGAAATAACGTATAAGATGTTGATATCTTCAAGTGAAGAGAAACCATCGACTTTGAATTTAAGCACGAAAGTATATCTAGGACTTATGAAAACTAACAACAACTAGGCAACCACTAGAATTCTCGTAGTTAATTGAGTTAAGGGAGGACCATTCGTGGGGGGTCGTGGAAGAATTGGGTTATATTAATATACGATGTATCTCGAAGAATACGATGCAACCAACTCGATCTTCTGCAAGGTTCGGACTTTGCTTTCGTTCTTGCTTCCTGACTTACAAAGCGCGGCTTGGAAAGAAAGACCAATGCTTCGGAACACTGGGCAGGTAGGAGAGGAGCCCAGAAGGACATTTGGGGATGAGGCCCAGATCGTAAGGGATCATGGGTGGGTGGATGGGTGGATGGGCTCTGGAGGGGGTTGGGCTACAAATTAGAAATATTTATGCTTTCACAAGTAAGCATGAAGTGAAAAACAAAAATTCTGATAACTTTAAAATAGAACCGCTATTCCGAGAAATTATAAGATACAAACCAGCTAGAAAAAACCGTGAAATGGCCATATCAAATTACATAAAATTTGATGTTAACAAAGTAAAAATATTGCAAAAGGAAAAGCACCACAAATAATGTTTGGAAAAATATCTCTATCAATAAGAAGCAAACAACAAGAATTATAACTAATACCAATAATAAATAATTAGATAACTAAAACAATAACCAATTTAAGATAGAAATAGAATACGACGATAGTGGTAAATGGAACAAGCAAATAGTCCTTGTAGATACAGGAGCTACTAATTCACATATTAAACAAATAAATGTAAAAAAAAGGGAATAAATACCATTAGAAAATCCCTAATACTATTTAGACTACTATAACAATAGGCATCCAATCGTCCATAAAATAATATTACCATTAAGGATAACCAATAAAAATAAAATGCTATTACACCTACATGTAGACCCAGCGCACAATGTTAATGAAATGTTGTTAGGAACTGACTTTCTTACATTAGTACAACTGTCACTCAATACAAGAAGAAAAAGTAATGATAACAGTAAATAATGAGAGTATAGTAATAAATATAATATTGTGTAAATGAATCCATTAAGAGCAATAAAAAATACATTATGCATACTAACGGAATTTGTATACGAAGGATATAAATCAAGAAACTATCATAGTCTAATAGACACTAGAGCAGGCACTAGCTTATGCCGAGAAAATATACTACCAAAATGAAAACAAGACATATATAATAGAAAAGCAATAATTGGATTGACAGGACAAACTGTTGTACTTAACAGGTATCAACATAATGTTACTATACAAGTAGGAAATTACACCCTAAAAATACCGAAAATATACAAATTTGATGATATGAATAATGATGTACTATTGAGAAATGACTTTTTTCAACAATACTATCCTATAACTATATCACGCAAATCAGTTATATTCACAACACCTTGTAAACACCAAACAATAGCAATAGGATAACACAACGTTATTGTAGGATGAACTTACCACATATAAGTTTTTTTAGCCTAGCATGGTGAATACCAGTATTACCAAATAAAAACTAGAATACAACAAGCTCAAGTAACATTAAACAAGAAATTTTACAAAAACAGTTAGAAGATCTCTGCGGAGAAGACTCTTTAGCAAAATGACATTTAAGTAAACCCTAAACAAGAACAAAATAATAAGAATTAAACCAATTAAACACACTCCAACAGATTTAGAAGAATTCAAAACACATATCAAAGAACTAATCGAAAAAATTACATAAGAAAGTCGCAAAGTCCACATTCATCACCAGCATTCATAGTAAGAAAACACCGAGAAGGAAAAAGAGGTAAATCTAGAATGGTATTAAATTATAAGAAATTAAATAAGAATGCTAAAATATTTGGATATCCGCTATCAGATATGTACATACTACTAAACGCAGTAAGAACAAGAAAAATATATTCAAAATTCGATTGTAAATCATGATTTTACCACGTAAAACTAACAAAAGAGTCAAAATAGTTAACAACATTTAGTATACCACAAGGATTTTATGAATGTAACGTATTATTACCATTTGGATATATTAAAATAGCCCAGGAGTATTTCAAGAATATATGGATAAGATATTTGAAAAATACAATAATTTTATAGTAGTATATGTAGATGTTATTCTGATATGATCTGAAAACGTAGAACATGTTCAAAACAGAGATAGAATTCTTAGGAACAAAATATTGCATGAAGGAATAGAACTACAATCACATATAGCATAAAAAATAAAGATATTTCCAAATGTTTTAAAAGAAAAAAGGGACGTACAAGTCATAATTGGACTACTAAATCAAACAAGAGGATATATACCATATTTATCAACAAAAACAAATTGGTTATAACAAAAAATGAAAAAAAATAAGAAATGGGAATGGACCACAAAGAATGAAGAAAACTGAAAATATTGAAACAACAAATTTCAAAATTAAATAAACTAAGACTACCTGTTACGAAATGTACATTGATGCTGTTTTATTTTGGGTGTGGGGGCACCAGGTGTGAGTTCTTGTTATTTATAGTGGAAGGGACAGATCTGAGACATATCTCAGCCACAGGTCTGGATCTGAGAAATGAGAGCTGTGGAGGGGGAGCTGTTGGTAGCTGGCCACCCTGGGTACCTGCAAAGCGCCTAGAAACACCGGGAGTGGTCCCTTTGACAGACCATCTGACGATCTAGTCAGTCACTGGAATAAATGAAAGCTAGGGTTCAAGTGGAGAAAAGTTCATTACCTTGGAAGGGGAAGGGGGGCCTGGTATTTATAGGCAGAGAGAGTGGGTATGTTAACCCTAATGGGTCGGGTTGACCCATTTATTGGTGGGCTTGAAGCTGTAGAAAGCTCGTTGGATCATCAGGCCTAATGATGAGAGAGGAGCAAATTTTGAGGGGATCAGATGGCTCGGATTGAACCATATTATTTAGTCACATCATAGCCCCCCACTCCTAAAGGGTTGTATGTATCAACCGTTGATGAGTAGTCCATTCATTGGAGAAGATCGGTTTATGGTGTTTTATGAGAGTAGGCTGGCAGATTCCTGAAGAGTGATATGGGCTCGATGCCGAGCTCCGTGACGACTGAACTCCAACCTTTGAGCGTTGAGCTCCGAGCCTCGTGCCTAAGATAGTGGTTGGCTCGTGGTTGATGCCGAGCGTCTAGCCCACGCTTTATGGGAAAGCAAGGCCATTGCTTGAGGTTGACACCGAGCGTCGAGCCCATGCTTTGTGAGAAAGCTAGGCCCTTGCTCGAGGTTGATGTCGTGCGTCGAGCCCCATGCTTTGTGAGAAAGCTAGGCCCTTACTCAAGGTTGATGCTGAGTGTCGAGCCCCATGCTTCGTGAGAAATCTAGGCCCTTACTCGAGGTTGACGCCGAGCGTAGAGCCTCGTGCTTCGTTTGAAAGCTAGGCCCTTGTTCGAGGTTGATGCCGAGCAACGAGCCCCGTGCTTTGTGAGAAAGCTAGGTCCTTGCTCGAGGTTGATGCCGAGCGTCGAACCCCGTGCTTTGTGAGAAAGCTAGGCCCTTGCTAGAGGTTGATGCCGAGCATCGAGCCCCGTGCTTTGTGAGAAAGACAGACCCTTACTCGAGGTTGATGCCGAGCGTCGAGCCTCGTGCTTTGTAAGAAATCTAGGTCCTTGCTCAAGGTTGATGCCAAGCATCGAGCCCCGTACTTTGTGAGAAAGCTAGGCCCTTGCTTGAAGTTGATGCCGAGCATTGAGCACCGTGCTTTGTAAGAAAGTTAGGTCCTTGCTCGAGGCTGGTGCCGAGCGTCGAGCCCCGTGCTTTGTAAGAAAGTTAGGTCCTTGCTTGAGGTTGATGCCAAGCATCGAGACCATGCTCTGTGTGAAAGCTAGGCCCTTGATCAAAGTTGGTCCGAGCGTCGAGCGTGGTGGACTTTGTGAGAAAGGAAGTTGCACATTTGCTATGGTTGTCATGACACGTGTGTTGCACGTATGATGCTAACGTCACGGTTGTGGAAATCGAGGTGTCGAAATCTTGCCAACCATTGGATCTGGAATGGCGATTGAGATTTGTTTGAGTTTTTCGAGGTGTCGCAAAGCTTTCTATATATCCCCCACTCCTCTTATTTTTCACCTTGAGTTTTCTTACTAATCGCTCTTCTGTCTCTAGTGATCAACTTTTTCGGCGGGCTTTTTAGTAAATAAGGTTAGTATTTTTATTTTATCGAGGATTCAGTCCGGTTCTTCTGCCTTCACATCTGGTCATGGTAGTGAGGGTCGCCTTTCCGATTCCTTGTACTAGGAGACGAAAGACCAGGTCTATGATGTCCAGCCACTCCGTAGTCGAAAGACCTTTGTAATAGAATCGAGCAACTCAGAGGGAGAGAAGGAAGTTGCCGAATTAGTTGACTTGGAAAATGAAGAGGCGGTGGATGACCTTGGTAGGGCAGTTGGTGAGGGAGAGGATGATGAAGTGGTGGAGGTCGATCCGTCGATGGAGGCCTCCAAATTGAAGCCATTGGCGACCCCCCCCCCCCCCGAAGGCCCCTCGCATTCGGAAGAAGAGGAAGAAGTGGACCCTCCCCGACAGTCTGGTACAACTGGATGAATTCCTTCTCGAACATGGGCTCAACGTCCCTTACTTCAGCAACCGAGCACCATTAGGATGTATCCGAACAATGTTGGGGACTTGGTTCGATATGGGGTGCAACCTTCTTCGCCGAGTCGATAGAAGATCCGGATGGACAAGAAGCCTTACGCCTTGACGGTCGATGACCTACCACTGATTCGGGCCAACTACTTCATAAGGCTGGAGTACGAGTTGATGATCCTAAGCCCTGGTCTCTATCCCACGGATAATCTAGCATCATGGTATTGCATGTTCCCGGTGGATGCCTTTGCTTCGGGGTTACGGTTGCTGCTGTACCCGTTCATCATGAAGGTGCTGAACTAGGGGAGACCGTGGCCGATGCAGTACGGCTCGAACTCTTGGATGCAGATCATGTGCTTCATGTTGCTTTGCGAGGAGAGGGGATTACCTTTGAAACTCAAGTACTTCCGAGCCGTGCTGGGGGTCAGTTCGTCGGGTGAGTATGAGGGAATTTACTACATCTCGCCTTGTCCCCATAGGAAGGTAGTTCATGGACATCTAGACTCCATAAAGCGGTGTAAGGTGAAATACTTTATTGTCCAAAATTATGTGCCTTGGAAGATTCCCACAACCTGGAATTTCTACAAGGTCATAAACCTCTGAGGAGCAGGGACTTGACGGCCGAGGAGTGGGCTAATGTGGATCGGATTGTTTCCGGGAATAGCATCGGCTGGCCTAACGTAACAGAGAGGCACTTGGCCAGGATCAGATTGAGCCCCGTTCCGCCCCGTATGTCCGTCATTTTCTTTTTTACTCAACCTTTTCTCTTGGTTCTTATAATCTTGTTTTTCCTTTGTAGATATGGAAGATGTCGCGATCAAAGTGGAACAGGCCTAGTTGGCCAAGAAGAGGATGGCTGAGTCGTTGAAGCAGACGAAGGGGTCTTCTCAAATGGGGGCGAAGGCCCCTCGAATCTAAAATAGAAGATCCAAGGGACCCACGGCTCGTCGAAGGCGGCTCCCAGCCCCGGTAACCTTAGGGTTTCAGAGGTGCTGAGGGGAGGAATCCCTCTCATTCATCCTGCCGCTCAGGACGTACTGGACGACGAGGGGCTCCAACTGTGGGCTCCCGAATGGGCCAAGAGGGCAGCCGACATGCTGACCTAGGGGCCAGTGGTGGTCAAGGTGGTGGAAAATCTGGGCACGCCTCGCGATAGAGAGGCCCGGCGACTGAGACCCTCGAGTCCTGCTATATGAGGTGGGCTCAGCCCACCATGCTAGTAAGGTTTCACTTTACTGCCACCGAAGTCCTGCAACATGATCTTCTCACTCTCCCCCACTTTATATATATATATATATATATATATATATGAGAAATGCTCCATTGAAAACGGTTTGTTTTCACGGGTTGGAAAACAGCGATCTGGGCCGTTTGATCACTTTTGATCGTGATCAGCAGCTCAGATCGCCTCCGCCCATCACCCGTTATCACTTAAGTGGCGGAGGGTTATTTTGGAAATTTCGTCCCAAATAACTCTTCACCTAATTCGCTCTAAAAAAATGATATTACCTAGGCCATTGTTCCCAACAACGGCCTAGGTTATAAAAAATTAAATCATAGGCCGTTGTTTGGAACAACGACCTTCATTCAATTTTTTATAACCTAGGCCGTTGTTCCGGCCTAGGCTATAAAATTTCGTTGTTTCAAATAACCTAGGCTATAAAATTTTATAACCTAGGCCATTGTTGGGAACAACGACCTAAGTTATAAAAAATTGAATGAAGGCCGTTGTTCCAAACAACGGCCTATGATTCAATTTTTTATAACCCTAGGTTATATCATTTTTCAGAGCGAATCACTCAAAGAGACATTTGGGATGAAATTCCCAAAATAACCCTCCGCTGATCAATTGAAACGGGTGATGGGGGTCTCGATCTGAGCTGCTGATCACGATCATGAGCGATCCAACGGCTTAGATCGTTGTTTTCCAACCCGTGAAAAGCTTAGATCGTTGTTTTTCAACCCGTGAAAACTAGACCCGTTTTCAATGGAGCATTTCCCTATATATATATATATATATATATATATATATATATATATATATATATATATTGAATTCTTTGCCCCTCGTTTGTAGGCATCCATGGCCGGGGCCCAGATGATGAAGCTGCAGTCCAGCGAGCTCCAAATGGAGGTGAGGAACACTCAATGGTATGAGCATGAGATCAAGGACTTCAAGCTGAAGTTGGATGCATCCACAACTCATGAGCAGGCTCTTCAGGACGAACTGGCTTCCATGGCGGACGACCGAGTCCGGGCCGAGGGAGAAAAAAAGAAGGCAGACGCCCGGGAGATAAAGAAAACCAAGACTGCCACCATCGACAAGGTTATTGTCGCTCAGGACGAGGCGTATAACCGGGCCCTCGAATACGTCAAGTTTTATTTCCCCTAGTGCGAGCTCGAGGAGTTTCATTATGCGATGGAGCTTCTCGAGCAACCGGATATGCCCGTAGGCGATGGCGTGGAGGGGGGTGAGGCGATGCGCTCCGAGGAGGGCGTAGAAGGGGCTGTCGACCCGGTTGTTGATGCAGGGGCCGGCGAAGAGGTTCCCCTCTCTCCCCTACAATAGTTTTTAGCCCTTTCTATATTATATATTTTTTTGTATTTTGCCAAGCGCGGACTGGCCATCACAGTTTTGTAAGGATTTTGGTTATGAAATGAATTTTTGGACGGACCGTTTGACTTGAGATTTCTTTGACATAATCTGTGATGTAAGTTTTTGAGATTTCTGAGGCTCGAAATGATGTATCTTCCCTTTTTTGTGCCAGATGGATGTGCTCCTCGGGGTTGACCCTCGTAGTGCCGAGGTGGGGCACCTCAGGGGCAAGTTCGCATCCCTAGAGTCCGTCTTGGCGTGCTACCGAAAATAGGCTCGAGACCGAGAAGCGGCCATTTCTTATTTCATGAATGAATCGAAGGAGTTGAGCTTGGAGTCGGCTCACCTGAAGAAGATGATTGCCGACCGCAGCATGGGGAGCGCTGAGATTAGATGGTCGATGTATGGTGCTTCCACTCTGACACCGACCTTGGGATCATTCCTTTGGGGGGTGATCGTGGAGAAGAAACTGGAGATACAAAGGTTCAAGGTAATGCTCAACATGAGTGGATCTCAATCTCGTCCTTTCGGGAGTGACTGAACCACCATTGGAGGTGCATCTCTGACCCTAAGGTTAGAGATGGCGAGGCCGGGTGATGCCCAGAGCTCTGTCACCGAGTGTCCTTCTTGGCTACCCCGAAGGAGCCCGATGGGCGAGCTGATGAACAGACCCACTTGATAGGGCTCGAGCTGGCTGGTGCAAGTTCTAAGGCCCCCCAAGAGAAGGATTAGGCCGAGACTATAACAATTGTAAAAATCATGTAATAATGCAGCCTTGCCAATTGTATTAATGAACCTTCATATGTTGTCATAGAAATGAATCTACTTTTCTCTACCTTTTGTCCGGGGGTCGAGGTCCATGTGAGATAAAGGGATCTGGAGGTGTCGACGAGGGATATGTCCGGCATCGAGCCCTATCGATTTCTGAGGACAGGAGCTGACCCGTGGTCAAAGCCCGATGTCAGACCCTATCCACCTGAACCAAATGAATGTGCATCGTTTCACCTTCCGATAACATTAATTGAACAAGAGACGTTTCGCCTTCCATGGGCATTTATTGAGCCACCATTAGTGCGTTGTGGGATACGTATCGTCGCCTCCCTAGCTTTACAACCCTCCCCCTTTCATTCTCTATTCCTCAGTTCCTTGAAGGCTCTTGCTCCTAGTGGTTCTCCTATCACCCTCTGATAGTTAGGGGTAACGGCCGTAGGGGCCACTTTAGCCCTGGTTGTCAGTGGGTGGGAGAGGGACCGACTTGGGGAGCAGAGCTCGAGGTTCTTGCTGAAGGCGAGGGCCATAAATATAATTAAAAAATTGGAGGGGGAGTGGTTGGGTGGAGAGAAAATCACTTGTCGTGTCACGTAAGCGTGCCGAACAGTGAACCTGTGTGACTTGTAGAAAGGTTGGTTCGAGGTCCAGACCGAAGGGTGAGGACCTACATAACTTGTAGAGTTCATGTAGCTTGTAGAAAGCTGGCTGGTTGCTCAAAGTTCAAGCCGAGTAGCGAGGACGTAAGGATTTGAGAAATCCCTCGTTTGGGGGGCACAATCTGTGCCGAGCGTCGAGAAGCTTGTAGAAAGCTGGCTGCTTGCTCGAAGTCCAAACCGAATGGTGAGGAAAAATATTGAGAAATCCCTCGTTTAGGGGGCACATGTTGTGCTAAGCATCGAGCAGCTTGTAGAAAGGCTGGCTGTTTGCTCAAAGTCCAAGCCGAGTGGTAAGGACGTAAAAGATTGATAAATCCCACGTTTGGGGGGCATAGTTCGTGCCGAGCATCGAGCAGCTTGTAGAAAGCTGTCTACTTGCTCGAAGTCCAAGCCGAGTGGCGAGGAAGTAAGAGATTGAGAAATCTCGTTTTGGGGGGACAGTTCGTGCCGAGCGTCAAGCAGCTTGTAGAAAGTGACTGCTTGCTCGAAGTCCAAGCCGAGTGGTGAGAATGTAAGAGATTGAGAAATCCCTCATTTAGGGGGCGTAGTTCGTGCTGAATGTCGAGCAGCTTGTAGAAAGCTGGCTGCTTGCTTGAATTCCAAGCCAAGTGGTGAGGACATAAGAGATTTGAGAAATCCCTCGTTTGGGAGGCGCAGGTCATGCCGAGCGTTGAGCAACTTGTAGAAAGCTAGCTGTTTTGAAGTCCGAGCCAAGTGGAGAGAATGTAAGAGATTTGAGAAATCCCTCATTTGGGGGGCACAGGTCGTGCCAAGCATTGAGCAGCTTGTTGAAAGCTGGTTGTTTGCTCGAAGTCCTAGCCGGGTGGGGAGGACTTAAGAGATTTTAGAAATCCCTCGTTTGGGGGCCACAGGTCATGCCGAGCGTCGAGCAACTAGTAGAAAGTAGGCTATTCGCTCGAAGTCCAAGCCGAGCGGCGAGGACATAAGAAGTTTGAGAAATCCCTCATTTGGGGGGCACAGTTCGTGCCGAGCATCGAGCAGCTTGTAAAAGCTGGCTGTTTGCTCGAAGTCCGAGCCGAGTGGCGAGGATGTAAGAGATTTGAAAAATCCCTCGTTTGGGTGTTGTAGGTTGTGCCGAGCGTCGAGCAGCTTGTAGAAAGCTAGTTGTTTGCTCGAAGTCCGAGCTGAGTGGCGAGGACATAAGAGATTAAGAAATCCCTCGTTTGGGGGGCACAGTTCATGCCGAGCATTGAGCAGCTTATAGAAAGCTGGCTATTTGCTCGAAGTCCGAACCGAGTGATGAGGACATAAGAGATTTGAGTAATCCCTTATTTGGGGGGTGCAGGTCATGCCGAGCGTCGAGCAGCTAGTAGAAAGCTAGCTATTTGCTCGAAGTCCAAGTCGAGTGGCAATGACATAAGAGATTGAGAAATCCCTCGTTACAGTTAGGTAAAATTAACAACACAACTAAAATTAAAGAAAATTCATCGTCTTTACTTTCTCGGTTACAAAAGAACGGTGGCGTTAGCACCGGTTACAACCAGAGGGGTCTACTCTGGCCCCTCATGAAACTTGATAAGGTGTTCTGCATTCCAGGGTCTCTTGATCATCCTACCCCCTAAGTTTTCGAGTCAGTATGTGCCAGGGCGTATGACTTGGGAGACCTTATACGGGCCCTTCTATTTTGGGGCGATTTTGCCGCTCTTACTGGGGTCTGAAATAGCGATCTTCCTGAGAACGAGGTCACCCTTTTTTATGTTGGCAGGGAGAACCTTCTTGCTGTAGTATCTCTCGATCCATTGCTGATAGATGTTTCTCTTGACGGTGGATCTCTCATGGATTTCGTCGACTAAGTCCAGATTGGCCTTGTGTTCGCTCGTGTTAGATTCTTCGTTGAAACTCAGGATTCAGGACGAAGGTCTCTATCGGGATGACTGCCTCTGTTCCATATGTTAGGTTGAAAGGAGACTCGCCCGTAGGGATTCTCTTGGTCGTTCGATATGACCAAAGGACGTTGGGTAATTCTTCGACCCATAGGCCCTTGGGATTGTCTAACCATTTCTTGAGGCCGTCCAGAATCTGGTAGTTGGCATTTTTGCTTAGCCGTTCGATTGGGGATGTGATATCTATGAGAACCGCTGTTAGATCCCTAGGTCTTCGCAAAACTTGCAAAAACTTTTGCCAGCAAATTGAGTTCCATGGTCGGAGATAAGCGGAAGTTGTATCCCGAACCGAAAGATAATGTTCTTCAGAAGAATTGTTGGGATTGATGTTTGGTGATTGTGGCCAGGGATTCTGCTTTGATCCACTTGGTAAAATAGTCGATGACCACTATGAGGAAGCATCTTTGGCTGGTATCCTTGGGAAACGGGTCGACCAGGTCCATCCCCCACATGGCAAAGGGGGCTAGGCTGGAGAGTGAATTGAGTTCGGCCTGTGGCATGCGCCTAACCGAGGAGAACCTCTAGCAGGGGCCACGCCTCTTCACAAGATCATGGGCGTCCTGCAGTATGGTCGGCTAATAGTAGCTGTGGTTGAGTACCTTTCTAGCAAGCGACCTGCTGCTCATATGGCTCCCCCCAATTCCTTCATGCAGCTCCCGGAGGGCGTATTTGGCTTCATCGGGGTACATGCAGCTGTCTTCCGTCTGCCTTTGTGTATGAGCGCTTGAAGAGTATATTATCGATAAGGGTGAATCTCTCTTATCGAATTCTTGTCCATCGTGCTTCGGTTGGGTCTAGGGGGAGTTCGCCGTTTGATAAAAATTTTCGGACGGGATCCATCCATGTGCTTGTCTGGATGCCTTCGTTGATACAGAGAAACTCGTGGTGCTCGGTACTAGGCTTGAGGAGGATCATAATGAGGACTGTATGATCGAGGCCCTCAAAGGATGATAATGCGAGCTTGGAAAGGGCATCGGCCTAGGTATTGTGTTCCCTTGGGATGCGCTCGATAGTGGCCTCCTCGAAGACACGTATGAGCTCTCTGACGCGGGCTAAGTACAGGATCATCCGGGTGTCACGGGTATCATACTCCCCGGTGATCTGTTTGACCACTAGCTGGGAGTCACTGAAGGCCTTTACTCATCTTGCCCCCGCTTTGTGTGATAGCACGAGCCCGGCGATCATCGCTTCGTACTCGGCCTCGTTGTTAGATGCCTGAAAGTTTAGACATAGGGAATACTAGAGAGCGAAGTTGTCGGGGCTCCTGAGTATGACACCTTCCTTCTTCGCATGATGACCCGTCTACATAGACTTCCTATATTGATTCATCCTTTAGGACTTCCGAGGCTTTGGGAATGGTGCATTCCGTGATAAATTCTGTGAGGGCCTACCCCTTGATGGCCGTCCGGGGTTGGTAGCCGATGTCATGCTGGCTGAGCTCGATCGCCCACTTGATCAGGCGGAGTTCTCTGGCTTGTGGAGGATAGTTTTGAGCGTTTGGTCTATTAGGACGTGGAAGAAATGCGCCTGAAAGTACAGTCGGAGTTTCCGAGCAGCGATTACCAAGGCGTAAGCGATCTTTTCCATTCTGGAGTATCAGAGTTCAACATCGTGCAGAACTTTGCTGACATAGTTTACAGGCTTCTGGACCTCGTCTTCCTCCATAAAAAATATGGCGCTGAGCGCATGCTCTGATGCAGCCAGGTAAAGAAAGAGGGGTTCACCCAGCCCGGGTTTGCTGAGGAGCGAGCGGTTGGCCAGGTATGACTTCTGCTGGCCAAAGGCCTGTTGTTGAGCGTTCCCCCACTCGAAGATTTTTGCCCCCCTAAGGGCTTTGAAGAACAGGAGCGACTTTTTATCCAAACTTGGAGAGACAACGATCGATGATCGCCAGTCTACCTGTAAGCCTTTAGACCTCTTTGACACTTCTTTGAGGAGCCATGGTTAGTATGGCCAGGATCTTCTCGGGGTTTGCCTCGATGCCTCACTAGCTGACTATGAATACAAGAAATTATCCCAAAGTGATGCCGAAGGCGCATTTGGAGGGGTTGAGTCGCATATTAGAGGATCGTAGGACCCCGAAAGCCTCCTCTAGATCGTTGACATGATCTGGATCTCTCCAACTTTTTGACGAGCATATCGTCGACATAAACCTCCATATTCTGCCCTATCTGTTTGTTGAAGACCCTGTTGACGAGCCTTTGGTATGTGGCACCGACATTCTTCAGCCCGAAGGGCATGACCTTGTAACAATAGAGACCTTGATCTGTCATGTAAGCGATCGTGGAAATGTCTGTAGGGAACATTCTGATATGGTTGTAGCCCGAGAAGGCATCCATGAAACTCAGTAGTTCGTGACCCGAGGTCGCATCTATCAGGGTGTTGATGCAGGGTAGTGGGAACGGATCTTTGGGACAGGCCTTGTTGAGGCCTGTGAAGTCTACGCAGATCCTCCACTTGCCACTCTGTTGCTTTATCATTACAACATTTGTCAGCCACTGAGGGTAACTGACCTCTTGTATGAAGCATGCTGAGAGGAGCTTGTCTTCCTTTACTGCCTGTTGTCTGTCGGGAGCAAACTTGCGCCGCTTCTGTTGAACTGGTTTGGATTCTGGGTGAACGCTCAGTTTATGCATAATGATCTATTCCGAAATTCCCGGCATGTTCGAGGATGTCCACGCGAAGAGTTTGGCATTCCGACGGACGTAGTCGATAATATCGAGTTTTCGGTCCGGAGCGAGAGACTGGCTTACTTGGAACCTTTTGGATTTATCCCACTTGTAAAAGGGGATCTTTTCCAACTGGTCGACGGGCTTCGCATGCAACTGGCTTCTGTCATACGAAAGTTCCATCGCATCAAGGGGAAGACTCCGCCACCCACGACGGACATATAGCAAGCACGAGCGAACTCCTAATTACCTTGGACACTGCCGACCCCATGTTCAGTAGGAAATTTAAGTTTCAGGTGATAGGCAGAGTGTACCGCCTGTAGGGAGCAGAGGTCAGGTCTGGTCAAAATAGTGTTCGGCCTTGACGTTGACCATCATGAAATCCATGGCCTCCGTTCGGATGGCCGGGGCCGTTCCGGATGTCACGTCGAGAGTGACGATTCCCTCAATTTGGACAGGAATGCCCGAGAACCCGTGAAGTGTGTACCCGACAGGCTTCATTCTCTTGCGAGGGAGTTTGAGCTTTTCAAAGGCCTCCCTGAACAGGATATTGACCGAACTTCCATTTTCCACTAGGACTCAGTGGACCTCATGATTCGCCATGCCTAGTCCGATTACTATAGCATCACAGTGAGGCATCCTGACACCTTCTAGGTCTTTGTTGGAGAATGAGATTGGAACCGCTTGGTCCATGGGGGGGCGTGTAGATGTGGATGGAGTTAACCTCGTGTGCAAAGGCCTTGCGTGAGGTACAAGATTCTCCCCCCATGGGTCCTCCATGGATGCAGTGAAGAATGACTGCTCCTCCGGCCCCTCCTGGTTCAGACTCCGCTTCGGGACCCCTGCCGGACGTCCGAGGTGGAGGTGAAGTTCTCCAGTCCCTCGGGTCAGTTTGAGTGAACTCCATTAGGTACCCCCTATGTATGAGTGCCTCAATCTCATCTCTGAAAGTGAAGCAACTATCGATTTCGTGCCCATGGTCTCGATGGAACCGACAATAGATACTCCTGTCCCTCTTGTTGTTGTTGTTTGCTTGGGGAGGATGGTGGACAATCCCTTTGACCTCGATCTCCATGAGGATGGCTGATATGCTTTGGGTTAGGGGAGTGAATCTCTTAAAATGGGGAATAGGTGGAGGTTGTTTTCAACCGAGGACGTCTTTATGGACCTTCCTCGGTGGCTCAGAGTCATCAGCTTTTCTCTTCCCTTTGGCGGGGTCTTCCTTTTGCCCTCCTAGGTGTAGAGCCTCCTCGGCACAGATGTATTTTTCGACCCTGTTGAGGAGGTCGGGAAAGTCTAGAGGTGGTTTCTTTGCTAGGGATGCCTTAAGCTGACCATGACGGATATTGTGTCGGAAGGTTGCAAATGCAATGCCAGCGTCGAGGGAAGAAACTGCCCCGGCCTCGGTAATGAACCATTGCACAAAATCCTGAAGGGACTCTACTTCCTTCTGTTTGAGGTCTAGGAAGGACGCGCTCATCTTCTCGACCTTTCCGCTGGTCATGAAGTGGGCAAGGAAGCTCGCCTCAAGCTGTTCGAACGAGAAGATCAAGCCGGAAGAAAGTTTCGAGAACCATGTTGATTCTTAGTTTTGATGACTACAACACAATGCAAAGTTTTGCTACTTCTTATATATTGCAGGATGTATCAATGTCAATTACACAAAGGCAAAGTTGATCCAATGAAGCTCTCAAAGAAAATTTGATCAAGTCAAGCAAGCTTCAACAACTAAAGACAATGGCTCAAGCTCAAATTCAAGACTCAAGATCAAGACAAGATTCAGTGATTCAATGTGTTTTATTAAATGTCTTGTAAACAATTGTAATTTTATTTCTTTGAGTCTTAGATTGATGTAATAGCCTTGTCACACACACACACACTCACACATATCTTTATAATTGAGTGTTTTTTCACAAGTTTAAATGTCGAAAAAAGCTTGATTAAGATCAGCTGTTGAGTACCAGTCGACTGTCATTTGGCACCAATCGACTGTACTAGTACGAAACTGTCTGAACTTTTTCAAACTCTGGCCAGTCGACTCATCATGGCAACCCAGTTGATTGTTCAAGTCGTTTCGACAGATTTCAGAATTTAAAACTTGTTTTTCGAATTTAAAAGTTTTATATCCATTTTAAATCAGTTTTATTAACTGTTTTACAACGTTCTAGTGATCCCTCTCCATAAATAGAGCCTAGAAATCACCATGGAAAGGTTCCAAGCATTTTGATAAAAGTTTAAGTTTTTGCTTTTGAAAAAGAGAACAAGTATTCAAACAAGCATTCACAATCTTCTAAGTCATGGTTCTCTGAAATCAGTCTAGTATAACAGTGAATTCGTTTAAGACTGATTTCGGAAGTCGACCTTTTAGTCTCCATACAAAAATCACAATTACAACAAGGCTATAGGTTGTTGTAACTCTTTTATTGTTTTCTTTCACTCTCGGGTTGTGAGAGTGGTCCTCTCAGTTGGAGAGTAGAGCTCTAGGTTGTAGAGTCAGGTTATCACTCTTGGTTGAAGAGTGGGTTTGCTCTCTCTAGTGGTCAGAGAGGTCTACGGGTTGTACAAGGTTGTTGTCTAAACGTCGTAGGGTATTCGTGTATTTTTTCAAGAATAGTGGAAAATCTCAAGTGGGCTGCTTGGGGACTGGATGTAGGCAAGGAGGACCGGACCAGGATACATCGCTGTGTACTCTGTGGTTGATTCTCTCTGTGGTTGTATTTTCTTTACTTCATTTTAATATCTCTGTGAAACTTGTCTGGCAAGTCGACTGTCCCTCTTCTATAAGTCGACTGATCAGACTGGTATAACATAATCTTCGAAAACTTTTCTGACAAGTCGACTGAGTTTCGCTATAAGTCGACTGGTCAGACTTATATAAAATACTCTTCTATTCTGACGCCCTAGTCGACTGTATTCCCTTTTCAAGTCGACTGGACAGAAAGAAAAAGTTCAATTTCGTTATTATTTTTTATACAACACTATTCACCCCCTCTAGTGTTTCTTGCCTTGCCTACTGGATCCAATACTTGGTATCAGAGCCTGGTTGAGTGCAATGGCAACTACTTCTAATGCAAGCCAATACCATGAAGGCCAATCCACACAAAGGCCACCCTTATTCGATGGAACCAATTACAACTATTGGAAGTGTAGAATGAAGATCTACCTTCAGTCCATCAATTATGAGATATGGAACATGACGGAGACCGGGTACACCGCTCCTACCATTCCATATGCACAATGAAACGACGACATGAAGAGCGAAATAATGAACAATGCAAAGGCGATAAACGCTCTATTTTGTGCCCTTACCAAGGAGGAGTTCAATTGTGTGTCCAATGCAACAACGACGCATCAAATTTGGCACATACTTGAGGTAACTCATGAAAGAACTAATAAAGTTAAAGAGTCTAAAATATTTGTTCTTGTTCACTGGTTTGAATTCAGCATGAAGGAGAACGAGAATGTGTCTGAAATGATCACAAGGTTCACAGATGTTACAAACTCTCTTGTGGCACTTGGAAAGACATACACTCAAGCCGAAATGGTGAGAAAAGTACTTCGTGCACTAACACCCGAATGGGAGAAGAAGACCACCGCTAGAGAAGAGGCCAACGATTTAACACAACTCTCTCTTGAGAATCTTGTGGGAAATCTTATGGCGTATGAGGTACAACTTGAAGAACGCAAGAAGGATCTAGAACCTCAACAATCAAAGAAAAAGACTAGCATTCAAGGCCTTGTCGGACTCCGAGGATGAAGAAGAAGATGAGGAAGAGATAGCCATGTTCACGAGAAAGTTCAAAAAGTTTCTAAGAAAAGGTAAATTTATTTCAAAATCTAAGGATACTAATGAACTACCAACTTGTTTCAAGTGGAACAAGACAGGAAATTTGAAGAAGGATTGCCCACTAGAGAATGCAAAATCTAAAGGAAAGGCTTTCAACTTCAAGAAGAAGAAGTACACCAAGAACAAGAACATGAAGAACAAAAAGCTATATCAAGCAACTTGGGATGATCGAGACTCTTCATCGGAAGAAGAAAGTGAAGAGACAAACGAGGTTGCTAATATATGCTTTATGGCTTCACAAAATCAAGTAAGTGATTATTATGATTCGAATGATTTATTAGATGCGTTCAATGAGATTTTTCAAGAGCTTAAAAAAAATAGAACTAAAAACTTGGAGAAAGTAAATCAAATACTTTCCCAAGAGAATCTTGACTTAGATAAAGAAGTCAAGTCTTTAAATTCTCAACTTTCTAGTTTGGATATAGATCTTGTATCTCTTAAGAAAAGTTATGAAGAGATATCCAAGAATGTATCTAAATTTAATAGAGGGAAGGAGAATTTAAATGATGTTCTCCAAAATCAAGTTCAATCTAATAAGAGATTTGGACTTGGTTTTCAAAAGTCTCTTGAAAAACCTCATGTTACTAAGAACACTAGTGTAAATAAGCCTGAATCTATTTCTATTGTTAAGAATAAACTATATGATTTTTTTGAAAAACCTATAACTGTAGTTTTTAATGAAAAAAGCAATTCTGTAGTTCAGACCAGTCGACTGAACCCAAATTTCAGTCGTCTGTCCAGAGGTTCTGAGTCTTATTCAACAAGACGAAAACCTCAGATAAGTTGACCTATTACACCTCCCAGTGACTGGATTTCAGTAACAGTTGACTGAAAGGTTCGATAAAGTTGACTGGACAGAGCAAAAATATATGGGACAGTCAATCTGAGTCAGAAAGATAGAGTTACTTATATAAAATCATATATTCTTGCTGTATGTAATTTTGTTGATTATATTCCTGTATTTGGTGGAAAATCAAACTCACTTTGGGTTTGGTTTCCCAAAAACTAATCTCTTTTGGACCCAATGAAAAGGGTACCATATTCACATTGTAAATTTTATAGGTACCTAAAAGAGAACGTTGAATACTTGACAGCGGATGCTCAAAGCACATGACTGGTCATGCCAACCTCCTATCTTCCATTCAAGAGATTGATGGAGGAACAATCACATTCGGTGACAACAACAAAGAGAAGGTTATTGGAATAGGCATGGTCGGTAAGCACACTAACCCTTCAATAGAAGATGTTTTACGTGTTAATAGTCTTAAGTATAATTTATTAAGTATTAGCCAATTGTGTGATAAGGGATATAAAATTGTTTTTGAAAAAGATGCATGCTTCATTTATTACTCTACCATGCAAAATATAATTTTTCAAGGAATTAGGAAGAATAATATTTATGAATTGTGTTTAAAATCAATTGAATTTTCGAATGATTTTTGCTTAGTAGTTTCTAATAATGATTCTTGGCTTTGGCATAAGTGATTTGGCCATGTGAACATGAAAAATATTCCTAAATTGTCTAAATACAACCTAGTTAAAGGGCTGCCAAGTCTATCATATAAAAAGGATAAGTTATGTGATGCATGTCAACTAGGTAAACAAATCAAATATACTTTTAAGACAAAAGAAGTAATTTTTACCAGTAGGCCTCTCGAATTAAACCACATAGATTTATTTGGCCCTACTAGAGTTGCTTCTTTAAATAAAAGTAGGTATGTATTTGTTTTAGTAGATGATTTTTCACGATTCACTTGCTTTTTTTTAAACATAAGAATGATGCTTTTGATGAATTTGTAAATTTTTGTAAACGGATTCAAAATCAAAAGTCTCTAACCATAGTCACTATTAGAAGTGATCATAGTGGAGAATTTGAAAATGAAACGTTTTCAAAATATTGCAACAAGAATGGTATAACACATTCATTTGCATTTCCTAGAGCTTCACCACAAAATGGAGTGGTCGAAAGAAAGAATAGGACTTTGCAAGAATGTGCACATATCATGCTTGTTGAAAGCAATTTACCTAAGTATTTTTTGGCTGAAGCTGTTGCTACAGCTTGTTATATTTTAAATAGAATTTTGATTAGGCCTAAGCATAAGAAAACATGTTATGAACTATTTTTTGATAAAATTCCTAAAGTATCTTTTTTTCAAAATATTTGGATGTAAGTGTTTCATTTTAAACACTAAAGATAATTTAGATAAGTTTGATCCTAGATCTAATGAAGGTACCTTCATTGGATACTCAAATAGGAGTAAGGCATATAGGATCTTCAATAAGTCAACTTTGACTATTGAAAAATTCATGCATGTTTCATTTGATGAATCACTGACTTCATTTACTGTTATTAAAGATGATGAAACTGATTCATCACCTTTAAATAACGTCATTAAATCTTTAGAGCAAACTCCCCTAGCGGATAAGTCGACTGATGGACAAGTCAAGTCGACTGATCCTGTAGTGATGACTCAAACTTTACCAAAATCTTTTGTTGAATTTATAGATCATCCTCATGACTTAATAATTGGTGACATCTCACGTGGTATTCAAACCAAATCTCATGTTAACATGATTTCTCATACGGCTTTCTTGTCAGATTTTGAACCTAAAAATATACAAGAAGCCCGTGAGAATGAGTTTTGAATGAATGCCATGCAAGATGAATTAAACCAATTTATAAGAAATGATGCATGGGATTTAGTTTCATGACCTCCTGACCATACTATAATTGGTACCAAATGAGTATTCAAGAATAAATTAGATGAATCAGGACAAGTCGTTAGGAACAAAGCTAGATTAGTTGCTCAAGGGTATAATCAAGAAGAATGCATAGATTTCGATGAAACATATGCTCCTGTTGCTAGACTAGAATCAATTAGGATACTGTTATCTTTTGCTTGTTTTATGAACTTTACACATTTCCAAATGGATGTTAAAAGTGCTTTTCTTAATGGTTTTATAAAGGAAGATGTTTATATTAAGCAACCACCTGGTTTCGAACATGAACAATTCCCAAACCATGTTTTTAAATTAAAAAATGCTTTATATGGTCTTAAACAAGCACCTCGTGCTTGGTATGATTGATTGAAGACTTTTCTTTTAGAAACTGGTTTTGAAATAGGTAAAGTAGATACTACTTTGTTTATTAGGAGAAAAGAGACTGACATTTTGATCATACAAATATATGTAGATGACATAATCTTTGGTTTTACTAATAGTAATCTATGTCAAGAGTTTGTTAATACCATGAAAAATGAGTTTGAGATGAGTCACATCGGTGAACTCAATTATTTCCTTGGACTACAAATTAAGCAGTCACCAAATGGCATATTTATTAATCAAGGAAAATATGCTAAGGAATTACTCAAACGATTTGGCGTGGATAGCACAAGTAATAAGACCACACCTATGGCTACTACCACTACCCTTGACAAAGATGAATTAGGTAAAAGTGTCGATTAAAAACTCTATCGACATATGATTGGATCACTCTTATATATAACTGCTAGTAGACCAGACATTATGTTTAGTGTATGTTTGTATGCTAGATATTAGTCAAGTCCTAAAGAGTCTGACTTAAAAGCTGTGAAACGTATTTTAAGATACATTAAAGGCACGTCTGAGTATGGTCTATTTTATCCACGCAACGATAATTTTCAACTTTTGTCGTATAGTAACGCTGATTATGCTGGCAGTAAAACTGATCGCAAAAGTAATAGTGGAACATGTCACTTTTTGGGACACTCCCTAGTCTCTTGGTGCAGTCAGAAGCAAAATTCAGTATCTTTGTCTACTAAAGAAGCTGAATATATTGCTGCAAGTTTGGCTTGTGCCCAAATTTTGTGGATGAAACAAACTCTATTAGATTATGGTATTTCATTTTCAAAATCTGCAATAATGTGTGATAATACCAGTGCCATTAATTTATCTAAAAATCCGGTTCAACATTCATGTACAAAACACATTGATATTAGACATCATTTTCTACGTGATCATGTTTTAAAGAGAGATATATCTTTAGACTTTATTTCTACTGATAAACAAATAGCAGATATCTTTACTAAACCACTTAAGGAAGACACATTTATCACCTTAAGAAGAGAACTAGGAGTTTGCAGTTTTTATGATCTTGATTTTTTTTATATGGTTAGTCGACTTAGAAATAATTTTCGGTCGACTTCCCAAGTATTTTCGAGATTTATTTTTTTTGAGTTTTTTAGTGCTCTGGACAGTCGACTGTGAACAGTACTCAGTCGACTGCTAGAAGTATTACTTGAGTTTTTTCGTTTGTTTTATTTGCTCTCGACTAAGTCAACTGTTCCTAAAAACCAGTCGACTGTCGCGCTTTAGTCTGTTTTTTAGATTCGAAAATGGCACACCTTTTGAGGCAATTTCTTTTACTCTTTCTTACCCTCTGACCGATCTGATCCCTTGATTACTCCTAGACTCAATCTCAGCCTTTGATTCTAAAGTAAAAAACCTTAGTTTCCCTTAGCCACTTTAGCTCGTCGGTCTTCTGCTTCTAGTTCATCTCGTCCTCGTGCTGATTTTGATGATCCTAGGATTCTTTACACTTCTGTAAATTATCTCATGGATCGTCAGGACACCCTGAAGCCAGTATTTCCCATCTTACTAACTTGTTCACTTTCCAGTTTCCATCTCCACCTCCTCCCTCTCAAGGTGCCACAAACGATGATGAAGACGAAGATTGATTAGCTATAACTTTTTTATCTTTTTCTACTTTTTATGTATTTTCTATTTTATGTTGTCTTTTGAATAATGTACTTCGAATTTCATATGTATAACTTTGCTTTGGTTTAGACTTGTGTTTGTTCTCTTGCAATCTGTTCCTCTTTATTTTTTCTTCTTCTAGTTTTTGTTGATGCCAAAGGGGGAGAAAAAGCTTGTGTATGTTATATGTGTATATGTTGTATGTGTATATGTTGTTTGCATTTGGTGCATGTTTTTGTGCATGTTTTTATGCATATTGCACATTAGTTAGGGGGAGCAAATTTTATTTTTTATTATTATTGTAAGCTATTGTGTTGTCGTCATCAAAAATGGAAAGAATGTTGATTCATGGTTTTGATGACTACAACACAATACAAAGTTGTGCTACTTCTTATATATTGCAGGATGTATCAATGTCAATTACACAAAGGCAAGTTGATCCAATGAAGCTCTCAAAGAAAATTTGAACAAGTCAAGCAAGCTTCAACAGCTAAAGACAATGGCTCAAACTCAAATTCAAGACTCAAGATCAAGACAAGATTCAGTGATTCAATGTGTTTTATTAAATGTCTTGTAAATAATTGTAATTTTATTTCTTTGAGTCTTAGATTGATGTAATAGCCTTGTCACACACACACACTCACACATATCTTTATAATTGAGTGTTTTTTCACAAGTTTAAAGGTCGAAACAAGCTTGATTAAGATCAGCTATTGAGTACCAGTCGACTGCCGTTTGGCACCAGTCGACTGTACTAGTACGAAACTGTCTGAACTTTTTCAAACTCTGGCCAGTCAACTCATCATGGCAACCCATTCGACTGTTCAAGTCGTTTCGACAGAATATAAAACTTGTTTTTCGAATTTAAAAGTTTTATATCCGTTTTAAATCAGTTTTATTAACTGTTTTACAACGTTTCAGTGATTCGTCTTCATAAATAGAGCCTAGGAATCACCATGGAAAGGTTCCAAGCATTTTGATAAAAGTTTAAGTTTTTGCTTTTGAAAAAGAGAACAAGTATTCAAACAAGCATTCAAAATCTTCTAAGTCTTGGTTCTCTGAAATTAGTCTAGTATAATAGTGAATTCGTTTTAGACTGATTTTCGAAGTCGACCTTTTAGCCTCCATACAAAAATCTTAATCACAACAAGGCTATAGGTTGTTGTAACTCTTTTATTGTTTTCTTTCACTCTCGGGTAGTGAGAGTGGTCCTCTCGGTTGGAAAGTAGGGCTCTAGGTTGTAGAGTCAGGTTTTTACTCTTGGTTGAAGAATGGGTTTGCTCTCTCTAGTGGTGAGAGAGGTCTACGGGTTGGACAAGGTTGTTGTCTAAATGACGTAGGGTATTCTTGTATTTTTTCAAGAATAGTGGAAAATCTCAAGTGGGTTGCTTGGGGACTGGATGTAGGTCGAGAGGACCGAACCAGGATGCATCGCTGTGTACTCTGTGGTTGATTCTCTCTGTGGTTATATTTTCTTTACTTGCATTTTAATATCTCTGCGAAACTTGTCTGGCAGGTCGACTGTCCCTCTTCTATTAGTCGACTGATCAGACTAGTATAACATATTATTCGAAAACTTTTCTGACAAGTCGACTGAGTTCCGCTATAAGTCGACTGGTCAGACTTGTATAAAATACTCTTTTATTCTGATGCCCCAGTCGACTGTATTCCCTTTTCAAGTCGACTGGATAGAAAGAAAAAGTTCAATTTTGTTATTATTTTTTATACAACACTATTCACCCCCTCTAGTGTTTCCCACCTTGCCTACAGGATCCAACAAACCATTCCCGCGTTGGGCCGCGTAAAGTGGCTGGGAATGCGCGACTAAGGAGAGGATCCGAGGCATTGTGAATCATTATGAGGGTACTGAACCATTCCATATGACCAGCAGAATCTGACTCTCCGATGTACGTCTCAAACTGAGGGGGTATGAAGTTCTTCGGGATTTCAACGTCGAGTATGGCCGCGGAAAATGGGGGTCGGTTAGGCTGAAATCCTCAGTTCGGTTAGGGCATGCCCTCGCCGATCTGAGCAAGGTGATTCTCCATTTTATGGAGGCGCTAGAGGACGACCTCCTCTCATCTCGTAGGCCGCCTAGAACCATGGGATTCGCTGCCCTGGGCTTCCTCCCGGCGAGGGTCGTTGTTTGGACGCTCGACTCTGGGGCCACCTCGGAGAGTGTGGAGGACCTCGTTCCAAAAGTCTCAGAATTCAGCCCTCGAGACCGGGGCCTGTTTGCCTAGGCCACGCGGGCTCTGCCTTAGACAAATAGGTGTTGTGGGTCGGGGCCTGGTTAGAGGGTGCAACCCCTCTCCTCGATTGGCTGAGCTGATGCCGGAGGTCATTTGCAGATTGTCAGTTATCGAGGACGTGCCGGAGGTCATTGGCGACTGAATGTGAAGTGCTCGGACCTCATTGCCTTCGGGACCCCTGCGTGATGGCATGGCTACGTGATTGATGAGGGGCATCGGCTTGGCATCCTGCCGTTGGTGCTTTCCTGTCCTTGGTGCCATGGACGGGTAGGGTCTCGGGGTCGGATCCGAGCCTGAGAAGAATCAGTCTATCGAAATTTCCACAGATGGTGCCAACCTGATGCTACTTTATCATGGGTGTGGGGGCATCAAGTGTGAGTTCTTGTTATTTATAGTGGAAGGGACAAATCTGAGACAGATCTCAGCCACAGATCTGGATCTGAGATGCAGGAGCTGTGGAGGGGGAGCTGCTGGTAGCTGGCCGCCCTGGGTACCAGCAAAGTTCCTAGAAACACTGGGAGTGGTTCTTCCGACAGGCCCTCCGACGACCTAGTCAACCACTGGAAAAAATGAAAACTAGGGTTCAGGTGGAGAAAAGTTCATTACTTCTGAAGGGGAAAGGGGGCCTGGTATTTATAGGCAAAGAGAGTGTGTATGTTAACCCTAATGGGCCGGGTCAACCCGTTTCTTGGTGGGCCTGAACCTGTAGAAAGCCCGTTGGATCATCAGGCCTAATGATCAGAGAGGAGGGATTTTGAGCGGATCAGATGGCTCGGATTGAACCAGATTATTTAGCCACATCGTACATGGATAATAAAAATATATGCAAGTGAAGATAATTATGGAGAAATATTAAATTTCATAGAAAATAATGAAAAAGAAGGAAAATTAGCTAGGTATACTAATGGATCATTCACACAAACCCAATATAATTACCACATAAATGAAAACGAATTATTAGCAATCTTAAAAGCAATAAAAAAGATTGAGTTATTCATAATACATACAAAATTCACAGTAAAGAACAGATAATACCCAAGCAAAAACTTGGATTAACAAAATAATAGATCAAACTATTGTAAATAAAAGATTAATAAGATGGCAGATGAAACTAGCACATTATGATTTTATAATAGAAAATATAAAAGGAAATGATTACATTCTAGCGGATTTTTATCAAGAAACTGAAAATTTTATTTTTGTCAGGATGGAAAACAGAGTCCATCAAATAGAACATGATATAGTTTTCATCAAGGAAATTGTGGAACAAATTAAGAGAGCATTTAATCAATTACAATTACGAATATGCGGACAACAAAATCTGTTCTACCAGCACATAAATCAGCATACAACCGTAGAAAATATGGTGGAAAATGTTAGTGAAAAAATGAGCAAAATGGGTAAACCAACTCAAACAGTAAAAGAAGATGCAAATACATCTTCAAATAAAACTACATACAAGGGGACTTTGCTCACTGAGAAAACTCCTGCCAGGGTATCAAAGAAAATTTTATTTTTACAATATATTGAGAAATTATCTCAAGTAACGGAGGTGAACCAGTTTATTAAGACTATGTTATAGCAGCATATGAACAAGACCATCATCTTACTAGGAGCTAATCCAAGAACAATACAGTCACTATTTGAAAGAGGACTTATTCATTGTATTTATCCATCCAGATAATGTGAAGAACTTATCCAATTGTCCAGAGAAATATATAAATCAGCCAAGAGTTATTTTGGTCTTACAAAAGCCTAAAAAATAAATGTCAGAATGTATTAAACAATCCCTAAGTACCTCGACAAAAATGAAGAACTTCCAGCAGAACATGTTATAAAAATAGGGATGATTACCCAAGTAATCTACAGAGCATCTAATATTATACCATACAAAGCCGAAGAATTTGAGAAGTTAATCCCAGAAAGAAAGGCAATGAGATTCAGAAATATGTATTGTGAACTAAAAGACATCAAGTTAAGAGACGACAACATATGGATCCATGACCGTTTAGACCCACAAAAAATAATAATGTCTAGCATAGCAAAAAATAAAACAGCCACAAGATAAGCGTGAGCTATTCGACAGCTGGTACCAGATACTGTCTACAGGAGAAATGATAATGACAGAACAAATAGCTGGATACTATTGTATCTTGATGAAGACAGAGAACCAGTATAAATGTGGTGCATGTGAAGATGTCGGCCATGAGGAATTTCTTTTTCTAGAGTAGTCTGTAATGAGGCAGTGACATTCACCTCAATTATCGATCTATATGTAATAATGAAATAATCAGAATAATAATTAAAAATGATGTAATGAATGACGTAAGGATTCAATAATGTAAAGCCATCCCTTCCCTCTATAAAAGGGCAGGCTTAGTAAGGAAGGAGGCAGAGAATTTTAGAGGAAAAAATTCCATATAATCTTGTCAGGAGAGGTTGGTTTGTAAGAAGTTTGAAAAGAATAAAAGATTATCTTTCTACTAGTTCTAGTATTTATCAGTGCTATTACAATATAAGGTATGTTTAAGTAATCTCTTTCACTCAGAGAGAGTTTTGTAAGGCTCTACCTGAAGGATCTTACAAAAAGACCCACTTACTACCTTCTACCGTTAAGTCGTACACACAGTAGCAGGAAACGAGCCAGCTTGTGGTTGACTGTACCGAGTGCTACTAGTTGTTCCAGATGTATCTCTTGGATGAAGCTCTCTTAAAGAGCATAGTACCCCTGAGATGGGAGGAACATAAAAGGAACACTGAAATTGGGGTGCATACCAGATGTATTTTATCCACTGGTAATAACTGATACAGAGTAGCTTAAAGAGGCTTAGCTAGGTCGGAAGCATGATGGGCCCTTTTGTTTGATTTTAAGGTATCCTTAGAAACCTCTCCCTAATCTTAATTTCATACTTATTGTTTCAAGTTTTAAATTCATAGAACAACTAAAAAGGATAATGGATGATAATATTAGCTCCAATCATGAGCTAATTTATGAATTAATGACTAACTATCAAGGAAGTGATAGAATGTGGGTTTTTGATATTTATTATCCCCAAAGATTAACAAGCATGTATGCTTTTTATGAGTTTAAATTATTTTTCTTTAGCGTACAGAGAGTAATAATTATAACAATAAATCAAATTAATGCTGGAGAAACTAGTAATATAAATGTCCAAATAATTGATGACCTAACTTTCTATAAAAGATCTTTATTATTTAATGAGAATTTAGCAGTTGTATATGGATTCCTATAACAGCATATATGGAATATCTTGAATAAAACGAACATATAGAGGAAGGAAATTAATATATGGAAGAACCCCCATATGATAGCGATAGTGAATTATCAGAAACATTATCAGAAGCTATGAGAGATTTTGAAGTTATGCTTGATTACTTTAATATTTGTGAGATTGATAATGCACGTTATTTTCAGGAATATTATTTTATAGAAGAACACCATCTTTGAAGTTTTTGCTACTCTATTGTTTTTCTTTTACAGATTATCACAACTACTATTTCACGCTTCACACCAGTTCGTATCAAAACCTTGTTTTTATGTAACTCTTACCTGGTTTTTTCAAAATATTTAGTACAATTTATGTAGTATTAAAATTGATTAGATAGAATAAAAAAGGAAATATTACAAAAATAAATTTTAAATTTGCAGAATGGTCACACATCTTAAAGAAAATATTATAGGATAGATAGCATATAATATTATTTAGAAACTATCAATTAGTTGCAAATAATTTGGTTATTGTCCTTTTTATGCAAATAGTTAAAAAAATTATCCTATTAATATAATTAACTCTCAGTAAACATTTGGCTTTTACGGTGGAAAGTAAAAGGTCAAACTACTAGATAGTGAAGCACATGAAACAAATGTAAATGAGTGTAATTTATGTGCAAACAATCAACAATGTATGTTTGAGGCTATGTATCTAAACATAGTCACAACTCTGTAAACATAAGTTATCAATATGATCATGAGATCAACTGTTCCCAGACTTGTATATGATGGCTTCACATCTCGAAGGCAAAGACTTGGAAGAGAAGGATGTGGAAACCCATCTTTGAGTCGAACAATGAGAAGAGATGGATATGTGGAAACCCATCTTTAAGGCTCGACTCGACCTTTCTTTACATTCATGGTTAGACCTTTCTTTACAGTCATGGAAGAAATTAAAATTTGACAATGAAAACAACTAAATTAAATTAATCTAAAGAACTAACTAACCTAATTTAAAAGAATGAAAATATAAAATTTTGTTGTTTGTTAATAACAAAACTTGTTCGAGGGCTTTTGATTTCCCCTAGTTAAACACACACAATTCATAATTCCACATTCTACCTTTCCAAGTTTTAGACCAAAATCCGCTACAAAAATATTTCAAATTAAAAGTTTTTCATATCTTTATGCAAATTTAATTAATTGAGGACTCCTTAAGTTCTATGGAAATCTTTATAGTCACATTAATCGCGGTAAACCATCTCTAATTTCGCTCAATCGATGATATTTAATTCTATATTTCTAAATCACAAATTACCTCTCGGTCTCTCCATGATTCAGTAAATCATAAAATAATTATCCAAATAATTGTAAGCATTAAGAACAAAAATTAAACACACAACCATGGAAAAATAGGAGAATAAAATAACTTGAAATTAGAATTGTGTTATCAAAACTAGGCTACATCGGAGCCCTAGAAAATAAAAATTAGTTCATATCTAAATTGCAACTAAAAATTATGTTTTTGGACATAATAAAAATTAAAAGAAAAGAAGAAAAACTCATTTTTTCGAAAATCCAAGCATCGGGTTTCATGCCCTCTTTCCCTCTCCTCTGTTTTTCTCTCTGTTTCTCTCTCCCCCTCTCAGTTTTTTTGCCGCCCACCAACTCCAAAAACAGAGCCGCCACACCCAGCCTTCTCTCTCCTTCTCTCCTCCTCAATTTTCATGTCCCCCACACCCAGCCTTTTCTCTCCATCTCTCCTCCTCGATTTCCGTGCCCCCCCACTACCTTAAATAGATGAACAGTAGGGTTAGGTTAGTTAAATTAGGATTAGGTATTAATTAATTAATTAATTAAAATTTATAGATTAAAATTAATCTATTAAAATTCAAATTAATTAATTAACTAACCCTAAATTAAATCCAATCAACTTTTAAATCCGGGCTGTTTCTGTTCTTCTTTGACTTTTTTTATTACAAAATTTCATTCCACCCCCATAATATTTTCTATTAGTTCTTCAAAGGACCAATTTGTAAATGCATGCAGTTGAGTGCTTGAATTTTTCAGAAATCTTTACATGTAATCAATTTGATTTTTTTTGAAATCTTTATCCTTGCACTCTTCATGGACTTCACAAAAATCCTCGCATTTTGTACTTATCCATCCTGTCCTACAAAATCAAATAAATAAATAAAATGAGTAGAAATAAGATAAATTTTAAAGAAATAAATGATAACTCGCAACTATAATGCATTAAAAGAGTAATAAATTCATGTATAAATTTCACTCATCAAATACCCCCAAACTTAAGATTTTGCTTGTCCTTGAGCAAAAAGAAAAATCATGAATAAAGGGATAACGATCATAATTAGGTTCGACTCATCGCACCCACAAGACTTATCATGCAAGCATCAAATTTTCAACTTAATACATAAGCAATAGCAAATAAAGTAAAACTAAGCATACTCACTTTTTTCAGTGCAATTATTCATACATAATTCCCAACTCAATCATATTTTTCATGCAATTAATGTAATTATATCATGTAACAACTCCATCAGTAATTACCCATTCTCACTACTACAAATCGAGTAGCAAACTAGAGTTTTTTTCCTCTCTAAGTTGTCACTTGCCTTTTCACGCGAATGCAAACATTTTTGATGAATTCACCCGATTACTCAACAAATCACAAACTTAGAGTGTTTTTGCATACTCATATTTCAAGTTGCCATTTGATGTAAAAGTAAATATTGGTGATGAATACCCTAGTTACTAAGCAACTCAAAATATTGAAGTAGATAAATCTTTATATATTCAATTATTTGATCAATATCACTTTATTTACATAAACCTTGTTTAGGATTAGATCAAAGGCGATAAACACAAGAAAAAACATCACATTTCTCTTTTATGTATAATCACATGACTCACAATTTTGTAAGAAATTTTAAACTTCAATAATCCTAAAGAAAATAAGTATGCTTAATCTTGCTTTATAAGATATTGTCTATCCTAAAAATAAAAAAATCAATGCTTTAGCACAATAAATAACTCAAAAGTGTAATTTTAAGCCTAATTGCAATGCTTTGTTTTGGTTTTTTCCTTTTCAAATATACATAATAATGATAGAAAATGTACCCTTTCCCCCAAACTTAGATATCACATTGTCCTCAATGGGTAAGGAAAAAGGGAAACAAAATGAGAAGAGTTCAAAATTTCTCCCCTAATTCATGTTGAAATTCTGGATGAGTGAGGAAAGAAGGAAATTGTCATATCTAGAGTTGTAGATGTCCAAATCTCCTGATTCATTTCGTACTTGAAAGCTATGACAATTTCCTTCGATCGCTCTTTGAATCATTTTTCCAGATTCGGACTCCATCTTGCCCAGAAACTACTATCAAAGTAGGTATAGATAAACAACTTCGTCGGAAACCCCCAAACTTATGCAATCCTATAAAACAAAATAAAAAACTAAAATTAAAGTAAACTAAAAGAAAATTAAATTGTAAATGCAGTAAAAAGGAAACATGGGTTGCCTTCCAAGAAGCGCTAAGTTTTAAGTCTTCAGCCGGACATGGTAGCTGAGATGGTTATGTAACGTCAAGATCCAACAACATACGAGCCTCTATTCCAATAATTCTCTTCATGTGTGGATTGAATTTTTTTTTGCATCCCACAAACTAGATGGCAGTGGTTTAAGCTCAAGTTTGAGTCTTTTCTTTCTTGAAGATGGCGCCTTTGATATCCCCACTTCTTTGAATTTCAGCTGAGAATAAAGATAAATAGATGGTGCAGAAGCTTCCAAATACGAATCATATTCCAAAATCTTTTTCTCAGATTCAAGAGTTGCTGAATTTGCTAGACACACTTCTACTAGTAGCTTTTCAACTCCAACCCTATGTGTCTCACCAACTATTAAATCAGTTTCATTAACTAGAAAACATGACTGAACTTCTGCAGGAAACTCTATGGATTTAAAGACGTCAAACGTTACTTTCTCATCCTCAACTCTTAGAATAAGTTTTTTTTGTAGGACATCAATCAAAGCTCTCCCCATAGCTAGAAAAGGTCGCCCCAAAATCAATGAAATTTGTTAATCTTCCTCCATGTCAAGCACTATAAAATCAGCTGAAAATATGAACTTGTCTACCTTTACTAAAACATCTTCAATTATTCCTCTTGGGTACTTGATAGATCTTTCTGCCAATTGTAAAGAAATTGAAGTAGACTTTACTTTTCCAATACCAAGTTTCCTGAAAACCAAAAAATGCATAAGATTAATATAAATCACACAAAGCTTTATCAAAAGAAGAATTTTCAATAGTGTAAGGAATCTTAAAACTCCCTGAGTCTTTAAGTTAAAGAGGCAACTTCTTTTGTAAAATTGCACTACTCTCTTCAGCTAGCATAACTCTCTCATGCTTCTCAAATTTCTGCTTGTTTGATAAAATATCGTTCAAAATTTTAGCATATTTAGGCATTTGTTCTAAATCTTTAATAAGAGGAATATTAATATGTAATTACTTAAAAATACTTAAAAATTTAGAAAATTGATTATCAAATGTATTCTTTTTAAGTCTTTGCGAAAAAGGAATCAGTGGATTCATAAGGTAAATTAGGATAAGTTTCAGAATTAAACTCCCTGAAAATCGTGGGGTTTGAAGCTCCTTTATTCTTCTTAGAATTCCCAATATGGTGGTTGGACACCTGCTACGTTTGTTCCTCCAAAATTGACTCGAACTCATCTTGTTTTAACCACATTTTGTTCGGTCGTTTGTGCTTGTGGTTGCTCAATTGTTCTCACACTTCTCAGTGTTATTGCTTTGACATGCTCCATTGGATTGGTCACGATGTTACTGGGTAAGGTTCTTGTTGTTCTCTCTGTAAAAATATTTGAAATCTGACCAATCTGAGCCTCACGATTATGAATTAAAGTCATATTATTTTGTATCGCAAATACTGACTTCTGCATGTATTGCTCTGTCTTCTGTATGTATTGCATGAACATCTTTTCAAGTGTCGGCTTCTTTTCTTGCTGTGAAAAATTTTGAGATTTTCTAATTTCTCCTTGATTGTTGTTCCAAGAAAAATTGTGGTGGTTTCTCCATTCTGGATTATACATGTTCGAATAAGGATTGTTTTGATATTGAAAGTTTGACACGTAATTTGCTTGTTCGGAATTTGGTTGAGCAAAAGGATTTCCCACTTGACAATCAATACTTGAGTGATTTCCTGCACAATGATCACAAATAATATTATTCTGAATAGCATTAATATTCATGTTACCTAATTGTTTAGATAAATTAGGAATTTGTGCAATCAATGTGGTAAGTTGGTCAAGCTAAAAAACTCCCGCAACTTTTCTTGGCATTGCTCTCTCTGAGTACCATTGGTAACTGTTAGATGTCATCTCCTCTAAAAGTTTATAGACTTCATGAGTTTTGCAGATAAGAGCACCTCCAGCTGCTGCATTTACCATAGATTGATATGCAATTCCCAAACCATAATAGAATATTTGGATTTGCAGCCATTTCGGTAGTTCAATATGGGGACACTTTCTCAATAACTCTTTATACCTCTCTCATGCATCATACAAAGACTCAGTCTCAAATTGAGTGAATGTGATAATGTCATTCCTTAGCTTTGTTGTCTTTACCTACAGAAAATACTTAGCCACAAATTTTTGTGCAAGTCCCTCCCAAGTAGTAATACCACCGAGTGGTAGAAAATTTAGCTAAGCCTTCGCCATATCTCTTAGTGAAAAATAAAATAGTCACAATCGAATTGCATCATCTGATACTCCATTCTGCTTGAAAGTGTCACAAATTTCTAGAAAGTTTGCAATATGAACATTAGGATCCTCGTGCAATAGTCCCTCAAATTGAACAGTCTGTTGAATCATTTTAATGATTGCCAGTTTAATCTCAAAATTGTTAGCTTGTATAACCGGTCTCCTTAAGCTTGATGTTGCTTCATTAAGTGAGGGCATAACATAGTCTCTCAAAGCCTTATTTTCTTCTCTATTACTCTCGTTCGCCATGGTACTATGCTTCTATGTCCTGAAATACATCTATTAAATAATAGAAAAACAAAAATAATTAAAAAGATAAAATATAAATATAAATATAAAAAATAATAAGAAAAAAATCAAATTAGTAACAATCTAGCAATTATCAATATTAATAAAAGAATAATTAGTCCTCGGCAACGGCGCCAAAAATTTGGTGGGATTATTGGCAAGTGTACAAAATCGTATAGTTTACGTGAAAAAAATGTCGAACCCACAAGGACTAATTATTTTACTGAGTAACGAAATTTAGTAGATTAATTACTATTTGAAAAATTGAAATTTGATCAAGAAAGAAACCAAATTAAGTTAATCTAAAGAACTAACTAACCTAATTTCAAAGAATGAAAATATGAAATTTTGTTGTTTGTTAATATCAAAACTTGTTCTAGGGATTTTGATTTCACCTAGCTAATCACACACAATTAATAATTTCACGTAACTAGAAATTCTACTTTTCCAATTTGTAGACCAAAATCCCCTAATTATTCAATATTTTCTCTTGAACAACACCCAAAATATCTCCAACTAATAGTTTTTCATATCTTTATGTAAATTTAATTAACTAAAGACTCATTAAGTTCCACAGATTTCTTTATAGTCATATTAATCGCAGTAAATTATTTCTAATTTTGCTCAATCAATGGTGTTTAATTCTATATTTCTAAATCACAAATTACCTCTCGGTCTTTCCATGATTCAATAAATCATACTACAGTTGGTCAAACAATTGTAAACATTAAGAATAAAAATTAAACACATAGCCATGAAAAAATAGGAAAATATGAAATTAGAATTGTGTTATCAAAACTAGGCTGCATCAAAGTCCTTGAAAATAAAAATTAGTTCATATCAAAATTGCAACTAAAAAATATGTTTTTGGATATTACATAATAAAAATTAGAAGAGAAGAAAAAAAACTCTTTTTTGCCGAAAATCCAAACCTCGGGTTCTGTGCCCTCTTCCTGTCTCCTCTGTTTTTCTCTTTGTTTCTCTTTCCCCCTCTCGGTTTTTGTGCCGCCCACCAATTCCAAAAATAGAGCCGCCACACCAAGCCTTTTCTCTCCTTCTCTCCTCGATTTCTGTGTCCCCCCACTTCCTTAAATAGAGGAACAATAGGGTTAGGTTAGTTAAATTAGGATTAGGTATTAATTAATTAAAATTTATAGATTAAAATTAATTTATTAAAATTTTAAACTAATTAATTAACTAAACCTAAATTAAATCTACTCAAGTTTTAAAAATCTAGGTTGTTTCTTTTCTTCTTTGATTTTTTTTTACAAAATTCCATTTTACCCCCTAATTGACCATAATATTTTCTATTGGTTCTTCAAATGGCTAATTTGTAAACACGTGTAGTTGAGTGATTGAATTTTTTAGAAATCTTCACATAGAATCAATTTGAAATTTTTTTGAAATCTTTATCCATGAACTCTTCACGAATTTCACAAAAAAATGTTCACAGTTTGTACTTATCCGTCTTTTTCCTACAAAATCAAACAAATAAATAAAATAAGTAGAAATAGGATAAATTTTAAAGAAATAAACAAGAACTCACAACTTTAATGTGTAAAAAGAGTAATAAATTCATGTATAAATTTTACTCATCAACAATTACAACTCTATCAATATAGTCACGCAGAACATAATCAGAAGCTATGAGAAATTTTGAAGCAATCACTACTATTTCATGCTTCGCATCTTGGTATCAGAACATACTAATATACATGATGAAGAAGACAATGAAGAAAATAATAAGCAGACAAGTAAGGGACTTGGATTTAAGATGTGAAATAAATAGAGGTACGGGAGATAAGAAAAATGGAATTTAATAAAGATGAAAGTAACATCTAATCAAGGAGAAAGTGACATGAAAACTTATTAGATGAAGGAGATAAAGAAAATAGCATCTAATGAAGGAGAAAGTGACATGAAAACTTATTAGAAGGAATCTAATAATGATGACAAAGACTTGTGGGGCTACTAGCCTACTAAGACAGCATATTAATTAATTGTACTACTTTCTGTATGTTGTATCAGTTACTAGTTGTACTATATGTTATGTGTATTTGCTTTATGTACTTTTATTTTTTGCATCAGAGTCGATCCTGTAACGCCCCAGTTGGTATTAGAGCGAGGTTCTAAAAGTAGGTAATTCTCACTTAATTTTTTGCACAATAAACACAGTTTATACACTGTTGATCCAGAAATTAGATATCTAATATAAAAGGTAGAAATTATCTTAAAACCTGAAAAACTAAAGTATTTCATAAAAGTCATACTTTCTATAGAAAATATTATAGAATAGGAAGTACAAATTTTTAATTAAAAAAAGACAAAACTAATTAGGAAACATACCCTTGTTGGAAATTAGTTTTAAAAAGAAGCCCATCTGAAAAATCAAATTCCAAAACTAGGGGACGTCCATTATAATTTATTTGAGAGGTACATTAATTTAATTAATCAAAACAAATTTTATTCCATAATTTTTTAAATATGTTAGCATTTGCAAAGATCTTGTACCTACACAAATATTTTCATTTTGCATGTCTTATGATTATGACTCAAAAGTCTTATCACTTTCGAAGTATTTGATAATTATGGTAAGGTAATAATAATTTGTTTGCCTAGCACTTGTCAGTTGTCACTCCTCTTCATGGACCTCTCTTCATGGCCGAAGCCGTGAACTTATTTTACTAGTAATGTGCATGTATTTTGCATATCCTAATAAATATTTTTTTTAAAAATTAAATACTAAGATGTAATCTAACCTCGAACATGAGACCTCCCTTTATTAATTACACACTATTTACAAATTATCTCTAGTGATATCAACTTTTATTTTATATGAGTGACACTTTTGTAAATAATTATGTCGTAAATAAATTTAAACTTTGAGGATAGTATGGTAACTAACAATAGTTGAGTAAATGAATGATTAATATAACTCCCGCTTAAAAATAAATGGTTGATTGTCTACAAATTACAAGTTGTCTACAAATAACAATCCAAACTCTCTCATTATAATATTAGAGATTAGAGATAGTGAACCAAACAAAAATAGAAATGAGACTTTCACATGAAAAGTTTAGCAAAATTTAAATAAAATGTTACCATAAAAAAGTACATATTAGTTCACTAAGAATTTCTAAGAGAATAGGTGACGTAGCCCCAAACCACTGTGGTGTCCATTCCTACTATTGAACTGTCGGATAAGTTGAGGACATTCGAATGCTACATGGCGGTTTCCTTCAGTGGAGGAACGGTATCTAGTTTCAATCTTAACTCTTTTCTTAGTAATTCTTGTAATGTTCAAGACTGGGCTTGGGTCCTCAACACCTGTTCTAATGGCGAGGTGGTCATCCTTTGCCCCTCCGTCAAAATTCTGGAAGCCCTTTCGGCGCTTGATTCCCTTGCCATTGGCCCAATCAAGACTGCATTCGCAAATGGGTCAATCAGGTCTTGCCTCCCCCAAACCTGGTCCAAACTCCCGTCTGTGCCATGCTTCTTGGTCTTCCCCCCTTCTGCGACTCGTTTAGAGCCGCAGCTGATATGACAAGATGCGTGGGTGAGTTGATCAGTATTTCATCCACTTCGATGCTCGCCTCGGGCTGTCTTCAAAACGATGCGGAGTTTTTTTGCCCCCCGATTAAGGACAGGGTCGAAGCTTTCTCTCTGCGCGATACCAAGTACATCTTCAATGTCTCTGTTAACTACCAAGATTTCCCTAAAGGGGTGTCTGCTCCTTCTCCCTTGATTGCTGGCTCCTCCAAGACTCCTGTTGCTCCTTCCCCTCCTTTCAAGCCTTTCGCGATTGGATCCTCATCCAAGCCGGTCGCTCCGCCCGCTAAATGGAGAGGATGGCACAAAGCTTCGGCTAAAAAGCCAGACCCCACGGCTGTTCCCAAAATCTCTCCATCCAAAGCTCGTAATCTTGTTTGGATCAACCCAGAGATGGAATCTTTCAAGCAAGGCTCTTCCCTCCCTTCAACGGTAGCCGAGCCTCTCTCCAACCCTCCTCCTCCCTAGTCGAGGACTTCCCCCGTCCTATCATCTGCTGCTTTGCCAGTCCCCTCCCCTGGCCCTTCTCTACCTGAGTTGATGGAGACTGATCAGAAGTGGTCGGCGTGGGAAGTCAATTTGCACTACTCTTCTGACTGGGATAGGTTTAAAAGAGTTGTTCCAAGTTCTTCTGTTGTCGGCTCTCTTACGCCGACTGCATCTCTGAAAGCGACCTATCGGAAAGGCGAGGCTTGGGTGGATCAGGATGATCTTTAGGAAGAAGAAGTTGCAATCCTAGATCGCTCCCAATCGCATCATCAGGTATTCTTTCTCTTTTCTGCGGTCGTTTTTAGTTTTAATCCTTCATATTTATTTTTTGGTTTTGATATTCCGTCTCTTAGTTTAAGATTCGGATTATTCTAATCGTTTCCTGCCAGTTACACTTTATATTTTTTACTTCACCTCATTGCTTCGTTATCTTGTTCTCTCGGGGATTCCGTCTAAGTCCGAGGGAGGATTTACTGTCCTTCATTTAGGTCTCGAGTCGGATCTTGCTTTATTTTGTTATATCTACTCTCATATCCATTCTTGCCCTAAGGGTCCTTCTCCCTCTAGTGCTATCACCCGAGAGTCCTTGGTTGGAAGTGCGCTTCCTCCCTTTTTCTCGCCTTGCAAGTCTGCTGTTGCTATCCAAGCGGGACAACAGCAGAATGAGCGTGCAAAGAAATCCCCCTTTTCTATTATTTGCTCAAGTGCTCGCATTCGGGCGCAACGGGCTTCCTCTTTTGAGCCAGTTTCTCAAACCTCCCTCGCGGCCCAAATCCGCAAGAAGACCATCCCTATTCCTACCCCTGACTCTGAGGGGAAGGAAACTCTGGGATCTGTTTACCAGTTGCATTTCAACTCCCTCTCTAACCTCAAAATGCTTCAGGTTTCGAAGGATATGGGGTTTTCTGTCTCTCCGGACAACTTGGACGTCTTCAATCTAATACCAATGCGAAGTTGCGAGAGCATTGGAGAATCGTTTCCATCATGATTAGCATCTCTTGGAATGTCAGGGGACTACATTTCCATTCCAAGCAACAAGTTGTTTTTCAACTTATCTCCTCTTATCATTGCGACATGATCTCTCTCCAGGAATCTAAACTCTCCTCCCCGACTCCGTCCATCTTGCGGTCGCTAGGTGGATCCTTAATTTCCAATTGGATTTCCCTTGATGTTGTTGATTCCAGGGGAGGCATTCTCTTTGGGTTTAGAGACTCCAAATTTTCTCTTATTTCGATTCGTTGACTTTCCTTCTTCCTCATTGTTCGGCTAGCTCCATTGGATAGAATTCAATCGTGAGCTCACAGTGGTTTCCATTTATGAACCATCCATTGCTGAGTGTCGCCCTAATTTTTGGAGTGAATTATATTCCCTCCAATACCTTAGTTTTGGCCTTTGTTTTTCCTGTGGCGATTTTAATGTTACCATATTTTCTTACGAACGTACGGGGTCGGGAGCTCTTCCTGCGGATTCTAATCGTTTTAACGATTGTATCCGAGACCTCCATCTTTCCGAATTACCTTTCAGTGGTAGAACCTTTACTTTGTCCAACAAGAGACAAACCCCCTCCTTCTCGAAGCTCGATCATTTTCTTTTCTCGTTCGATTAGATCTACCTTTTCCAGAACTCTTTTATCTTCGCTTTACCCAACCCCTCGTCGGACCATGTTTCGATCTCTTTATGCTCGAACTTTATCTTCACCAGATCGTATAAATTTCTATTCGAAAAATTCTAGTTACAAGATCAAACCTTCGTGAATCTAATCACAGAGTGTCTTTCCTCGATCACTGGGTCTTCTGGACTCAGTCGTATTCTTCTCAAGCTTCAGGCTAGCAAGCACGGTTGTAAAATTTGGAATAAGGAGAGATTCGGACAGGCCAACTTTCTCAAGCAAGTCTTTATCTCTTCCATAGAGATTATCGACAAACTTGTGGAAGTTGGTCCCATCTCGGATTCTCTTCGCTCAGAATGTGCTTCCTGCAAGAGAGAATATGCTTCTATTCTCCATAATGACCACATTAAGTGGGCTCAGAGAGCGAAATATCGGTGGATTAAGGAAGGTGATGGCAACACTGCCTTCTTCCACAATTTTGCTTCCCATCGTCAGCGTCTCAATCGAATTACCTCGATTATTGACAATGACATTGAGCTGACTTTCGACTCTGAGTTTCATGCTTCTTTCCTAAATTTCTTCAAACACCTCATAGGTTCGTATAAACCTCGCCTATTCCACCTGGACTGGGAGCTTCTGTATGGACACCAACCCCATGATCTATACAGTCTAGAGTCTCCATTCTTTTTAGATGAGATCCAATCGGCTGTTTTCTCATTGAAAAGCAATTCGGCTCCTGGCCCTGATGGGTTTCCAGCATTTTTCTTCCAGAAGTTTTGGGAAGATCGAAAAGATGATCTGTTCCAAATGTTTTCGAATCTTCACCATGGGTCGTTTTCTTTTGAACGGACCAATTACGCACATATTGTGCTCATCCCAAGATCATAGGAGCCAATTTGGTTTCCAACTTTAGATCGATTAGTCTCATCAATACCACCCTTAAGATCATCATGAAGGTCCTCTCCACTCGGTTAAGTGCCATCATCTCCCCATTAATTGATACGGCTCAATCGGGCTTTATTAAAGATAGGTTTATCCTGGACAGTGTGGCTTCGGCCCAAAAAATTATCTCCGATTGTCATAGGAACAACTCGGAGGGCATCCTGCTTAAGTTGGATTTTCAAAAAGCTTATGACAATGTTAGTTGGGATTTTCTTTTTGACATCCTTCTCCACCGCGGTTTTGGTCCTAAATGGATGGCTTTGATTCAATCCAATCTCTTCGCGGGTACTTCCTCTATTTTCATTAATGGTTCGGAAGGCAAGAAATTCAAGTGCAAGTGTGGTCTTCGTCAAGGCGACCCTTCATCCTCTTTATTATTCGCCCTCGTTGCCGATGTGTTCAGTAAACTTCTAAGCAATGCTTGGGATGCCGGCATAATCAAGGGCCTTGGAGGATCGCACAGCTTTCGTGGTGTGCTGAACCTCCAATATGCAGATGATACCATCGTCTTTGCACAACTCGATGGGTGTACTTTGCATAACCTGAAGTTACTTCTTTATATTTTCGAAAAAGCTTTTGGTCTCCCTATTAACTTTCAAAAGTCCTCTATCCTCTGGATAGGTGGGAATATCAATAGGCCAGTGGAAATTGCTCAGTTCTTCAACTGTGCTTTGGATTCTTTCCCTATTCTTTATCTGGGTATCCCTCTTCGGTGGGGAAAGCTTCTCAAATCAGACTGGATGCTGATGATTGAGAAATTCAAATCCAGATTGAACGCTTGAAGTGGTCGTAACCTCTCTCGTGGAGGTAGATTAGTGCTTGTCAACTCTGTTCTATCTTCTATTCCCTTATACATGATGTCCTTTTATTTCCTCCCAACGTGGGTTATTAAGAGGATCGACAAGATCAGATGGAACTTCTTTTGGTCTGGGACTTCATTTATAAAGCCGGGGCTTAGTTATGCAATTCGAAGATGATTTGCACAGCCAAGGTGGCAGGTGGGATTGGTGTTATCAACCTCAGGCAGCAAAATTTAGCTTTGCTGGGAAATTGGTTATGGAGAATTCTAGTGTTTGATCATCAGCCTTGGGCTAGGATTATCTTCGCTAATTGCTTTAATCAGAAAAGAATCCTAGACTTTTCCCCCCTCCTTGTCTCGCAAAGCGTCCCCCTTCTGGAAAGGGGTGTGGAAAGCGGTTTCGCCGTTCAGTTGTGGGATCTTCCACGAGTGTGCTCTGGGAACCAACACGAAGTTCTGGGTCGATCTTTGGTTCGGTAACTTAAAGTTGGCTTCCTCTTTCCCCTCCCTATATCATCTGGCATCCAACCCTTCAGCTTTCGTGGTAGATTATGTGGTTACTATTAACCAGCAGAAGTTCTGGTCCATCCCATTCCTTGGTGTCCTCCCTCCGCATCTCGAGGCGGAGCTCGCAGAGCTCTTTGCTGAACTGAACCAGTACTCATGGCACCCTTCTGATCAGCTTTCTTGGCGTTGGACCAGCTCGGGGTCCTACTCGGTTAAATCCTTCTACAATTTCCTTAATTTTGGAGGAATCTACTCTGACCTGACCAAACCCCTTTGGAGCAGTTGCGCCCCTCTTAAATCGAAAATTCTAACTTGGTTAGCCCTTAACAACAAGCTTCTCACCATTGACCGACTCAATAAGATGAATCTTGCTTGGGGACAATTGTGTGCATTCTGATCATCTCACCCCGAGAATGTTGACCATTTATTTCTTAGATGTAGCTTTCTCCAACCCTTGTGGACAGTGTTGAGCACGGCTTGGCAAGTTCCATCCATCAACGTTGAATTCTCGTCCTGTTGGAGAGTGCTACCGAGTAGAAAAGAGTTTCGTTCACCATGGTTCCTTTCCATCATGGCTATAATCTGGGTGATTTGGTCGAAAAGGAATAAGCATATTTTCTTGCACTCCTCTTCATCGGTGGCTACGATGATTGAGGACTTACTCTTTTTTATTAACTTGTGGTCTTCCATTTTATCTCCGATTAAGTTGGAGCAATTGCATTTAGGTCGCCTCGAGGAGGCTTACCAATTCTGTCGTTCTAACCCTAATATTTCTATTTAATTGAGGTAGCTATTAGTGGTGATTTTTTTGTCTATTCTTTGCAGGGTTGATAGGCACTTCTCTTATTTTGGTTCGGTTTTAGACGAGGAGTCCTTGATCGCTTCTCTGGCTCTTGCTGGGTTCTCGTCTACCGACTATTTTGACTGCTCCCAGGGGTTAGGGTCTCGGTTAGACCTTATCGGGGGCAATTTTTTGTATGTAAGGCGATTTTTCTTACTTCTTTTTGGTGCTGTTGTTGTTGATATTCTTCCTCTACATAGCATATGTTTTGGTTGTTGGATTTAAGCTCCCGTTGGGTTTTGTTTGTGTTGCTAGATATTTGTTTTTCCCACTCAGTGGGATATGTCTTTCATGGTCTTAGGCTTAATATTTTACTGTGTTATCTTGCTCTGTTGCTATGGAAAGAGTGGTCTCATCATTTTTCTGGCCGTGGACCCTTCCTCTGGGTCGAGTTGACTCTTCTATCCACTGGCTAGTATGCTTGTGGTTGATGTGCATACTTTTTCCCTGTGGCCTTCATTCTATTCCCCTGCATCCTCGTATTGTTTCACTTTCGAGACTGTGTTTTGTGGTGTTTTCTTTTTTCTGGTCTCAGTGTTTCTTATCCCCAGACTAATCATTTGGTTGCCCTCTGTGCCTATCCCGGAGCGGAGGCTGCAGCGAGGTTGGTCGGTTAGTGATCGGTATCATTGTGCTCCGATCCTCCTTCTCAGTCGTCTCCCTAACGACGCCCGAGCTCGCTGATTATGTCCTGGTGGTTTTGGCCACTTTTCTGTGCTGTGTCTATGGTTTGGTGGCTTTTGCTTGTATCTTCCTTCTATTTTTGATATGTGTGTGGTTTGGTTATATCGGGTTCTTTCGTCTGGTGCGGCTTTGTTGATTTTGTTTGCCGTATCCTGGCGTTTGAGTTTCCTTGGTGGATCTGTTTCGTTGAGTGCGTTGGGGTTTGGTTAGTGTTGTTTGGGCCATTCTGTAGGTTGCAGTGGTGCCGCATAGTGGTGTTGCCATCTCTTCTTATTCTGGCTGGGTGGAGCTTCTGCTCTGTCTTTCCGTCGCTCGTTCTGTTGGCTAGAAGGTTTTTTGGACTACATTTTCATTTATGGATCGCTGCGTCCGTAGCAGCACGGCCGCTGTTAGGGGCACTCTCTGTCCTACCGCGGTTTGCTCATCTGCGGTAGAGTGCAATCTGTGGTGTTGGTGGCTTTACTCTTGCTGGGTCGGCCTTGATGGTGGGGGTCTGCCTGGACTACTGCCTTGCTTGTCCGGCACGAGCTACTCCTTTCTTCTACAGTTTATAGCTGGTTTGGTCGCCCGGGTTAGCTGTAGGCTCCCGTAATTTTGTTACTGTCGGTGTTCTTGTTGTCTTCTTTTTGTTTGTATCGCTTGTTTTACATCTTGTAAAATTGACGTTTGTATGTTTCTCATTACTTATGATATATTGTGCTAGCTGGAGTCGTAAAACTCTATCTGTTTCATCAAAAAAAAAAGAATTGCTAAGAGAATGGCTTTCGAGCTAAGCTAGTCGGTGTTTCTAATGTTTATAGTTTTACACAAGGTATGTTTTAGAAAACCAAAACTGAAGATTTAAGGCAAGTTTTTAAACCTTAGAAAGAAAACCTTTTAGAGCATCCACAATGGTATTTCTCAAATTTTAAAAAATGGCAGCTACAGTAATAGCATTTAGCGAAATGGTCTGCAGTGGTTGTTTGCTATATTTTTCTCATTTTATAGTCGAACGATACATGTTGTATCGTCTGTTGACGCGTAAAATAAAATAAAAAAAAGACGAGACAACAAGTCTCGTCCCTCTCAAATTTTAAATTTTTTTTGCGTGGGACGGTAGAACATTTACCGTCGGCAATTTTTTTAAAAAAAAATGGGAGAGACGATACATGTGGTATCGTCTCTTTCGTTTAAAAATAAAAATAAAAATTAATTACTGATTAGCTATTAAAATATGTTAATTAAATAAATTAAATAATATAATATTACCTAAACCTAATTAAAAACCCACTAAACCTAATTAAAAGGACCTAACCTACCCATTAATGCCTCCTCAAAACCTGGACGGGACAAGTTGTCCTGTCCGAGAATTTTTCAATTTTTTTTCCTTTTTCTGGCGAATCTGACCGTTCGACCTACTAAATAAATAAATAAATAAATAAATAATTGGGACCATACATGTTGTATCTTCCGACGTTATTAAAAAAAATAAAATAATTGGGATGATACATGTTGTATCGTCCGACGTTTGTTAAAAAAAAAATTGGGACGAGAAATGTTGTCCTGTCTCTTATAATTTGAGAATCGCAATTTCATTTTTTCAAAAATGAGAAGCAACTATGACGATTTTGCCAAAATATGGCAAAATAGCAAACGACTGCAGCGTCTTGTTTCTCAAAAAATGGCAAATTGGCAAATATAGCAAACGACTGTGGATGCTCTTACAAGTTAGAAAAACTTAATCAAATATTAACTTAATTTGTTTTCACAGTTGATGGTAAGATAGATAATAAGGAGGCTATTGTGACATCCAGAGCCGACCCTAAGTTTTAGGGGACCGAGGCGAACTAACGAAATAGGACCCGCATATAAAATTTGTTTTTTTAAATGGTAAAATGAAATTGGAAGTTATTACTTTCTACAATTTTGAAAAAAACAGATATATACATAGAGAAATAGATGAAAATTTAGGAATTTGAGAAATATATCTTCATGCAAGCCCAACCCCAACTAAAATAGGTCTGCCCAATTAGTAATTTTTTTAAAAAAATCAATAAAAAAAATTGGGGGCAAGAAAAAAAAATTTCGGGGCCCCGAAAAATGCATAAAATTCGGAGGCCTGAGACGACTGGCTCGACCGCCTCAAAGCAGGGCTAGCCCTGGTGACTAGGGGTGGACAACTATTATCCGAACCGACCAATCCGAACTGACCGGTATTTAACCGAACCAATTGGGGGTTTGGATTGGACCGGTTCTTGATCTTCAATAACCAATTGGATCGGTTCGGTTGTTGGATGAGGCTTTCAAATAACCGATGAAACCGAACCGACCATACCTCTATGCATAAGTCCATAAAAAATATAGTTCTCCTTTAATTTCTTGATTATACAAATAGTCATTTCTCATTTTCCTTGAGATACAAACAGTCTTTTTTAATTTCTTTAATACAAACCGAGCAGTTGTTCTACCTATGTTTTGATTCTCCATAATCCTATGTGTTATGTTGTTGAGAAATGCTTGATTTACAGTGTGACCCAACTTAATTGAATCTTAAAGTTGATGTAACATTTAGTAGTTACTTTAATCAAATCAAGCAGAAATTATTTTCTAAATCTTTTTTTATTGCAACTGAAATTCAATTAGCTATGGTTATTGATATTTCTTTTATGATAATAAACTAAGATTACAGAAGGATGCAAGTAAAAAAGCAGTTTATCTCACTTATTTAAACGTCATCATCTCAAACAATTAGTGCAAAATTCTTTAACAACTTGTGGTTTTATGAATCTTCATTTTAAATTCATTTCTGAATAACAAATAGCAGGTTGTTTCTTAAGTTTGCATGAAGTTGATCTTTTAAATTTCAACAAAATTATGAATGATGTTGAAGGTGAAAAGTAGCACGTCAAACCGACCATCCAATCCAATCCAAACCGAGCTTAATCGGATTGGATGGAAACCGATCAAATTAAGGTTCGGATTGGTTGCGAATGAGAAAATTAAAAAACCGATCTTCTTTGAATCGGTGGTGGATGATCCATATTAGGTTGGATATTGACCGATGCCCACCCCTACTGGTAACATCCTAGCTAAGATCCTAGCTAAGTAATATGATTTAAATATCTTGGTAATAGTCCCTTCATAATATCATGGTAATAGTCCCTCTAGTAAAGTGGGAACACAAAAGTACGCTCCTCTTCATCTTTACTCTCAATCCTAACCACGATGTGCTATAATAAGAACATTCCCACATAGCGGTTTCCCTTCTTCCTTATCATCCACCATTTTATTTGCCTATATATTTGTTCATCCTTAATTCTCCAACAATAAGGAAAAAGAAACCAAACCAAAACTGCCTCAAAATTGATTTTTGATTTTGGTTTTTTTGATAAGTGAAAAATATATGTTGTACATTGAAGGAAACAAAGACAAACAAAGTGGAAACACAAAAGTACGCTCAACATTCCCACATAGCAGTTTCCCTTCTTATCATCCACCATTTCATTTGCCAATTTATTTGTTCATCAAACTACCCAAAATTGATTTTTGATTTTTGTTTTTTTTAATAAGTGAAAAATATATATTGTACATTGAAGGAAACAAAGACAAATAAAGTGGAAACACAAAAGTATGCTCCTCTTCTTCTTTACTCTCAATCCTAACCATGATGTGCTAATAAGAACATTCCGACATAGTGGTTTCCCTTTTTCCTCATCATCCACCATTTCCTTTGCCGATTTATTTGTTCATCATTAATCTATATAATAAAACACAATGAAGGCTATCAAGTGGCTCTCCTTCAATCCCCCCAAAAATCAAAGGTTCATATCAAACCTCACAAAACATATTTCCCCCCCAAAACTCAAATTTAAATCCCCACCTAAACAACTCCTATATTTATTTAATTTTATTCTCTCTCTCTCCCTCCTTCTTCTATTCAAAAAATAAAAAAAATAAAAATTTTAAATTTTTTTAAAATTTTAAAAATTAAAAAACTAAAAAAAAATAAAAATTTAGGAACTTTAAAAATACTTCAAAAAAATCAAAAAAGTCGTATAATATGTTTTTTGCTGGATCCCCAAAAGTTTCTCAAATAATATATTTGCTACTTCAATTAATTTGCTGGACCTCCAAAACTATTTTATATGATCAAACAAGGTACACTGTTCCGAAGACGTGCAAACCTAGTTCTCCAACAATAAGGGAAAAAAACCAAAGCAAAACTGCCTCAAAATTGATTTTTGTTTTTGGTTTTTTTAATAAGTGAAAAATATATATTGTACATTGAAGGAAACAAAGACAAATAAACAGAACATACGGTGTAGCTAAAAACCCTAAAAATGCTCTTCTACTGTTTTTCTCATCTCCGACCATGAAAATATTTTTTCACAATGGAGTGAGGTGGAAACGATATAAACTAGGAATACATTGAGACATCCAAGCTACCTTTATTATTCTACTTTTGGTTCGTTAGAGCATTTGCAGTCTTTTTGTTAAAAACATCTATATGGAAAATATAGAAATAGCAATTGGGAAGTAGCACTGCACTCATCAATGCTCAAAAAATGGTTTTTTTTTATCAAACGAAACATCATATACCGTTTGTAGAGAGCGGAAGAAAAAAAAAGGAATAAAGAAAGACGGCATATCATTTGCCATCTATTGAAAAAAGGAAATATGTGTGTGTGTGTGTGTGTGTGTGTGTGAAGAACGGGATATGATCTCCCATCCCTTCACAAAATGCCAAACCAAATTTTTTCTTATTTACTCAGACGGCATTTCATTACCCGTTTAGGCTTTTTCTTTAATTTTTTTTTTTTTAATTTCTCAAACGGCATATCATTTGCCGTCTCAAACTTTCGCAACTAAAGTATTCCTCTCGGACAGCATATCATATGCCATCCGACACATAGACGGTAAATCATCTTCCGATTTCTATAATATGCATAAAGCCAATTCCGCTGCCAAATATAGTTGCCTACTGTTCATCTAATACCCAAAAAATGGATAAATATAAGACGACTGCAGATGTTTTAATCCATTTTTTTGGATATATAGACAACGACTGCAGATGCTCTTACAAAGCCTTTTTATATGTAAAACACCTCAAACCACATAAACTATTCTCATCACAACTACTGAGATACCTGAATATAAAGTATCTCAACTCTATTATAAGGCTTAATTTTAAAAAACTTCAGCAGTATTGGTCAGTTTAAAGAAATCCCACTAAACTTTTTTTATATAAAATAATCGCACTTAACTACGTTTAAAAAAAAAACTCAAAGCGACGGAGTTTACTTCCGTTGGGTTTTATGTCATGTGCATCGTACGTGATTTTTTTTGGGACAAAATTACCCTTGTCTAAACCTGATAAACAACCCCACTTTTTACCTTCTTCTTCTTCAAAATCCCCAAATCATCCAAACCCTAATCCCAATTTCCACCCTAAAAATCAACCCATCTCTTCTTCCTCCTCTCCCGATCTCCAAATCTCTAAACCCCCACTCAGGAACCGTAGATCTTATTCTCTAACTGACAGCGAAATATTCATTTAAAAGATCCATGTGAGGTTTAATCTTCACTTCAATTTTATTCTCTCATATATATTTTTTGACATGTACTATTTTGATGTTTGCATACATCTACTTGCAGATTTGACATCCTCCAAAGCTACAAAGAGGAGCTCCCATAACATTTGCGATGGAGGTGGAACCCTATTGTGTCATCACAAGGAGCCTGCAGTTGTGAAGATAGTTAGTACATCTGCAAATGCAGGAAGATACTTCGCTGGAGGCCCAAATTGGCAAACAGACAAGTGCCTTTTTTTTTTCAGTAGAATTTGTGAAAGATAAGAAGGGGGAGAAAGCATATTCAGAATTGAATGCGGAAAATGATAAATTGAGTTTGCTATGTAGCGCCCCGAATTTCTAATATAATAACTTAGAAAATACGTGGCACAATCCCAGCATCAACTTCAATGTAATAGTACACATAGCCCAAAAGCACAAATAATTTTATTCCAAACTTTTATTACAACAATCTTTTTTTTAAACACAGCGGAAATACAAACACCTTTACAACTCTTCTTTCAACAACACATCTTTACAATTTTTACACAAAGCTCTATTACATCAGTTTAACTCAAATCTATCTCAAGCATCCAAGCCTCCAAACTCTAAGCAACAACCTGTAACACATGAGGCTAGAGATGATCCCTAACCCTCAAACTAAAGGGATCAGCCATAAATAGTGTGAGTGATATAAAACAAAACAACATAATTTAATCGTAAAACATATAGTCATCAACAGCATGTATTAACCACAATGAAAAATGAATGAGAAATAACAAAGATGTAAAGTAGGGAAACATCATGGAATGAAAACAACAAGTAAATCTAGTCTAAGTGTCAAGTGTAGGAAAACCGAAAAACACATGCATAAAACCAAGTTAAGAAAACACAATTCCATATGCAACTAATCCCACTAAGGTGATGGGAAAAAAAATTCAGAATAATCCACGAATAGGCGTCACCGCCCTCGACGCGCAAGCATCAAACAAGATAGCTCAATAACAATAACCGGAGAATCATCTCCCTGCTGTGTATCCCACGAATAGGCCTTCAAGACCCTCGACGTGCAAATACACCCGATACATTCCGTGAATAGGTCTGCCGACCCTCGACACGCAAATGCACCCTGCATGCTCCGTGAATAGGCCCGTAGACCCTCGACACGCGAACACCTAAATATTATGTACCCCACGAATAGGCCTTCAAGACCCTCGACGTGCAGATACACCCGATACATTCCGTGAATAGGTCTGTCGACCCTCGACCCGCAAATGCACCCTGCATGCTCCGTGAATAGGCCCGTAGGTCCTCAACACGCGAACACCTAAATATTATGTACCCCACGAATAGGCCTTTAAGACCCTCGACATGCAGATACACCCGATACATTCCGTGAATAGGTCTGTCGACCCTCGACACGCAAATGTACCCTGCATGCTCCGTGAATAGGCCCGTAGGCCCTCGACATGCGAACACCTAAATATCCTCTAGTTGGACTAACAAATCATGAGTCTATACTTACGTCGGTTATTATCAAATACACCAAAAATCCTTATCTCTAGAGTTAGTGTATTCTGCTGGTTCGCAGGACTCCCACTCAACTCCTAGAGACCTCAATGTGATCATAACTCACTATTCCATCGTCAAACGATCAAAGGAGAAATCTCTCCACTCAACAAAACTCAAGTCTTTAATAGATTCCATAATCCAAATCCAACCATAATTTATATTGAAAGCGTATGTTCTGTAGAAGAATAATATTTATAAGGGTAGGTTATAGACCAAAAACATTTAAAGAAATAGTCGTTTAAAGAACATCAAAACACCTTAGAAAAGTATTAGTACCAGTCGACTGCAAAAGGTCACCAGTCGACTGTCCAGAGTGAAAACTAACATCTTTAAGAAGTAAGATCTAAGCGTCTACAGTCGACTGCAAAACTCACCAGTCGACTGTCCAGAGGGAAATCCAGTAATTTTAAGAAAATAAGTTAAGTATTATAAGTTGACTTATAAAAGTCATAAGTTGACTTACCATAGAATATAAGTTGACTTATAAAAGTCATAAGTTGACTTAAAAGAGATTATAAGTCGACTTAAAAAGTCATAAGTCAACTTACCAGAGAAAAATCTACAATAACTTTGAAAAGTAAATTCTAAGTGTGCCAGTCGACTGAAAAGGGTCTAAGTCGACTGTCCAGAACGGATTTTCAAGAAAACTAAAGATCTAGCAGCCGGGTCATACCAGTCGACTGAAAGGTCTGCCAGTCGACTGTCGGCCTACAGACTGCAAGGTTTTGGTTGTACATGATAATTAAAATTAGGGTTTTCCAAAAGTAATCATTGTTTACTAAAATAATTTGTATTCAGGTAAAAACGACAGTCTCAAATAATCCTCATTATAGATACAATTCCTCAAATCAACCAATATCTCAAAACTTAATTCTCATGTTCTTAATTCCTAATTCTTCCATTAGGATTCCTCAATACTGAATTTCTTCCACAACTCAAAACCAAATCTGATTTGTATTCACGAGATCCAGATGTTCATTCATCCGATTCCTTATTATCATAACCATACTCAAATCTTAAACATGTTTTCAAGCAATGAAGAAATCATTAATCAAGATCTACTAAACGTTCATAGGTTTCACATACATAATACAACAATAACCATTGCATCGCTCACATACAAAGATACACTAAATAAACAAGCATGTCCAAACAAACAACAAAACAATCATTCACATAAATCAACAACAAAACAAAGTTCATATCACTCACCTAAATCAAAACAACAATATAGATTTATATCACTCACCTAAATCAAAACAACAAAACAGATTTATATCACTCACCTAAATCAAAACAACAAAACAGATTTATATCACTCACCTTAGAAATGAAGAGATCCGACGAGAAAGTCTCCCTTTTTGCGAGATCCAAAGTCCTCCTCTTGATCCTCCCAAAAATCACAAAATATAATATTGTGCAGTGAATGACGGCTGCACACCCACTTATATACAGGCCGGAAGTAAGGATTTAGGGTTTTAGAAATACATTGGCAAAATAGTCCTTCCAAAATATAAACTTACATATATAACCTTTTCTTAGTTAAAATAGATTAACTAAATTAAAAACAAATCAAATATTTTATCACTGAGTTTTCCAACAATCCAGAGCATCCCAGTAGACAAGAAAAATTCGGGTTTATAACTCAGGGTGGCGATTTTGCACAAAAGCCCTCCCTTTTGTAATATTTGCAAACATATCATAAAATATTCATAAAAATCCTGAAAAATCAGAAATAATATCTAATAATACATATTATATTTTCCAATCAAAATATTTGACTTTTACTTTCCAGAAAACATTTGCACAAAATTCTACATGAATTCCATATTTGCAAAAACACCCTTTTTGTTTAAATCTTCACCAAATCGACTTCAAATAAAATCTAAATATATTTAAATTCAAATGATAACCATGGAGACCCAAAATATCAGTAAAAATGAATTTTCATAATTTATTTAAGATCCGAACGATTTTTTTACATAAAAACCCCTCCCTTTCGAGGTATTTATAAAAATAGTTTCTCTACTCAGAAAAATCCCAAATTTTAGAATGTACTCCATTATAATTAGGAGAATTTACTAAAATATAAAATTGGTTATTTACACCAAAAATATTTGCACGTGTTTCGCACGTGTAAAAAGATAAATCTTTTAGAAAATATTTATTAAGTCTCCAGAAAATCATTTTAATTCATTTTCAAATATTTAAAATAATATTTGAAAATACGGGGTTCTACATCACTCCCTTCTTAGAAGAGTTATGTCCTCAGAACTACTGCTAATGGGGTCCGAACAACCCACCAACAAGGAATGAAAACTCATGGATGGAACATAATTTAAGGAAATATAATCACACCAAAGAATGCATTCCAACAAAAGAAACACATCATACAGGAGAAACACAATCATGCAAAGAATTCAGAAAATCAACCTTCCGCTACGCAACTCTGATAACTTGCCATCGGAAGCCACGCTGCAACAGCTACAGAACTCCTGCATCCAATTCTAACCTTCTGCTTCATCCTTCCGAGAATCAGTGGCCACTCCCTCCTTAGAAGGACATGACTAAGGATAGCCACCTCAAGACCTTGTCTGGAAATACCTTAAGCTCCCCACTTAAGACTAGCAATAAATGGGCGACACAATTGCATGCAAGAAAACAGTATCAAATAAAACCTTTGTCTTTATTCCATTAATCCAATTAAAACTTGTTACATGAAGAAAAATACTCAATCTTCAATTATTCCCCAAATAAAAGTTTTACTTAATACAAAAGAATGAATTTCAAAATTCTTGCACATATAGATCACATTCCTGAGTTACCCGCATCCTCCTCAGTCAATGCGGACTTTCGCCCCTGCCCATGATCCTTGCCTTTCCCTGCACCATCCTTCTCCCGCTGCGGACAGTTTGATCGGATATGCCCTTCACGACCACAACGATAACAAGTCCGCTTCGCCAACTTAAGACACGTTGACCTGTAATGTCCTACCTCCTTACAGCGATAACAAATCACTTCCTGAGTTGCAGGTGCCTTTTGCACTGGGTCACTGAACTTGACTTGCTTCGCTGGGAACTCCTTCCCACTCTGATCTGACGCTGGCCTCCTCCTCTTGGAAGACTCGGCCTGCTCGATAGGATCAGCGTTAATAAACACTGGTCCAATCCTATAGTTCCGATTCTGGTTCCGAATCTGTGCCAAATTAACTGCCATCAGCGCATTCAGAGTCTGATACACCTTGGCAAATTCGGCCTCGAGATCAATTCCCGTTCCTTGAGAACTCCCAGATCCATTGCCATTGTTGTCCCCGTTCCTGGGTCTGGATGCAACCATACTGAACACTACAAAACGAGGGTAAAGTTAGAGCATCACCACACAACTCACATTCACATCAATATCCTTTGGCAAAACCTCAATCATACCCCAAACCATAACCTCAAACCAAACATCATGTTTCAGCTCTATGTGATACTCACACTCTAATGTCCACACCTAGGTACCCACTCTCTAGTGTCCACGTCTAGGTTGGTTTTCATACTATGTCTATTATTACTATTGAAGCATGCTCTGATACCAATCGGTAGCGCCCCGAATTTCTAATATAATAACTTAGAAAATACGTGGCACAATCCCAGCATCAACTTCAATGTAATAATACACATAGCCCAAAAGCACAAATAATTTTATTCCAAACTTTTATTACAACAATCTTTTTTTTAAACACAGCATAAATACAAACACCTTTACAACTCTTCTTTCTACAACACCTCTTTACAATTTTTACACAATGCTCTATTACATCAGTTTAACTCAAATCTATCTCAAGCATCCAAGTCTCCAAACTCTAAGCAACAACCTGTAACACATAAGGTTAGAGATGATCCCTAACCCCCAAACTAAAGGGGTCAGCCATAAATGGTGTGAGTGATATAAAACAAAACAACATAATTTAATCGTAAAACATAAAGTCATCAACAGCATGTATTAACCACAATGATAAATGAATGAGAAATAAAAAAGATGTAAAGTAGGGAAACATCATGGAATGAAAACAACAAGTAAATCTAGTCTAAGTGTCAAGTGTAGGAAAACTGGAAAACACATGCATAAAACCAAGTTAAGAAAACACAATTCCATATGCAACTAATCCCACTAAGATGATGGGAAACAAGATTCAGAATACTCCACGAATAAGCGTCACCGCCCTCGACGCGCAAGCATCAAACAAGATAGCTCAATAACAATAACCGGAGAATCATCTCCCTGCTGTATATCCCACGAATATGCCTTCAAGACCCTCGACATGCAAATACACCCGATACATTCCGTGAATAGGTCTGCCGACCCTCGACACGCAAATGCACCCTGCATGCTCCGTGAATAGGCCCGTAGACCTTCGACATGCAAACACCTAATTATTATGTACCCCACGAATAGGCCTTCAAGACCCTCGACGTGCAGATACACCCGATACATTCCGTGAATAGGTCTGTCGACCCTCGACATGCAAATGCACCCTGCATGCTCCGTGAATAGGCCCGTAGGCCCTCGACACGCGAACACCTAAATATTATGTACCCTACGAATAGGCCTTCAAGACCCTCGACGTGCAGATACACTCGATACATTCCGTGAATAGGTCTGTCGACCCTCGACACGCAAATGCACTCTGCATGCTCCGTGAATAGGCCCGTAGACCCTCGACACGCGAACACCTAAATATTATGTGTCCCACGAATAGGCCTTCAAGACCCTCGACGTGCAGATACACCCGATACATTCCGTGAATAGGTCTGTCGACCCTCGACCCGCAAATGCACCCTGCATGCTCCGTGAATAGGCCCGTAGGTCCTCAACACGCGAACACCTAAATATTATGTACCCCACGAATAGGCCTTTAAGACCCTCGACATGCAGATACACCCGATACATTCCGTGAATAGGTCTGTCGACCCTCGACACGCAAATGTACCCTGCATGCTCCGTGAATAGGCCCGTAGGCCCTCGACATGCGAACACCTAAATATCCTCTAGTTGGACTAACAAATCATGAGTCTATACTTACGTCGGTTATTATCAAATACACCAAAAATCCTTATCTCTAGAGTTAGTGTATTCTGCTGGTTCGCAGGACTCCCACTCAACTCCTAGAGACCTCAATGTGATCATAACTCACTATTCCATCGTCAAACGATCAAAGGAGAAATCTCTCCACTCAACAAAACTCAAGTCTTTAATAGATTCCATAATCCAAATCCAACCATAATTTATATTGAAAGCGTATGTTCTGTAGAAGAATAATATTTATAAGGGTAGGTTATAGACCAAAAACATTTAAAGAAATAGTCGTTTAAAGAACATCAAAACACCTTAGAAAAGTATTAGTACCAGTCGACTGCAAAAGGTCACCAGTCGACTGTCCAGAGTGAAAACTAACATCTTTAAGAAGTAAGATCTAAGCGTCTACAGTCGACTGCAAAACTCACCAGTCGACTGTCCAGAGGGAAATCCAGTAATTTTAAGAAAATAAGTTAAGTATTATAAGTTGACTTATAAAAGTCATAAGTTGACTTACCATAGAATATAAGTTGACTTATAAAAGTCATAAGTTGACTTAAAAGAGATTATAAGTCGACTTAAAAAGTCATAAGTCAACTTACCAGAGAAAAATCTACAATAACTTTGAAAAGTAAATTCTAAGTGTGCCAGTCGACTGAAAAGGGTCTAAGTCGACTGTCCAGAACGGATTTTCAAGAAAACTAAAGATCTAGCAGCCGGGTCATACCAGTCGACTGAAAGGTCTGCCAGTCGACTGTCGGCCTACAGACTGCAAGGTTTTGGTTGTACATGATAATTAAAATTAGGGTTTTCCAAAAGTAATCATTGTTTACTAAAATAATTTGTATTCAGGTAAAAACGACAGTCTCAAATAATCCTCATTATAGATACAATTCCTCAAATCAACCAATATCTCAAAACTTAATTCTCATGTTCTTAATTCCTAATTCTTCCATTAGGATTCCTCAATACTGAATTTCTTCCACAACTCAAAACCAAATCTGATTTGTATTCACGAGATCCAGATGTTCATTCATCCGATTCCTTATTATCATAACCATACTCAAATCTTAAACATGTTTTCAAGCAATGAAGAATTCATTAATCAAGATCTACTAAACGTTGATAGGTTTCACATACATAATACAACAATAAACATTGCATCGCTCACATACAAAGATACACTAAATAAACAAGCATGTCCAAACAAACAACAAAACAATCATTCACATAAATCAACAACAAAACAAAGTTCATATCACTCACCTAAATCAAAACAACAAAACAGATTTATATCACTCACCTAAATCAAAACAACAAAACAGATTTATATCACTCACCTTAGAAATGAAGAGATCCGACGAGAAAGTCTCCCTTTTTGCGAGATCCAAAGTCCTCCTCTTGATCCTCCCAAAAATCACAAAATATAATGTTGTGCAGTGAATGACGGCTGCACACCCACTTATATACAGGCCGGAAGTAAAGATTTAGGGTTTTAGAAATACATTTGCAAAATAGTCCTTCCAAAATATAAACTTACATATATAACCTTTTCTTAGTTAAAATAGATTAACTAAATCAAAAACAAATCAAATATTTTATCACTGAGTTTTCCAACAATCCAAAGCATCCCAGTAGACAAGAAAAATTCGGGTTTACAACTCAGGGTGGCGATTTTGCACAAAAGCCCTCCCTTTTGTAATATTTGCAAACATATCATAAAATATTCATAAAAATCCTGAAAAATCAGAAATAATATCTAATAATACATATTATATTTTCTAATCAAAATATTTGACTTTTACTTACCAGAAAACATTTGCACAAAATTCTACATGAATTCCATATTTGCAAAAACACCCTTTTTGTTTAAATCTTCACCAAATCGACTTCAAATAAAATCTAAATATATTTAAATTCAAATGATAACCATGGAGAACCAAAATATCAGTAAAAACGAATTTTCATAATTTATTTAAGATCCGAACGACTTTTTTACATAAAAGGCCCTCCCTTTCGAGGTATTTATAAAAATAGTTTCTCTACTCAGAAAAATCCCAAATTTTAAAATGTACTCCATTATAATTAGGAAAATTTACTAAAATATAAAATTGGTTATTTACACCAAAAATATTTGCACATGTTTCGCACGTGTAAAAAGATAAATCTTTTAGAAAATATTTATTAAGTCTCCAGAAAATCATTTTAATTCATTTTAAAATATTTAAAATAATATTTGAAAATACGGGGTTCTACATGCTAGCTGAGGAAGCAAGTAAGAGGGAAATCAAACTTGTAGTCACTATAGAAGATCTTAAGAATAGGTTACTAGAATTGGAAGTAGAGTCCACTCATTGAGGAAGAAGGTTAGTGATGGCAATCGGGTCCACCGGACCGGGCCGGGCCCAACCCGTTCGGGTTTGACCCGATTTCGGGCGGGTTCGGGTCGGGTTGGCCATTAGCGGGGCCGGATTGGGAAATGAAAAAACGACCCGGTCGACCCGTGAACACATTCGGGTTAGAACCCGAGTCGGGTCAGGCGGGTCGACAGGTTGGCCTATTTTTTTCCTCTCTTTTAATCTAAACAAATAAAATAAAATCGTACAACATGTATAAGAGATTAAGAATTAAACAAAATTATATATATTATTCATTTCTACTTATATAAAAATTTTACAACTATTTTTACATACAAATACTGTTAAAAAAATATACAAATTCCTTCAATTACATGTTTAAGAGGACAATCTAGAGTTCGAGATAGCCTAGAGTTAGATTGAAGAGAGGGCATTGGACTATTGTCGTGCATCTCATCGCCCTAAATTTCATAATCTTGTTGTTGGACTTCAGGCGAGTTGCTTCCGACTTGTTGATATAGATGTCGCTTTTCCTTGAGTCATGTCTTCAGCCTTCATCCAATCTTCAGTGCACACGAGTATCTCCAATGAATCTAGCTTCAAGCAATTCATGTAATATGTTAGAACTCTATTACTTGTAAAAAAAAGTACTTTCTGAAGTAACTGTGAAGACAGCAGGAGTTAGTAGATCTCTAGCCATATGTGAAAGAATAGGAGAAATATTTTCATGTTCTTTCCACCATTGTAGAACTTCAATCTTAGTACCGGAACTCTCAGTATCTTATTGATTATACCAATTTAATTCATTATGTGCATTAGTCATAGATTTTTTTGATTGAATACGAGAAAGTAAATTAGCAGTGACATCTTCTAATGTACTCTTACCCTTACCTCTAGAAGTAGAAGAAGAAGATGTAACTATACTAGTTGTACTACTAGATGCAAAAGTTCTATCATAATAATTATATAAGTTATTCAATGTCGATTCAAAGTTAGCTAAAAATTCATTTCAATCATATTCGAAATCATCTCCAAGTAAAGTAAAAATTATTTCAATCAAACTTCTCGTACCTGCTAATTTGATACGAGGATCTATAACAGTAGCAGTACAATACAACATAGGAGGAGGATTAAAATACTTCAAAAAAAATTATAAGCGGGAACAACAATATGGCTAATGTATTCGTCCGAAATCATTTCTTGAAAAGTTTTCATCATAGTAATGATTGAAATAAAAATACTACTAAAAATAGAATCATAAGATGTAGAAAACTTCACAGTTGCAGTTTTAAAAGATTCCAAAATCGTAATAAAGATTCAGCAAAATACCGTTATTGGGGAGTCATTTGAAAATTTTCCATATTTTTTGCAAGACATAAATCGTTTATAATATCTTTGTATTGAGTAACAACATTTAGTAAATCGAAAATAGAGTTCCATCAGTGTTTAACATCTTTAGAAAATTTTCTAAAATGTATTCCCCTGGCTTTACACCATCCTTTAAATTCTTGAAGCATAGGACCGCTCAAAACAATAAAATATACACAATTTCTAATTACAATTATATATGAATTGGTTACTTTCAATGCATCTTGTACATATAAATTTAAAATATGACACACACGTCTAACATAAAAAATTTAATTACATAGAGGAGCTAATAGTGTTTTTAATGTACTAATCGAAGTATTGTTGTTAGATGCATTATCAAAACTAATAGTAACTTTTTTATCACGGATATGATATAAATCATAAACTTCTAAAATACGGGTTGAAATAACAAGTCCACTATGGAGATACGGCAATGCGAAAAGTGAGATGATTCTCTTTTGAATCATCCAATCACTATTGATCCAATGACAAGTTAAACCCATCATCGGAATATCGTTACAACCTTTCCAACAATCGGAAGTTAATGATACTCTGCAGGTTAAAGAATACAAGAGTGCAATTAAAGCATCTCTCATTTCATTGTAAAGTTTAAAACAATCAGACTTTAGTGTATAAGAATACAAGAGTGCAATTAAAGCATTTCTCATTTCGTTGTAAGTCTAAAACAATCGGACTTTAGCGTGTTTCTAGGAATTCTTCTAAAATGTGGATAGTGCATTTTAGTTGAAACACTCTACATTCCTACTCTTGAAATACGAAAAAAGGTAGTTCATCCTTAATAACTAGTCAAGCCATTTCCTGACGAACAAGTTCGGGATCATAGGGTTGGCTATCTATTTGTCCGGCACTAGGGTTTATTTTTTGTTGGCCTTGTTTGTATTGTAATAATTCTTTGTGTACATTTAAAATGTGTCATTTAATTGTACATGTTTCCTCACCATTCTTCCATTTGTAACTCTTGTCACAAGTTTTACAAATCTTATGTCCTACACCCGGATTATCCTCATTGAGGATATAGTCATAATATTTGTGTCCATCACTTGTCCCCCCCTCCAGTTTTTCTACCACTAGTGAGTTCGGTTTGTTGTGTTTTTGTGTCAACATCATACATTTCTTCTTCTATTTCATGTGTAAGGATATCGTGAGTTCCTACCATAGGATTCGGTATAAATTCGGGCTCTACATGTGGGACTATTTGGAGGCCGACGTGAAGTGCCGGTGGAATCTTGTCAACTTTAGCTACGGCCACTACTTCGTGATCTAGACATGGTAATAATGTATGTGAAAAAAATGATTTCTAGTGTTTTACTAGTTGTTGCCACTGAAATCGGTGTGGGGGCAGACAGATAGATTTGTGGATTCGAGGAAATTTGAATAGTCAAACCTGGACACCTTCACCGGAGCTTGACCAAGATTCTCCCGCCGTTGACCTACAAAAAGTACGAAACACCGGGGTTGATTCCGGTGATGCACCCTCCGACGCTCTTGTCAGTAATCAGAAAGATTATGAAAGTGCTTTGATTGATAAAAGATTGATTACTTGGTAAAAGTGGGGGATGGGGGGTATTTATAGCTGCCTTAGGAACCAGTTTCGGGATAAGATCAAATTCCTACTTCCCAGTGAATGGATAGAAGTGATTAGGGCCGTTGATCAGGGACAATCATAAACCCTAATTCTATCCAGCTGGACTGGGTTTCTTGTGGGTTGAAACCCTCACCCAGTAAGACGGATCTGTTTGTGGGTTATTGGGCTTTGAAGAAAAGCCCAGTTTCCATTTCGGACCCGTTTGTAGGTGAAATTACCATTTTACCCCTGAGCTTTAAGATTCGTGTCCGATTTGAATGGTTCCGATTTAACCCTATTTTTAGCCATATCACAAGCTCCCCACTCTCGAAGACTGAGTTTGATCAGCCTTTGAGGAGTAGTTTTACTGTTCTAATAGCTTGCGGGGTTGTATCGGAGTCCAAATAAGGAGTTTTGAATCTTCATACGAGGTATTATGGTGATTTTCGGGGTTGGTTGCACGCTCAAGGTTGTTCTTGAACTCTCCTGGATTTTTGGTGACTTTTCTTAATTTTTTATTTATTTTTCGGATCATTTATTTAATTTTGCGAAGCGATAATTTATTGTTCGGGGGCATTAATTAAGTATTCTAAGCGATAATTATTCATCCAGAGGCTCAAAAATATTTTTCCGAATTTATAATTATTTTTTAGAACTTTTAAATTAATTTTCCTGGATTTTTTATCATTTTTTCGCAATTTTTAAATAAATAAATCGAATTTAATAAATAAAAATTAATTTTTAATACCATTTATGACGTGGCGCAATCTGGGCTGCTCATCAGCTAATAGCGCGAATATCTCACCGATCGGACGGTCTGAGTAGGTCGGCAGCGCTTTTCTCCGTGTGTGAAGGTTGGTGCCCCGGTAGCTCAGTCATAGCGCCTCGGTAGCTCGGTAGCTCGGCACTTCATGAGCTGCCGAGCTACGTAGCTAAATCTGGAGCATCCATCGCGGCATGAATCACGATGTAGGAGGCTCAGATCAAGAGGAAACGTAATTTTGCCGTTTTGTGAGCGTGGTGTGATCTGATCCGCTCATCATCTTTTGGCACGAATCTTGAGATAATCTGACGGTTTGAGTAGCTCGGCATTTTTCTCCAAATGTGGAGGTCGGTGCCCCGGTAGCTCGGCAGAGTGCCTCGGCAGCTCGGTAGCTTGGCACTTCGTGAGCTGCCGAGCTACGTGGCTAAATCTGGAGCGTCCCTCATGGCGCGAATCACGAGGTAGGAGGCTCACATCACGAGAAAATGTTATTTTTTTGTTTTGTGGGCGTGTTTGAATCTGAGACGCTCATCAACTCTGAGCGCGAATCTTGGGACAATCAGATGGCCTAAGGAGTTCAGCATCATTTTTCTCCAAATGTGGAGGTCGGTGCCCCGGTAGCTTGGCAGAGTGCTTCGCGAGTTGCCGAGCCATGTGGCTTAATCTGGAGCATCCATAACGGCACGAATCACGATGTAGGAGGCTCAGATCATGACAAAACGTTATTTTATTGTTTTGTGGGCGTGTCTGAATCTGATCTGCTCATCAACTTTGGGTGCGAATCTTGGGACAATCAGATGGCCCAAGGAGTTCGGCATCATTTTTCTCTAAATGTTGAGGTTGGTGCCCCGGTAGCTTGACAGAATGCTTCGTGAGTTGCCGAGCCACGTGGCTTAATTTGGAGCATCCATCATGGCGCGAATCACGATGTAGGAGGCTCAGATAACGAGAAAATGTGATTTTGTCGTTTTGTAGGCATGTCTGAATCTGAGCCGCTCATCAACTTTGGGCGCGAATCTTGGGACAATCACACGACCCAAGGAGTTCGGCATCATTTTTCTCCAAATGTGGAAGTTGGTGCCCCGGTAGCTCAGCAGAGTGCTTCATGAGTTGCCGAGCCACGTGGCTTAATCTGGAGTGTCCATCACGGCGCGAATCACGATGTAGGAGGCTCAGATCACGAGAAAACGTGATTTTGTCGTTTTGTGGGCATGTCTGAATCTGAGCTGCTCATCAACTTTGGGCATGAATCTTGGGACAATCAGACGGCCCAAGGAATTCGGCGTCATTTTTCTCCAAATGTGGAGGTCGATGCCTCGGTAGCTCAGCAGGGTGCCTCGGTGGCTCGGCGTTTCATGAGCTGCCGAGCTACGTGGCTAAATATGGAGCGTCCATTTGGGCACGGATCACGATGTAGGAGGCTCAGATCACAAGAAAACATAATTTTGTCGTTTTGTGGGCGTGACGTGATCTGAGCCGCTCATCAATTTTGGGTGCGAATCTTGGGACAATCAGACGGCCCAAGGAGTTCGGCGTCATTTTTATCCAAATGTGGAGGCCAGTGCCTCGGTAACTTGGCAGAGTGCCTCGGTAGCGCCTCGTGGACAGCCGAGCCACATGGCTCAGTCTGGATCGTCGCCGCCCGTCCATATTCTGTCGCTTAGCCTCCCTTAATGGGTTTGAGGGGGGCCCAAAGCATTACAAAAGCCCAAGAGTTGCTTCTTTGACTATAAATTTTCACCCCCCCTCACCCCTTCTCTCATTCTTTCACTTTTCACTCTCAGAATTCACTTTCGCTCTCGAGTTGCTCTGCTAGCGAAGATTTTCGCTCAAGGGTGGTTGCGCTAGCGATCGCGGCAGGCAAGGCAATTTTTGGCGAGGTTTTTCCGACCGAGAATGTCACATCAAGGTTAGTATATATATTCTCAATCTCATATATATACTGTACGAGATGTCACGAGCATCCTCGGGTAGCGAGGCTGCTTCCTCGGGGGGACGAAGCGAAGAGCGGTTAGTTCACGAGGAAGGGGAAAAGTGCTTAGCAGACGAAAGGGGAAAGAGATAGTAGGGTCGTCCGCAGTCGAGGAGAAGGGGAAGGAGGTGGCCCGGCCAGCGGTCATTGAAACGGTGGTGGAGATGGTGAGACAAGCAGGAGAAATGGGTCGGCTGCCGATGGTGTTGTCTGGCCACGGGGGGATCAGGCAGTATACCGGCGAGCTGCTGGCCAAGGCCATCTACAGACGCTCGGAAACATACGATAAGAACGAACCGAGGGAGGTTACCGAAGTCGACGACATCCCCTCACTTCTAACTGAACGAGATCTGCTTCGGATTCGGAAGAGCTTCGTCATTCCCCCGGAGTACACCTTGATTCTCCCCGGTCCCGGGGTGCGAGCGTGCACGGCATTCACGCCCGACACTTGCGTCTTTTCCTACGACGTGTTAAATGCCGGACTGCGTCTCCCCCTCCATCCCTTCGTGACCGAGGTGCTCCGGTGGTATGGACTGAGCCCGATCCAGTTCATGCCAAACATGTGGCGACATGTGCTCGGGTTTTTGCTCCAATGCCGAACAGCGAAGGTGGAGCCTCAGCTCATCATCCTCAGGAGCTTGTACCGGATCAATCGGATGAGCAAGACCGAACACCGGTACTATCTGTCGCCTCGGAAAGGCGTCAAGTTGATAGAGAACCCGGACTCGATAAAGTCGTCGAAGGGTAAGTTCTTCTTGATCCGAGCCTTTTCGGCGTGGGATTTCCCGACCCGGTGGAAGGAGGATGTGCCGAAGTATGCGAAGGCCGAGCTGGTGTTGACTTCGGCCGAAGCAGAGGTTGCGGCAAAGCTGGTCGACCTCCCGATGTTGAGCTGGAGGGACATGACCGAGGAGTTGCTTCACGGGTCGGGCCTTAGTCCGATCGACCTGAGTACGCTCTGGACATCTCTCTTTTTTCTTGTTTACTTTCTGTTATGCATTGTGTTTTCTTAACTTTGTTTTCTTCATTCGACAGAGGCTTCGAGCATGGACTTCAGGGCAATCATGGCCGAACGAAACAAGGCCTCCGAGGCCAAGAAGAGGAAGAGGACGAGCGCGGGGTCTTCGTCTTCGGCCGCGGTTGTGGATCTGGCTTCTCCTTGGCGATCGACCTCGGCTGTAGGTCTTCTTCAACCGGCCCCTTCTGATCCTTCGGGCGAAGGCTTCTCCGTCTCGGCGGCTTTGGCGCTCGAGGCCCCGCCCCTTACCGAGCAGGCCAAGGCCATACTGACCGAGGGCCACAAGAAACTGTTCGTCCCCGATTGGCGGGTGATGAACCACGTCGGTTTCTTGGGGGACTCGGCAATGAGTATGCAGGCTCTTCGTCATCTCCCGAGCCTAAAAGACCGAGCCACACTGAAGGCGGGGACGATAGGCAACGATGCTCTAGAGGTAGCTCGGGCGCTCATGTCAGTAAGTTTTCTCAATTGATTTTGGTAAGTTTTTAGCTCGGCCTTCATTGCGCTCTATCTGCTTCTTCTTGCAGGCCACATGCCACTTCAGCCACCTTCTCGAGCAGTACGCCGAGCAAGAGAGGGAGTTGAAGGCCGCTTGTGACAAAGACCGAGCGGAGAGGGCAAGGGTCGTGAAGCAGTTCGAGGTGGACCAGCGCCACTCGGATGCTTTGGCGGCACAGGTCGCCGACTTGGAGGTAGCCTTGGCGCAGGCGAAGGAGAAGGTTGCCTTGGAGGTGGCCAAGGCAGCCGAGGAGAGGGCCGAGGCGAAGAGGGCCCTGGAGGCCGTGATGCGGCAGAAGGACGAGGCCGTAGAGGCAGCAAGGGCAGAGATATGCCACCGCACTCAAGCACGTCGAGGCTCGAGTCCCCGGCTTCGATAGGTCGGGGTACGGGCTGTGGGGTCCGGTCGGCGAGGAGGACCCGGAAGCCGAGCAAGAGGCCAAAGGAGAAGAAGGGTAAGAGCAACAAGGTGACGATGCTCCAGCCGATCCCGAGGCCGTGGTGGTGGAGGGAGGGGGCAATGAGGCTACGGTCGACCCCCAAGCCATAGTGGCAGAGGAAGGGGAGCCGTCTACCGAGGTGCCCGTCGCCGACCTACCACCTAAGGTGGCCCCTTGATCTTTGTTGCCTTGAATTTTTTCTTCTCTTTTTTCATGTATTGCCTTGTAGGGAACTGGCCACCGCTTTTTTGTTATGAATGAAATTTTGCTTTCTTTGACTAAGTGTTGGGGTCAATCTTGTTTTGGAGACGTCTTGATTTGAAATTTTTCTAAGGGCTCAAAATAATTTCATTTTGAAATCTAGCTAAGTGTTGAGAACAACTCGCTTTGAAATCTTGCTAAGTGTTGGTAACAACTTTGCTTTGAAATTTAGCTGTGTGTTGCTCGAGCTTAGTATTGTTGTTTTCTTTCAGATCGCCGAGTTGCGTCTAGCGGAGGCATCGCCAAACACGGTATCGACAGAGGTCTCTCGTCTCTAAGCTGACTTAGGAGCGACGAAGTTGGCCCTTTCTCGCAGTCGAGAGTGTTTTCTCAAGAGCGAGTTGGATCTAGACCACCTCAAGCTAACGTTGTCGAAGCATCTCTCCGAGCTGAAGCAACTAAAGAAATGAGATCGAGAAGCTCCTCTCGAGGGGGAGGTGGAGTCGCTTCGGCAGGCGCTATTTGATGTCTCGGTGTAGAGAGATGAACTGTTAGCTGAGATCCACAATTTGTCAATAGCAGAAGACGAGCTTTTGATGGAGAGAGAAGAACTAATAGCGGCGATGGGCAAGTTGACGGCAGAGCGAGATGCGCTGTTAGCAACCGCGAGCAAGGTGACGACGAAGGTTGACAAACTGAAGAGGGTTACGGTCGATAAGAGCATCGAAGTTACTCATCTTCGTCGAATTATTGCCGACAGCTCTGGTGCCGCAAGCTCCGGTCGGCTTCCTCGCTTCAAGATAGCCGTGAAGGATAACTCTCTGAAGGATCGAATCGTCGAACTCGAGGAGGAGGTCACTCGCCTCAAACCCCAACCTGAACGGGTCAATGTCAGAAGCACGTCGTGTACTCGTGAAGAGAAAGAGAGAGAGAGAGAGGAATTTCCTTTTACGAGCCCGCAACTCGCTCGCCTGTTGCTCGGTGGAGCCCTGGTGACGCACAAAGTGGGGTGGATGCCTTGTCGAGTGGAGCGTCTGTTGGGGCCACCGTCAGAGGTAGTGCTGAATATGCGTCTCAGTTTGCCGGTCTAGAGGCGAGCTCCGAGGTTAGGCACCATCGACCCCGGGTGTCTTTAAACTGGAACATTCCTGTCCCGAAGAAGCATTGAAAGAGTTCTGTATTTTTGTTTTCCAAGTTTTGTATCTCATCATAAGTACGAGAAGTTTGTCTTGTAAACTGATCTGCTTCTTAAATTTTATAGAAGCGAAACTTGTTTACTCTTTTCGTACTTGCGTGCTTTGTTAATCATCTATGGTTGCCGATAGTCGTAGGAGTACGTCTGAATGACGAATCGCTTCTTACTTGCTTATGGGCAAGTAGTAGAAGCGGGAACGGGCCAAGCTTTTGACCCTGAACTTGTTGTTTTATAATAGATCATCGGTTGTTGGAGCAGTTCCGAATGGCGAACAACTTCTAGCTCGTTTAAGAGCGAGCTTGCGAAGCGGAATCGAGCCAAGTTTTGGACTCCGAACTCGTCGTTCGAGTAAGTTTCAATGGTGGTGGGAGCAGTTCCGAATGGCGAACCACTTCTAGCTCGCTTAAGAACGAGCTTACGAAGCGGAATCGAGCTAAGTTTTAGAATCCAAACTCGTCGTTCGAGTAAGCTTCAACGGTTGTGGGAGCAGTTCCGAATGGCAAACCACTTCTAGCTCGCTTAAGAGTGAGCTTGTGAAGCGGAATCGAGCCAAGTTTTGGAATTCGAACCCGTCGTTTGGGTAAGTTTCAACAGTTGTGGGAGCAGTTTCAAATGGCGAACCACTTCTAGCTCGCTTAAGAGCAAGCTTGCGAAGCGGAATCGAGCCAAGTTTTGGACTCCAAACTCGTCGTTTGAGTAAGTTTCAATGGTTGTGGGAGCAGTTCCGAATAGCGAACCACTTCTAGCGAAGCAGAATCGAACCAAGTTTTGGACTCCGAACTCGTCGTTTGAGTAAGTTTCAACAATTGTGGGAGCAGTTCCGAATGGCGAACCACTTCTAGCTCACTTAAGAGCGAGTTTGCGAAGCGGAACGAACCAAGTTTTGGACTCCGAACTCGTCGTTCGAGTAAGTTTCAACAGTTGTGGGAGCAGTTCCGAATGACGAACCACTTCTAGCTCGCTTAAGAGTGAGCTTGCGAAGCGGAATCGAGCCAAGTTTTGGACTCCAAACTCGTCATTCGAGTAAGTTTCAACAGTTGTGGGAACAGATCCGAATGGCGAACCACTTCTAGCTCGCTTAAGAGCGAGCTTGCAAAGCAGAATTGAGCCAAGTTTTGGACTCCGAACTCATCGTTTGAGTAAGTTTCAACAGTTGTGGGAGCAGTTCCGAATGGCGAACCACTTCTAGCTCGCTTAAGAGCGAGCTTGCGAAGCGGAATCGAGCCAAGTTTTGGACTCCGAACTCGTCGTTTGAGTAAGTTTCAACGGTTGTGGGAGCAGTTCCGAATGGCGAACCACTTCTAGCTCGCTTAAGAGCGAACTTGCAAAGCGGAATCGAGCCAAGTTTTGGACTCCGAACTCGTCGTTTGAGTAAGTGTCAACGGTTGTGGGAGCAGTTCTGAATGGCGAACCACTTCTAGCTCGCTTAAGAGTGAACTTGCAAAGCGGAATCGAGCCAAGTTTTGGACTCCGAACTCGTCGTTCGAGTAAGTTTGAATGATTGTAGGAGCAGTTCCGAATAGCAAACAACTTCTAGCTCGCTTAAGAGCGAACTTGCGAAGCAGAATCGAACCAAGTTTTTGACTCCGAACTCGTCGTTTGAGTAAGTTTCAAGAGTTGTAGGAGCAGTTCCGAATGGCGAACCACTTCTAGCTCGCTTAAGAGCGAGCTTGCGAAGCTGAATCGAGCCAAGTTTTGGACTCCAAACTCGCCGTTTGAGTAAGTTTCAACGGTTGTGGGAGCAGTTTCGAATGGCGAATCACTTCTACCTTGCTTAAGAGCGAGCTTGCGAAGTGGAATCGAACCAAGTTTTGGACTCCGAAATCGTCGTTTGAGTAAGTTTCAACGGTTGTGGGAGCAGTTTCGAATGGCGAACCACTTCTAGCTCACTTAAGAGCGAGCTTGCGAAGCGGAATTGAGCCAAGTTTTGGATTCCGAACTCGTCATTCGAGTAAGTTTCAACGGTTGTGGGAGCAGTTCCGAATGGCAAACCACTTCTAGCTCGCTTAAGAGCGAGCTTGCGAAGCGGAATCGAGCCAAGGTTTGGACTCCGAACTCATCGTTTGAGTAAGTTTCAACGGTTGTGGGAGCAGTTCCGAATGGCGAACCACTTCTAGCTCGCTTAAGAGCGAGCTTGCAAAGCGGAATCGAGCCAAGTTTTGGACTCCGAACACGTCGTTTTTTTGAAAACACAATTAGGGTTTTAAACAGAGAGATAAAACGATCACAAGAGAATTATTATGCGAAAGAAGTTCTTTATTAATAATTGCTTAATCGGCCGCTTCTATGTTGCAGGCCGTTATTACAATGGGAAAATAAAGAAGCAAATATAAATAAAAAGAAGATAGGAATGGCTCGACATTTGATGGTACTCGGAGAGGCGTTCAAACACCCTCTTGGTACTTCAGTTAATGGTCGGCATTCCATGTTCTTGGTATCTCTCTGCCTTTGAGGTCTTCAAGACGATATGCGCTTGGCTGAACTACCTTGGAGACCTTGTATGGTCCTTCCCAATTCGGGGCTAGCTTGATCTTTTGGCTGTGGAATGAGATGGTTATCTTTCTGAGGACTAAGTCCCCCTCCTTAAGATCTGTGGGACGGACCCTTTTGTTGTAGGCCTGCTCGATTCTTCTCCGATAATTTTGCTGGCGAATCGAAGCTCTTTCGCGGAGCTCATCGATGAGGTCCAAATTGGCTCGGAGTTCCTTGGCATTTTGTTCTTCATTATATGTAACTAGGAGAGGAGATGGCAGACCAACTTCTAGGGGGATTACGGCCTCAGAGCCGTAGGTGACATTGAAGGGCGACTCCCCTGTGGGGGTCCTTTTTGTAGTGCAGTAGTTCCACAATATGTTAGGAAGTTGTTCAGCCCATAAGCCTTTGGCCGACTTATCTAGTCTCTTCTTGATGCCAGAGAGGATCTGCCTGTTCGTATTCTTTACTTGGCCATTGGATTGGGGATGGGAGACGGAGGAGAAGCACTGCTGAATGCCGAGGTTTTCACATAAGGAGCAAAATGCTGTCCCAGTAAACTGTGTCTCGTTATCTATTACCAAGACTCGAGGTATTCCGAACCTACATATCACATTTTTCCAGAAAAACTGCAGCACTTTATTTTCATTAATGGTTTCCAGTGGTTCGGCCTCGATCCATTTGGAGAAATAGTCGATTACCACGACTAAGAACTTGAGCTAGCCTGGAGATGGTGGGAACGGGCCTAGCAAGTCCATCCCCCACATTGTGAAGGGAATTGGACTCGAGAGAGATGTGAGTTGTGCTTGCGGTAGGCGGCGGATATTGGAGAATTGCTGACAGGGGCTGCATTGCCGGACATGTTGCTCGACATCCCGAAGTAGGGTAGGCCAGAAGTACCCGTAGTTCAAAACTTTCCTGGCAAGGGACCTTGATCCTGAATGGGCTCCACCTATACCTTCGTAGAGTTCTTTCAAGGCATACAAGGCTTCTTCTGGAGAGAGACATCTCAAGTAGTGTCTGCCATCTACTTGGGTATAGGAGCATTTGTACAAGACTCCCTCAACGAGGGTGTACCGCTCTGCTCTCGTTCGGATTTGGCGAGCTTCTTTAGGATCTTGGAGAAGGTTCCCGTCTCTAAGGAACTCAATCAAAGGCTTCATCCAGTTATCCCTGAGTTAGACGGGCAGCGACTCCATCGAGTCGGGGGCTTCTTCGTTGATGCTGGCCTTAGTAGGACTTCGATCAGGACGGTCTGCTCGAGACCTTGGAGAGAGGAAGAAGCTAATTTTGAGAGGGCATTTGCTTGGGCGTTCTCTTCTCTAGGGATCCGCTGGAGTTGTGCCTCTTCAAACGAAGCCATGAGACTTTGGACCTTGGCTAAGTACTTGGCCATTCGGTCATATCGCGCTTCGTAGTCTCCTAAGACTTGATTCACCACGAGCTGCGAGTCACTGAATATTTGGACACGTTGCGCTCCTGCCTTTCGAGCCATGCCCATGTCTGCTATCAGGACTTCATACTCAGCTGCGTTGTTGGAAGCTTTGAAATTGATACGGAGGGAATATTGGAGAACAAAATCATCCGGGCTTGCCAGAATAACTCTGGCTCCGCTCCCTTCAGCGCAAGAAGACCCATCTATATACACCGTCCAGATGGGTGGCCCTTCTGCTGCTTGACTTACTTTCGGGATTGTGCTTTCCACTATAAACTCGGCTAGGGCTTAAGCTTTGATAGTAGTCCGAGGCTGATAAGATATATCGTGTTGACTTAGCTTGATTAATCACTTCATTAGTCGTCCGGAGGTCTCAGGCTTATACAGAATCTGCTTGAGCGGCTGGTCGGTAAGGACGACCACCGAATGGGATTGAAAATAGGGGCAGAGCTTCCTGGCTGCCATAACCAAGGCGTAGGCTATCTTTTCCAATCTCGGATAGCGGAGCTCGGTGTCTCTGAGGACCTTTCTCACATAATAGATAGGCTTCTGAGCCTTGTCTTCTTCCTTTACTAAGACAACGCTGAGGGTTTGCTCGGAGGCAGCGAGGTAGAGGTAGAGTGTTTTCCCTGGAGTAGGCTTGCTGAGGAATGGGGGGTTGACCAAATAGGCTTTCAGTTGGTCGAACAATTCTTGCTGCTGCTGGCCCCACTCAAAGCCCTTAGCTCCCCTGAGGGCTTAAAAGAAAGGGAGACACTTTTCCCCGGACTTGGACAGGAAGCGCCCTATAGCTGAGAGGCGTCCTGTGAGTTTTTGTACTTCTTTCACATTTGTAAGAGGAGCCATATTAAGTATGGCTTTTATCTTCTCGGGATTCGCTTCAATCCCCCTTTGACTGACCATAAAGCCCAGAAATTTACCAGATGAGATCCCGAATGCACACTTATTCGGGTTTAGTCTCATGTTATGCTTTCTCAAAACGTCGAAGGCTTCTTGGAGGTCGGCGACATGGTCGGGCCCCTGGATACTTTTTACTAGCATATCATCGACGTAAACCTCCATGTTCCGACCGATCTGATTTTGGAAGACCTTATTGACGAGGCATTGGTAGGTGGCACCGGCATTTTTGAGCCCGAAGGGCATTACCCTATGAAGTAGAGACCTTGATCTGTGACGAAGGACGTCTTCAGGATATCCGGGGGGAACATTCTGATTTGATTATATCCGGAGAAGGCATCCATGAAGCTCAAAAGCTCATGGCCCGAAGTGGCATCGATCAAGGTGTCGATGCTGGGGAGTGGAAAAGGATCTTTGGGGCATGCCTTGTTCAAATCTGTGAAGTCGATGCAAATTCTCCAACTTCCATTGACCTTCTTAACCATTACGACATTAGAGAGCCACTCGGGATAATTGACCTCTTGTATGAACCGGGCTTTGAGGAGCTTCTCCACTTCTTCCTTTATGGCCTGTTGGCGCTCAGGGACGAATTTATGCCTTTTCTGCTGGACCGGCTTGGACCCCGAAGCGACACTTAAGTGGTGGACGAGTAGTTCTTCAGAAATTCTCGGCATGTCGATAGCCGACCATGCGAAGAGGTCCCGATTCTTCTTTATGCACTGGACTATATCGGAACAGAGAACAGAGGGAAGGGTTTTGCTGATGAAGAATTTGCGGGTCGGATCTTGTCCGAGAAGAGCACTTCCTCCAGCTCGTCTACCGGTTCTGAAATAGGCTGGGTGTTCCCCTGGGGAATTTCAAGGGTCTCGAGGGAAAGGACAGGTCCTCCGATCGAGGTCATGTAGCATTTGTGGGCCATCTCTTGACTTCCCCTTACTTCCCCTACACCTGCCTTGGTGGGGAACTTCATTTACAGATGATAAGCTGATGGGATGGCTTCTAAAGCAGCTAGGCCAGGTCAACCTAGGATCACATTGTAAGCGGCTGGGACGTCGACAACCATGAAGTCCATTGGCTCCGTTCGGGTAGTGGGAGTTTTGCCAGCGGTTACGTCGAGGGTTATGACCCCTTCGATCATCACTGGCACTCCCGTGAACCCATGGAGAGTGTAGCCGGTGGGCTTTAGCCCGTCCCGCGATAATTTGAGTCATCGGAAAGCCGCTAGGAAAAGGATGTTGACAGTACTGCCATTATCCACTAGAATTCTTTTCACTTTGAAGTTAGCCATATGGAGGTTAATCACCAGTGCATCACAGTGGGGGGTTCGGACACCTTCTAGATCTTCATCCAAGAAAGTAATTGGGACTCCAAGACCTTTGGGAGGGGGTATGCTGTGCACCGAATTGACTTTCCTAATGAAAGCCTTTCGAGATGAGTTAGAGGTTCCTCCCATTGGACCTCCGTGGATAAGGTACAAGATGCGCTCTTCTTCGAACTCTGGAGTCTCGTCACATCTCTCGGGCCGCTTTTTAGCCCCCCTAGGGGTGGAGGAAGGTCGCCCGGTCCTTTCTTACAAACTTGGAGAGCTGCCCTCTCTGAATAAGAGCTTCGATCTCATTCTTCAGGACCCAACATTCATTGGTTTCGTGGCCGTGGTCTCGATGGTAGCGGCACCACTTCTCCTTATCCCTCTTCTTCGTTGGAGTATTCATCTTCGGGGCAGGAGGCAGGATCCCTTCTTTCTGTACCTTCATGAGAATAGTTGAAACAATGGCATTGAGAGGGGTAAACTTTTCAAATCTGAGAGGTGGACGATGCTGACCCCCGTTGTCCTTCTGGAGCTTTTTAGCTCCCTCGTCTTCAGCGGCCTTCCTCTTATTTCCAGAAGAGGATCCCTCAAATGTGGGGCGATGTTCAGCTTCTTCCGCCCGGATGTACTTCTTGCTTCTAAGAAGAAGGTCAGAGAAGTCTCGTGGGGGCTTTTTGGCTAGGGAGGACCGGAGGTTCGAGTTGAGGACATTGGACTGGAAGGCAGCTGCAGCGACCGATTGACATAATGTCTCAGTTTCTCGCCCTTTTTCTGATTGAGGAAGAGTAGTGAAATACTCATCTTTTCGGAGCGGTGGCTGCTCACGAAGTGGGTTATGAAGAGGGTCTCGAACTGTTCAAAAGAGAAGATGGAGGATGGAGCGAGGCGGGAGTACCATTCCCGAGTTGGGCCTTTGAGAGTGGCTGGGAAAGTCTTGCATAGGAGGGCATCGGAGGCTTGATGGATCATCATCAGAGTTTTGAAACTCTCGATGTGATCCATGGGGTCTGACTCCCCTGTATAAGTCTCGAACTGCGGGGCTTGAAGTTTGTTGGAATGGGTGCCTCCATGATGGTTCGAGAAAACAGAGGTCTGCTAGGCCGGAGGGTCCTCTCTCAACTCTTCGTCTCTATCGAGTTGACCGAGGCGTCTCTCCATCTCGTGGAGACGGCGGTAGACAGCATCATCCCTTCGACGGTATCCCGGTGAGCCTCTGGACTTGTCTTCGTACGAAGGGGAGCGTGGGCTACGGCGTCGGTAGCTCGGAGACTGGTGAGGACTAGGAATGTGATGGCGGTGGCTCGAAGCTTGAGGAGGACCGAGGGATCGATGGCGAGGGCTCCAAACCGGCGGAGGAGTGGGGACCCTTTGAACATTATTGTTGTTGTTTGGCTGGAGATTGAGGGCCTGCAAGATTGTTGCCTGGAACTCTTGGAATTCTGCTCGGGTGATAGGTCTGTTCTGGTCCCTCTGGGGCTATCGACCAGCATGAAAATGATGCCTTTTTCAACAGTACTCAGGGGACTTCCTTCGCCTCCTATGAAGAGGGGACCTCCTATGGTCGCGACGGCGAGGAGATCGCGCATTTGGACGTTCTGAGCGGGAGACTCCCTCACGAGCCCGCCTTTCATCCAAACGGTGGCGAAGGTCCTCTTCCTTCTGCCGGTTGATGGTGATGTTGTGGAGGCCTTTTGAGGGCCGAGGGTTATGGGATGCCATGGAGTTGGTTGAAGGGTTATGTACGGAGATATGGTCGCGGTGAAGAGGTTGCTTCTGAGGATGAGGACGAGAGGTCCCAATACCGATGTTCTGGGGCCCGACTTGAGCCTGCTAAGGCTGAGGGTTCTGAAGAGGAGGTTGCTCTTGTTGTAGGGGCTGATCAGGCTGAGGAGGGAGTTGTCCCTGCTGTTGGACGGTTTGGAGGGGGACCTCCTGTTGCGGTTGAGGAGTGGGTCCACGGTTGGACCCTCTAGATCTCAGTTTCCTTGGTGGCATGGGTGGAGGCGGTACTGACCGGTTAAGAGGTTGGACTGCTATTCGTGGTTTCCACAGACGGTGTCAATCTGTTGCCGCTGAAATCGGTGTGGGGGCAAACAGATAGATTTGTGGATTCGAGGAAATTTGAATAGTCAAACCTGGACAACTTCACCGGAGCTTGACCGAGATTCTCCCGCCGTTGACCTGCAAAAAGTGCGAAACACCGTGGTTGATTCCGGCGACGTACCCTCCGACGCACTTGTCAGTAATCAGAAAGATTATGAAAGAGCTTTGATTGGCAAAAGATTGATTACCTGGTAACAGTGGGGGATGGGGGGTATTTATAGCCGTCTTAGGAACCAGTTTAGGGATAAGATCAAATCCCTACTTCCCAGTGAATGGATAGAAGTGATTAGGGCCGTTGATCAGGGACAATCATAAACCCTAATTCTATCCACCTGGACTGGATTTCTTGCGGATTGAAACCCGCACCCAGTAAGACGGATCCGTTTATGGGTTATTGGGCTTCGAAGAAAAGCCCAGTTCCCATTTCGGACCCGTTTGTAGGTGAAATTACCATTTTACCCCCGAGCTTTAAGATTCATGCTCGATTTGAATGGTTTCGATTTAATCCTATTTTTAGCCATATCATGAGCCCCCCACTCACAAAGACTGAGTTTGATCAGCCTTTGAGGAGTAGTTTTACTGTTCTCATGGCTTGCGGGGTTGTATCGGAGTCCAAATGAGGAGTTTCGAATCTTCATGAGGTATTATGGTGATTTTCGGGGTTGGTTGCGCGCTCAAGGTTGTTCTTGAGCTTTCCTGGATTTTTGGTGACTTTTCTTAATTTTTTATTTATTTTTCGGATCATTTATTTAATTTTGCGAAGCGGTGATTTATTGTTTGGGGGCATTAATTAAGTATTCTTATAAGCGATAATTATTCACCCAGAGGCTCAAAAATATTTCTCCGAATTTATAATTATTTTTTAGAATTTTTAAATTAATTTTCCTGGATTTTTGATCATTTTTCCGCAATTTTTAAATAAATAAATTGAATTTAATAAATAAAAATTAATTTTTAATACCATTTATGACGTGGCGCAATCTGGGCCGCTCATCAGCTAATAGCGCGAATATCTCAGCGATCGGACAGTCTGAGTAGGTCGGCAGCGCTTTTCTCTGTGTGTGAAGGTTGGTGCCCCGGTAGCTCGGTCATAGCGCCTCGGTAGCTCGGTAGCTCGGTAGCTCGGCGCTTCATGAGCTGCCGAGCTACATAGCTAAATCTGGAGCATCCATCACGACACGAATCACGATGTAGGAGGCTCAGATCACGAGGAAGCGTGATTTTGTCGTTTTGTTGGCGTGGCGTGATCTGAGTCGCTCATCATCTTTTAGCACGAATCTTGAGACAATCTGACGGTTTGAGTAGCTCGGCAGCATTTTTCTCCAAATGTGGAGGTCGGTGCCCCGGTAGCTCGGCAGAGAGCCTCGGCAGCTCGGTAGCTCGGCGCTTCGTGAGCTGCCGAGCTACGTGGCTAAATCTGGAGCGTCCATCAGGGCGCGAATCACGAGGTAGGAGACTCAGATCACGAGAAAACGTGATTTTGTTGTTTTGTGGGCATGTCTGAATCTGAGCCGCTCATCATGAGGTAGACGTTGTCACGAAGTCTGGTAGTCGTTGAAAGAGAGAGAGCTTCTTTGTTGGAGGAGTTGAATTAGACGTAGTTGAGAGTTGAATTAATACAATTCTATACGATCGAAAATTTTCACATCTTTATTGCTTACTTCTTTGTTGAAAAAACTTGATTGAATTAAGTTTGAATTGAGTAGTAGCAGTAGAGAGTAAGAGAGTAAGGTGTGGAAATTTTTATATTGAATTAAGGTGGTATTTATAGGGGGAAAACCAAAACAAAAAAATTGTAACACCCCGAATTCCATTTGCATGTAATTCGTAGTACAACATGATCTTTTACTTCAATTCTTACAATTTTATAAGAAAATTAAAACCTTTTTTTATTACACAACAATGTTTATTATAGAGTTACACAGCGGAATAAAATACAATAAGAAGTACAACTCTAATATCAGTAGCTTAAATATAATTTTTATCATCAACCGTCTTTAAGGCCATTGCCAATCCAATCAAGTCCTGCACTGAAAATCTGTGGGCACATCAGTTGCTTACAACCGACGCAATGTTATAAACATCGATACTCTGTATGCTGTATTATAACGAAATCTCTTACTTTAACAAACACAAACTTGAATGCATATAAAAGTGTAAAGAGTGATTATCCTAATCATGTCAGTGTATGATATGACTTAATGCCTAATGCAAATGTTATACTACAATGACACTAATGCATACTTGTTCGGATTCTATGCATCCCATACTACATAGGTCCGAGGGCAAGCACTTATGTACTCCACATTGTAGGGTTAGATCCCTCGCCATGATAACTACCCAGTAATAAAACAAATTTTAGACATTCCACGAGTACGGATTCCGTCCCAGAGATCCAACTGTACAGAATCCTCATCGTGCGAACATCCCGCAAGTGTCCATCTAGCCCTGGTATACGCATATACACTGAAGTACGACCTACAATCCGTCCGACTAATCATGATCCCAGAATCTACCACCCGATCAATCATAATCCTAGATTTAATCAACATCGCAAGCAATCATAATCTCGGAATCCACCGTCCGACTAGGTCTATAGCCCCGGAATCCACCGCCCGACTATATATTGGCCCTCCACTCACGTTTGCCCAAGTTTACTACATCTTCACTTAGTACCTAATTCTTAAGTTTTAACTTGAATAAATTATACTACCTAGAGCTAGTTTACCCTCCTACTGATCTTACAAAAAACTTTCGAGAACGACAGCCCATATTGGCAACTTCTCAAAAAATCAATTGTTCATTTTCATTACTTCTGCCGGTAACTGGGTATCACTAAGCCTCTAGAATCAACATCTTTCTATAATACCCCTAAAATAATGCTTTTAAGAATCATAAATGAATTAAAATAATTTTTGGTGATTTAATAAATATTTTTCTGAAATTTATATTTTTACACGTGCAAAATACGTGCAAATATTTTTCTTGAGAAGTTCAAAGTCAAAAATTATTTTGGAAAAACTCAATATTTATAATTAGATATTATTTGTGACTTTTCTGGATTTCTTTGATAATTATTCAACTTATTTGCAAATATTACAAAAGAAGAACTTTTGTGCAAAATTACCGCTTGGAGTTAAAACTCCAGATTTTCAGATTTTTGGGCTGGGCATGAAGCCTAGTCAACTCAGAGGTAAAGAGTTTATTTTTTGTTTTAATAAATTTGGTTTATTTAGTAAGGTTTGATAAAGAATGATCTATTTGCAAAATTGCCGCTTAGAGAGGCAAAAGTGCAATTTCGTTTTTCTGGATTTTCAAAACAGTGCCGGCTGATAATAGAGTAGTTTTTTTTATGTTTAAATCTCATTTAAGTTGGTTTTATTTAGTTTCACAGTATATATATATATATATATATATATATATATATATATATATATATATGTATGTATGTAAAGATATGTAAAGATATATTTGAAAGAGGTATTTTACAAATCTATTCACAAACCCTAAAACCCTATTTTTTGGCCTATTTATAAGTGGGGTGCAGCCATCTCTTTGCTGCACAACAAAAAGGGATTTCTTATTATTATTTTCTTGGAGTTTTAAAGCGAGGATCTTGGTTTTCTTGCGAATGAGGGATTTTTCTAATTTCTTTATTATCTTTGGTTGGTTCTTCAATAAGATGAGTGACATATGTTTGTTTTCTTATTGTTTTAAGCATGTTGTATATGATGATTTTTCTATTAGAAAGCATGTTGAATTTTGATGAGTAGATGAATTAAAAATTGAATCTTTTTCATGGAACTATATTATTGATGATTGAACCCTAATTTGATGATTTGAGATCGTTAAAGAACCTAATAGAAATCATGAGTAGGATGTTTTCAATCATATTATTGCTGATTGAATATATATATTGAGTTGTATGATGATCTTGCATAAAGGTAAACAAAATTTGATTTAAGAGGAACTTTACTGTGTGTATGCATATGTTGTTTGTTCTTGACTTTTCGATGGATAAAACTTGATTGTATGCATGTTATAATTGCGTTATTCGTGGATAAACTGATATAGGTAATTGGGTATGTGTATCACAAGTTATAGAAAGGATTGGTTGGGGTAAAAGATTATGTTTTAAAGTTGGGAGTTGAGTAATTGTTTCGGGTCTGTGGTTGTGCAGGCCGAAGCTTGTGTAACACCCCGAATTCCAAAATACAACTGAATTCGAGTTCCACAGGATCTTTACACTTCTTTCGTACAATTTTACAAGGAAATAAAAACCTTTCTTTTATCAGAGTTACATTTACACTTGTACATTATCACAGCGGAAGCAATATTACAATAAATTACATGAAACAATATTTAACTCAATCCTGCGCAGCATGTATGCTTCAATTGTCAAGCATCTTTACCCTGCATATGAAACTGTGGGCGCGTCAGTTCATTCAACTGATGAAATATTATACACGGTCATCCTCTCTATGCCGGAAACAGTATAACGATTCTCATTCTTAACAAACACAAACTTGTCACAACAAAGCTAAAGGGACTATCCTATTGTTGTCGTGTTGTGAATATGCACTTAGTCCTTAATGCAATTATTTATATTATATGACACTAATGTGCACTTGTTCGGATTCTATGCATCCCATACTACATAGGTCCGAGGGCAGCCCTTAATCGTTCTTTATCTTGTAGGGTTCAATCCCTCGCCGTGACTTAATCTACTACTGTAACTACGGTAAGTATCCTAGATGTTTTCTGACCTACGAACTCATGTCTAGGCGCCCTGGAGGGAATCCCAACGCACTGACACATGACTCATCATGCAGGCATCCTGTGGTAATTCATGCTCCTACAATAGACATGACACCACCCACAGTCGTCAAACACCCCACGAGCGTCGCCACCGGGACGGTACTCTGGAGCAGTATCCACGCCCTATCATGACTCATCATGGGACATCCTGTGAATAATCTCACGCCGCCAATCCAATGGCCCTCATACTCAATGTTTTTCTCTTACTTTCATCACATCTCCACTATGCATCTAATCCTTAGTTTAATTGAATCATGAATAAAATCAACTCTTAGAGTGTATCACTTCCACTATACCGGTCTTATTCATTTAATTCACATGACCCAAACATTGGTCTTCTCATTTCAAAATATCATTTTCTCATTTCTTTTATTGCCGGTATAAGGCTTGGCTATACCCTAATTCTCAATTTCAACTTATAATTACAATGTCATGCTCACAAGACCTTTTCATGATTAATCACCATTCATGTTTCAAAAGCATAGTATTCATGTATTCACATCTTTCATAATTTATCATAATCAATAATTCAATTCATAGATACTTGAAAAAACTGAAATTCTTCAAACATGTCACATTCACTAGTTTATAAACTCACATAATTCTATTTCAATCCATTCTAATTCCACAGTTCACATTTTCAATAGGTTTCACAATTCATACCTTTCAAATTTCTCATTACCAAAATCTCATCTTAAATTTCTTAAACAATCCCTTCAATTTCCTTTGTATAAAAAGTTAATAATCAAAATAAGTTCCTCTTTGTAAAAACTGTCTCAAATCTCATTTATACTAAGACATTGGTCATAGAAATTATCTCACAAAGAGAATACAGATTACTTAAAACTTCGAGGAAGTCGACTGTCACAGATCACCAGTCGGCTGTTCTACGATGTTTTTTAAACTCAAAAATAAAAATGTCCAGGGCAGTCGACTGTTAACCATGACCAGTCGGCTGTTCTGCGAGTTTCTAAAGCTCGAGAATAAAATACTCAGAGGAGTCGACTGTCTTATATGGACAGTCGGCTCTTCCGCTATGATTTTTAAATTAAAAAATAAACGATCAGGCCAGTCGACTGTTAAATGTGATTGGTCGACTGCTCTGCGATGTTTTTCAAGTCTAAAAATATATTTTCTTCTTTTTTTGAAACATAACTTTCCAGATCACAATCTACTTAAAAATTTGCTTTAAAAGAACTTCTGTTTTATTAGTTACACATGATGCATTCGATCATTTATTTGCAAAAATACATTCCTTTTCATTTTTTTTTTCTAATGGCATAAATAGCAATGAGAAATTTTATGACATCTATTACCAATCATTTCTTAATAATTTATTCTATCAATTCATCTTTAACACACCATTCTACATTAGCACTTCAATCCATAAACATGATGTTAGTCTTTTACTAGTTAAACCACACAATTCACATTTAGGACATATTTTGCCTACTAACATTAGAAATAACGAGAACATTCACTTTACTCATAATTAATAAATATAGTAATCAATCAACACATATTTGTTAATTTCTCAATTTCCTTCTATTTAGGCAAGCATGCATTTCATTTCAACTAGTAATTCATAATAACAATTTAATTTCATTCCCTAGCATGATTTCTACTTTAGAAGTCATGAGAAACACCCACCTTTTGAAGAAAACCAATTAAGAAAATCCCCTAGAACCTCCTAGATTGTGAGAGAGTGCCTTCTCCTCCTAGATTGCAGTGCAACGAACTCCTTCTCCTTGCTCCTTGCCAAAAACCGAGAGCTTCTTCTTGTAGGGATGGTCGGCCTCCAATGGGGGAACACTCACACTCAACTCACACTAATATAAATCTCCTATGTAATTGTTCTCTTCTTTCAATAGATTACTAGTATAAAATACTAACAAATAGGAGGGGGATTTATACTAATTTTAGAGTAGATTGGAGGGCTAGGATTCGATGGATGGTTATAGAATGAAGGGCTAGGATAGGAGTAGGAGTTATAGCAACCATCCACACATAAATAAAATACCCATGCACACAACCCACTCTCCCATCTCTCCCAATGCACAACCGGCCCAAAATAAAGTGTGCATTGCACACTACGTGCTTCGCACGTGCCACCTAGTACCCCTATTTAAAAGTTGTACAATTTAATTGATCAAAATGTTCACCAATTATCTCTACATGACAAGTGTGACCATTTAATTAATTAATTAGATTGGTGGGCTTCATAAATAGTGGGCTTAGGCTTGTGGGCCAAGACAACAAATTAATAATTAATTAAAGTGGGCTAAAACAATTAATTAGTGTTTTAGGCTTTTGGAAATAGACTTTTTAGAAAAATAAAGGAAAATAATTGTTCATACAAAAATGAGATTTCAACACGTGAAAAAAAATAATATTTTTATTAAAATGAAGTTTTAGGGTATTACAGCTTGTTTGGAGCTTTTGTGAAATTTTGATGAAGTTTTGATTTGGATTTTGGTTTGTTTCATACTCAGTTGAATTTAAACTTTATGCTACATATACACAATGGATTCACAATGTTTAACTAGTGCACAAACACACATATACACACCTTCACATTCATAATCCACTATTTTGAGGGTTTTTATGAATTTTGATGGAGTTTTGATTGGATTTCGATGGTTTTGATATTGAGATGGTTTTGAACATTAGACCACTCCTATTTGATGTATTTTGATGTTTAAACTGATGTTTAATTAGCCTATGTGTGTATATATATATATATATATATATATATATATATATATATATATATATATATATATATATAAACTACTTTACTGATTTTGAAGATTTTTGTGAAAAAATTCTATTTTTGAGATCTTGATATGTTTTGATGTGTTTTATAAACTCTTATATGTTATACAAGTTATATCCAACTATCTCTGGAATTTAGTTTTTACAAATTTGCGTTTTATAAAGTAAATCGATGTATCAGTTTAAAACATGCACAGATTTTCAAACTGCAACCTGCTATAGTTAACAGTCGACCGAAATAAGTCAACAGTCGACTGGTCAGTTACTGGATTTTGGATTTTATTTGCAATAACAGTCGACTGGTCAGTTACTGGATTTTGGATTTTGTTTGCAATAACAGTCGACTGCTTCTTTGAACTGAAGTCGACAATCGACTGTCGGTTTTCTTGATTTTTGGATTTTCAGGACAGTCGACTGACCACGTTCAATAGTCGACTGTCACTGTCTTAGCTGATGAGTTTTATTAAGTTTTCGGATTTTCGTAGGACAGTCGACCGACCAGTTGCGATAGTCGACTGTCACTGTTCTGACTGATGAATTTCTTGAGTTTTCTGATGTTTCTTTAAATGATTATTTCTTCGATTATGGATTTTTAATCTACTGTTTTAAATGATGTTTTGCTTCGGATTACAGTATTTTACAAAAGGTTGTATTTTGTTCAAACTTGTATTTCTATATCCTCATATAGCAAAATATATATATGTTTTCTTTGAAGTAATTGATATTTTGTGGTATTCTGTGATTTCAAAAATATGACTTCCAGTTATTTAATGGATTTAATATTTTATTTAAATTCTGAAATTTTATGAGCACATTAAATGGAATTGGATTTTGTTGATTTAAGAAGTTTCCTTTATATAAATGTTTCGATGATGGACTTGTGAGTTTTATTGGAAGTTTTGGTGTTGATTTTTGTTTTGTGCATCTCTAGGAGTTGAGTGGAAGTCCTGTGAACCAGCATATGAGATTTTGTAGATTTAGACCAGTGGAGTCTTGGGTTTATTGATTGTGGAATTAAGTTGGGCAGGATGCACTAAATCTAGAGAATGGGAATTGTTGTGTTTTAATAATAACCAACTTAAAAACATGCACTAGTAGAGATGTGATGGAACTTGGGAAATATAAGTATATGCTCTTGATGGGGGTCCAACAGATGCGTTCTAGGACTTGTGTGTTGTTCTGTCTCGAGAGGACAATTATATGTTCGCGTGTCGAGGGTCTGCAGGCCTATTCACAGAGCATGCAGGGTGCATTCGCGTGTTGAGAGTCGGCGGGCCTATTCACGGGATGTACCTGGTGTATCTGCACGTCGAAGGCCTCGCAAGCCTATTCGTGAAGTACACGGTATGGAGGTGATTCTCCGATTTTTGAGCTATTCTTACATGATGCTTGCGCATCGAGGGTTTTGATGCTTATTCGCAGACTATTCTGGATATTGTTTCCATCACCGTAGTAGGATTAGTTGCATAACGAGGGATTTAACCCTATAAAGTGGAGAACGACAAGGACTTGCACTGGACCTATGTATCGTGGGATGCATAGACAAGTATGCATTAGAAAGTCATCATATAACATCTGTGTTTTCTTGACTTGGTTTTATGCATGTTGTTTTCTGTTTTTCTACACTTGACACTTAGCCTAGTTTCACTTGATGTTTTCATATTTTATTTATTATTATTCTTATTTCATTTATTTCTTGTTGTTGATACATGTTATTTATGACTTTATGCCTTACATTTTATTTATGTTGTTTATGACTCTATGCCTTACGTTTTATTTATGTTGTTTTCTTTTGATGTCATTCACACCGTTATGGCTGATCCCTGTAGTTTTAGGGGTTAGGGTTATCTCTAGCCCCATGTTTTACAGGTAGGAGCCTATAGCTTGGAATTTTGATGCATGAGATAGAATGAAGTTATGGCTTATGTAAATTGTAAAAGAATGTGTTGTAAAAGAAAAGATTGTAATTCAAGGTATTTGTTTTTCCGCCGTGTTTTGTAATGAATTAATGTAATAAAAGTTGAAAATTTTTCTCTATGTTTTGGCTATATTTACTATTACAATTGAGGTTGATGCTGGGAATTATGCCACGTATTTCTTAGATATCATATTGGAAATTTGGGGTACTACACTTTCCATGTTCAACAATTTGGGGTACTCATACCCTTATAACTCATATTCTTAATTTCATTTATTCATGTTTCGTTCAAATCTTTTCATTCGTTTTTATTTATTCATCAATTAAGAACAATCTCAAACTATTCATTTTCACAATACACTCTTTATATTCATCAAAACAACCTCAATACAAGTTAATAAAGATTCAAACATAATCTTAAAAAAATCATCATTAAAAATTCATCTTATCATTTTCCTTTGATTCATTTTGAATAAATCTTAACATCGTTAATCATATATATATATATATATATATATATATATTGAGTTCACATCTCATCTATGCATGAATATGATCTCTATTTTCCCAAAAATATAACTTAAAACAGTGAGAAATATTCTCAATCACTTCATTTAAGTATTATTTGTAAAACAGTAAATTCAAAGTCAGAAAACTGCATTTCATGCTATTTGTAAAAATCATAGAAAATCATATACTTCACGAAACTTTGTGTTATTTATATCAAAATAAAGGTGTGCAAGTCTACTACAATTTCTTAGTTATAAGTTTCCTCAAAATATTGTATCTATAACCCTGAATTATTCGAAATGTACAGTAAGGTCGAAATACTGATATACTGCCACTGTACAGTCTGGTAAAATTCATATAAAATTCAATTCTTTGTGAAAATTTGATTTCTTAGACTTTTCAGAAAGGTTAATCAGTGTACTACAATTTCTTAGTTCTGACTTTTCTCAAAGTATTGCATTTACAATGCTGAATTGATCAAAAACCGAAATGTGTACAGATTTCCAGCAACTAGTCAACTACTAACCAGTTCTAAGTTTAGATTTGATTAAAATAGTAAACGACCTCCAAATCTTATGAAATTTTAAAGGGATGTTCCTGACACATTCAAGATGCACCTCAAAAAAGTTTTTGTTCTAGATTCTAACTATTTTATTAGATACGATTTTCTGATGTGCAAATAAAATTTAAAACAGTAACTTTTCTTTGCATGATTTAACAACTTTTAGTACAAACGTATATCCATTTCATATAATGTATTACCATGCACCCAAACAACATCATCTCAACTTATCTACATAACAATCCTTTAATTAGCATACATTTTATTTAAATATCATTATCATAAATTAACCACTACTCATATGTATAACCATTTTTAAAAATCAATTTTCCTACACATGCATGATACTAAATTTTAGAAAGTTCAAGAAGTCACCCACCTTATTTGAAGAAAGAAAATGAACTCCTAGTATATGGCTCCTAGCTCCAAGAATGGAACTCCCTTCTTCTCTTCCTTCCTCCAAGCAAGAACTCAAATAACTCTTTTTTTCTCCTTTTCTTTTCTTTCTTTTCCTCTCTTTCTTTTCTTATCTTTCTTATCTTTTCTTTCCTTTTGATTTTTGGTGCAAGATTTTATGAATAAAAGAGGTGGTATTTATAGGGTTAAATGGGTGAATGAAGAGACACCCATTACCTAAAAATAAATAGGCCATTAACAAAATTAATCACTCACCACCATTACTACCACAAACTCCCAACTCTTCATCTCGTTCATGAATTGGACAGCTGTTGGATTTCCCACATGTGCACACTTCTCATTCATTTGTTTAATTTTTTTTTATAGCCTAGATGTATATACTTGTTACATGACAAGTGTAGGATTAAAAGTGTTTATTAAAAAAAAGGTAGATTAACTAATGAGTTTTTCTTTTAATTAGTGGCTTCTCTTTTAATTAACTTAGTGGGCTTTAAAATAAACTTTAGGCCTATAGGTTTTTTAATAAAAAATAACAAAATGTGAAATAAAATGAGAAAGAAATGTGCATGACTCTTAGAAAATTTTAAAAATAAAATGCACATAAAAATTTACGTACAATGCACATAAATATATTAAAACTAATTTGGGAGAATGAAAACAGTCAAAATAAAAAACTTGTATATGTAATAATGTTACAGATATTTCACGTGATGGAAAATATGTGTAATCGACATGTGTATTAAAAACACGTGCAATGTATGTAAAACACAAAGATTAAAATAAATATTTTGAGTTGGCTAAAAATATGATTGAAATGAGTTTTGAGAAAATGTAAAGCATATAAATAATTAGAATATAATATTTATATAAAAATACGTTACGAATATTATTCGTAACGGTACAAAATACACGTGCGTAACACGCAAGGGCAATATTGTCATTAATCAATTTTGCGGGGTGTTACAAAAATAATAAAAACATACAAACAAACAAACAAACAAACAAAACATCCCAAAATAGAGTCGTTGGCTCTGTTTCTGACCGAACGGTTGACCCTTTCGAGTTAAACGGGTCCAAACCCGTGGGTCGAGTGTACGGGTTGCGGACGGGTTTAACTTGATCAACGGGTTCACGGGCCGGATCGAGCAGGTTGGGTTTCCGAAATTTGTGACCCGGGTCGACCCGCGGGTTCGGTCCGAACCCAAACCACCTAATTGTGGGCCAGGTTCGAGTGAGCGGGTCGCGGGTCAAACCGGCCCGATTGCCATCACTAAAGAAGGTAGTGGATTTGAACGTAAAGGAGTGAACAATGAAGGGGTTTACAGTGTCCTTGGTTGTCTTAGTTGTTTTGATATTATGTATTTTGAAATAGCAGTGTTGAATTGTGAAACATGTATTTTGCTGATAATGTAAGTGCTTTGAATTCAGAAACATGTATTAAGTCTCAAAGATGGATATGAATGTTTAAGTTGTTTCAGTAGTTGAGATTTGGTATTATCAATGAAGATAGATCACGGTCCGATTATTTTGAATACTCTCTTTTGTTGTTCATTTATCTCTCCTAGTAACGATTGTGAACAACATCTTACTACAATGTCTTGAATCAATAAAACTCAATGATCTTTTCAAGTTGTTTTAGGAAAAAACATCTAACTAATCAGGTAATATTGAAAAACTATAATATCATTTACTTCTTGTTTTAAAAAACATCACTTAACTATTACTTCCGTTAAAAAAACATCACCAAACTATTGCTTTTGCATAGAAACCTCATCCTATCAGTAATTGTTTCTTACAAAATTTTGCCTACGTTTCACACAATCATTCACATTAACAATTTTCATCAGTTTGCAACACATTCCATTTAGCACATTCTCATCCACATTCTCATTCAATGGACAATTGACATGTTCAAATTTGGCCCATCGTTCTCTTATAGTTTCCTTCAACATTCAACACATTATCATTCAACATTTTCCATCACTTCGAACACATTCAGTTCACAATAGTTGAGATAAACAGGACAAGCTATAGGATTCCATAAATGTATTAGTTGACTAACACATTTTCTTAGTACATATGAAAATAATTCATTAGGATCCTTCACAAACCATGGATTCAACTTGTGCATGTGATGTGAAACTACTTGTGCGTGTATGATTTATCCAAGTAAATTAAAGCAAGTAGTATTCACCAACACATTTAAGCACAATTATAGAATCAAATTTAAAACATTTACGATTAATGGATTTTATAAGAGTCACATGTTCACTAGCAGTTCTATTTAATAACCTAGATAACATTATTAACAAAGCTAAAGTTGTGCAATTTAAAACCGACAATATAAAAGTTTATAAGCTATAGGCAAATAGAAAATCTCACTCTCATATATAGTAGCAGAGTCAACAGATAATAATCTAGAGACAATGAAAGTGAAATTCGATAGACTTAATTACCTGGAAAAAAACTTACCAACTATGGACATGGATGAACCGGGGAACTAGGTAGTGGTTGAATTGCGGATCTACCATACATCACTCACCAACCCAATCAAGAAACAATTTATGCACTGCTGCCCAATGGTTGCTTGGAATATAGAAAGGGTATTAGTATGGTGGAGAGATCGTATGTGGTTGGTTTGATAAGGGGCTGTTGGTGGGGCGTTGTAGTGGAGTTTATGGGGTATGTAAAAGGTGTTCGGATGAGTTGTTTGGAGAATATAGGGTTGGCTATTAATGGAAGAATGAAATGGAACGTTAGGATGATGATGGAGGTATGTTGGATGAGGAGAGGAATGGTGGAGGAGGCTTGTAACCTTAAAGATGATGAATCAATAGAAGAAAGAAGGATAATTGTCGGTTTCACACATTGCCTTATAGTTTCACACATTCAAGACATGAACATAGAGACATCACATTCTCTTTGTTTGTTTGTATTTTTTTTCATTACATATCATCTCTTCCTTATACAATATCCATGCCTTTATATAAAGCTTGATAAGGGTCACATCACACAACACACAACTCTCACACACTCACACACACTACACAACTGCACACTACTATAACTGACTGAACTGCACACACACACACCACATTACTGCCTATAACAGACTGAACTGCACACACACACCACATTATTGATTAACTGACTGACTGACTGCAGATGTCCACATCATTCCCTCCAGAGAAAACTCAACTTTGTCGAGTCAAATCTGATAATGTTGTGGTGCATGCTATGTCTCAGAAATATATAGGAATCATATGTTGTCAGCGCCAATAGGTCCTGCCAAATCTTTGGAATGAACTTGGTGTCGACGCATCAAAACTAGGGTGGCTCTCATACTGCTCCAGCCTATCTGGATCAAGTCTTTGAAGATATGAACGGTCCAGCCATGTGTCCTCAATCTCTGGTTTGTACTTCCACCTAATTAAGTACCTACACATTCCACCATCTCCTGTAGAGATAATCTCATCATCTAAAATATTATCAATATCCTCTGCTGAGGGGTATGTGATGTCAGGGAGTGGGGGTAGTGGGGGAATCTCACCATTAGGGTCTTGGAAAGGCTCATCTATCAATGGGTTGCTAGGGTTAAAATTTGGGCCTTCGTAGCTTACTAAATCTTCGATATTGAAAGTTTCCCTAATGCCGAGACCTTCAGGAAGGTCGAAAACATAAGCATTGTCATTAATTTTCTCTCAGATTTTAAATGGACCTGCACAGCGGGCATGCAACTTCTTAACGGCTCCAGGAGGAAACCGTTCCAGACGAATTCGGACCATTGCTTCATCATCCACCTTAAAAGTTTTAAACCTCCTTCCAGCATTTGCTCTCAACTTGTAGTTAGCATTACTCTCTTCAATTTTCTTAGATATTTCTTTGTGTAATTCGTATATGCGTGATGCAGATGCAGATGCAGACTCAGACTCTCTATTGATTCATCTTTAAGATTACAAGCCTCCTCCACCATTCCTCTCTTCATCCAACATACCTCCATCATCATCCTAATGTTCCATTTCATTCTTCCATTAATAGCCAACCCTATATTCTCCAAACAACTCATCCGAACACCTTTTACATACCCTATAAACTCCACTACAACGCCCCACCAACAGCTCCTTATCAAACCAACCACATACGATCTCCCCACCATACTAGTACCCTTTTTATATTCCAAGCAACCATTGGGCAGTAGTGCATAAATTGTTTCTTGATTGGGTTGGTGAGTGATGTATGGTAGATCCGTAATTCAACCACTACCCAGTTCCCCGGTTCATCCATGTCCATAGTGGAAAGTTTTTTTCAGGTAATTAAGTCTATCGAATTTCACTTTCATTGTCTCTAGATTATTATCTGTTGACTCTGCTACTATATATGAGAGTGAGAGTTTCTACTTGCCTATAGCTTATAAACGTTCATATTGTTAGTTTTAAATTGCACAACTTTAGCTTTGTTAATAATGTTATCTAGGTTATTAAATAGAACTGCTAGTGAATATGTGACTCTTGTAAAATCCATTAACCGTAAATATTTTAAATTTCATTCTATAATTGTGCTTAAACATGTTGGTGAATACTACCTGCTTTAATTTACTTGGATAAACCATACACTCACAAGTAGTTTCACATCATTTAAGACATGAACACAGAGACATCATGTAATGCCCTTGCCCCAAAATCAGACAATTTATGCAATTTATCAGACAAATTATTTATTATTTAGTACAACTGCCCACCACAACCTGCCTCTCAAAAGGTGGTTAACCGGATTGGTGACTCTTGATCATAGGCAATATTATTTATAGTTAATTAATCTCTGTTAAATTCTGATATGGGATTAATTTTTCCCACATACTGCCTGCCTTCCCCCGTGAGCATCTCACGTGCTTCACAGGGCCAAAGCACACATTCAAAGACCACATTCAAAGACTGGGCCCACCCTCCACGTGGACAACAGCCAAATTCCTTTCTCTCATCTCATTTAAATCCAACATATATACAAATATGTCATTTTAACATTATTACAACTTTGCCGCTATATATATATATATATATATATATATATATATATATATATATATATATATATATATATATATTATACTATATTATTATTATTTTTGAAATTACAGGGTGTTATATACACCCCCCCTCCTTTACAAATCAGCATCCTCGCTTAGTACGCGGCATGCACAACTTAGTGCAGGATCTCCTTTCTAGCCGATGCAGAATGACATACCCTAATTCTGCTAGCTGTACAGTACTCCAATTCTGCGTGTTGTCCTGTCCCCTAACCCACCTCAGTGGATTTATCGGACAACCTGACCCAACCCCGCTCCCTCTCAGGCATACTTACCAATACATCTGCTAGATCCATCTCAGGCATAACCACCACTCTGTACCAACACTCGATGTCGAAAGTCGGCTCTGATACCATTTGTAATGCCCCTGCCCCAAACTCAGACAATTTATACAATTTATCAGACAAATTATTTATTATTTAGTACAACTACCCACCACAGGCTGCCTCTTAAAAGGTGGTTAACCGGATTTGTGACTCTTGATTATAGGCAATATTATTTATAGTTAATTAATCTCTGTTAAATTCCGATATGGGATTAGTTTTTCCCACATACAACCTGCCTCCCCCCCCCCCTGAGCATCTCACGTGCTTCACAGGGCCAAAGCACACATTCAAAGACCATATTCAAAGACCGGGCCCACCCTCCACATGGACAACAACCAAATTCCTTTCTCTCATCTCATTTAAATCCAACTTATATACAAATATGTCATTTTAACATTATATATATATATATATATATATATATATATATATATATATATATATATATTATATTATATTTTTTGAAATGACGGGGTGTTACACATCACATTCTCTTTGTTTGGTTTTTTTTCCATTACAAATCATCCCTTCCTTTTACAATATCCATGCCTTTATATAAAGCTTGATAAGGGTCACATCACACAACACACAACTGACTTACACACTCACACACACTGCCACTACCACACAACTACACACTACTGTAACTGACTGTACTGCACACACACCACATTACTGCCTATAATTGACTGAACTGCACACACACACCACATTACTGACTAACTGACTGACCGACTACAGATGTCCACATCAGCATGTCTACATATTAGTTGTACATTTACACCGCCACTGGACATAAAAAAAAAAACCAGAAACGAACATTGCACATTTAAACAACCAATGCACATCAAAAAATCACTCCTGAAGCCTCTATTGTACCTGAACAGTGAATTGAACAAGTATATATAGTTCAGTTGCGTAGTTTTCAATAGAAATACAAATAACATAAATTACTAAAATTATTCGTATACCTTAACTTCAAGCCTGTTGCTGTTGATTTTGGTCTCCACCATCACTAGGCTTATCATTGGAGCTGTTCACCTACAATATGGTACCAATCATGAATATACACTTTGCCTCTGGTAAACTAGATTGGAAATATATATCTTTTTACCTTTGGCTTCTTGCAGAGAAGACCTCCGAAATATGTATATTTTTCTTTTCTTTCCTCCCACACTTTGCGTTGACAGTGTCAAATCTAAGGAGGTTTGTTTCAGTTGCACTTCCACTTTTCCTTCTACACTGGTTGCCTCTCCCTTTTCCTCTGACATGCCTTCCTCTATCAGTTTGTTCACTTCCAACATCTACACAGCATTCACCACTCCACTTCTTTGAACTGCATCCAATGTGTTTCTAACCCTTCTCACCGCTTCATCTGTCATCTTGGTCTTCCACCTTTGTTTGTTGATTTTTCTAGCGGCGGAGCCGCATCATTCTTGCACTTTCTGATGTTGTGACCAGATTGATGACACTTCGTACACTTGACTACTGAGCCCACCTTGCTGGCCTTTTTCAACTTTGACTTATTTGTAGGTTTTTTAATCATTTTCTCATTAGGATCCTTCTTTCTATCCTTAGGTGGTCTACCAGAAGGCCTTCTCAATTTTACGGAAGTATCCTTGCATATTCCAACCTTTCCCAAAGTGATGAGTTGGGAACTGGGTTTATGGTACCTATAATTAGTGTATCAATGTTAGGTGACAATAAAAGTAAGTGAAGAAAGTGTACTAAAGTAGGTAGAGAAAAATTTTAATCAAGACATAGCTTCATATACTTTCATGTATGTAGTCATACTGTAACTTGTATCACAATTGCCCTCTACGTTCTTCCTACGATTTCTCAGGCACACTATTGCATGTCTACACACTACCTCAGTTACCTGCCACTCTCCACAGTCACAAGTTCTTACATCTAAGTTCACACAATAGTTAATCTCATGTTCCATGATCTCATAATTGGTGTCAGATGATTTGTAAATGAAACAAGCTCTTGACTTATCGTTTTACTTCTTCAATTTCTCTCTTATCTTTGAGGTGACAATACCTGTGTACTTTTGAATCATCTCCCTATTCCTTTGTAGTCTCACCATCACCAATCTTCTAATCATCTCCAACATTGTTATGATTGGGCAATCCCTAGCTTACAAGATATATTTATTCCAAGCTTCACATATATTATTGTACAACAAATCACACTTCATTGCATCTTGAAAGTGAGGTCGTGGCCACTTCTCAGGACCAATATCCATCCACCATTGTGCAGCCTCTTCTAATACTTTCTTTATTCTTTGCAATGATAACTACCACCCTTGTATAGTGTATGAAGTTACTGCCCTACATATTTCTCCTTGTAAGTCTAGGTCGTTATACTTTTTGACAGAGTTTTCATAGAGATGTCTCACACAATATCTGACATGAGCTTGGGGGACAAGCTCTTTAAATGTTTCTAATAACCCATGCATTAGAATTTTAATATGAACCAATTAGTTTGCTGACCTACATATTTTGCTTTATTTATTGAACAATAAAATGGTAAATCAGTGAAGAATATTGAGAAACAATAGAAATGTTAGAGTAAACATGAATTGCTACATTCTGCCTTTCTGAAATGAAGGTCCATCCTTGCAAATTTGTAACCCCAATTGCTTCAATCAGATGAATTAAGAACCTTGCTATGATTCCTTATTTTCAACTCCTACTACTGCCCATGCTGTTGGCCACATCTGGTTGTTTGGGTCGCTTGAACATGTTGTTAGCAACACGCCACCAACAAAAGTCTTCAAATGACACTCATCCATGCCAGTTATCTTTCTACAACCATTCAACATTCCCTTCACAAGAGCATAAAAACATAACATAGAATCTCTTATCCTCACAGCCAACTATATTTTCTGTCTTGATTATAGCCATGGTGTTTGACATTTTTTTCATCATCGCGTTTGCATAGTTCCACAATTGACTATATTGCTCAACATGTTTCCCTTCAACTTCATCTAGTGTCATTCTCCTAACTCTATAAGCCATATGTTTGTTGATAACAACTCCATAATCCATGTTCACTGCGGAAATGAAGACATCTACATTCCATTTAGGATCATCTCTGAACAATTCTAGGTATTTGGTAGCCAACCATGAAGCAGTAACTTGACTATTTTCCAAAGCCCTCTCACAAGTATGTTCGTCAGAAGAGATATAATTCTGAATACTTTTTCATTTTCTTTCCATGAACCACCAACATAGAAATGGCACTCATTGGGATACATACACTCAACTGTAATCCTCTTTGCATAATTCCTCCTCCAGTAAAGATCAAACCCATTCTTGATAGCCCACTCTCGTAAACAAGTTTTGAAGTCACTTGCATGTGGAAACTCCATCCCCACTGCAATCAACGGTTCCTTCATATGTTTGTCTCTGCTGTATTTGATATTCCTTCTAGATATTCATCATCATCATCTGATCTTCTAAGTTCTCCCAATTCATCACTGTCCACATACTTTAAATCGATATTGTTTGCATCACATTCACTTCTGAACATTTTTTCAGGTTGTTTCCTCCTCGATCTTGGCCTACCACCTTTATTTTTTTTTTGTCACTCTCTCCGCATTCATAGAATTAATTGCTTCCCCTTGTAAATTTGTGGGTTGAATGGTGATATTAACTACATCATCAATGTCAATTCATCATCTTCCTCACCATTCCCACCTGCCTCTTCTTCGGCTTCATAGCCATCCTCACCACTCTTAACTTCAACTTCCTCAGTTGGATTGTAATCATCATCACCATCAGTGTCTTCATCGGGATCTTGAAACATTACTTGGACAACATTTTAGTTCACAACAAATATTCCCCCCACTTCATCACATTTACTAGGACCTCCAACTTCAGATTGAATAACCTTTGATTGTGTGCCTATTTGAGATGAAAACTGGCTATGTGTAGATTGCATTGTGAGATCAAGAGCTTGAGACATGATATAATCTGCGATCTCATCTGTGGGAAAATTCATAGAATTGTATATATATCAATAAATTGCCTTCTCATATCCAATTTTATAATATATCATGAACACAGATGCACAATAATATCTTCTAGTGGTGTGTCCACAATTTTAACTTGTTCCAACAATATAGAGTCACTCTTAAATCTAGTGTTAACCTAAGACATATCAGCTGCAACCAAATTGAGAAACAAAGTGGATATATATAAGTAATTTTTGTGATCATATCCAATATTAAAATATCAGTATCAAAGCATACACAAAAATAATACCTTCAGTAGGTGTCTCCTCAGTGGTAATTTGTTTGCTTGTAGAAGATAGATTCTTCAATCCAGTGTCCACATAGTTATCTTCACTGTGAGCCTGAGACTTTAGCATATATATATATATACTAGGTTTTCCTGTTGACACGTGCCTATGGCACTTCTTCGGAACGGTGCACCTGGTTTGATTATATAAAATAGTTTTAGAGGCCCAACAAATTAATTGAAGTAGGAAACATATTATATAAGGAAGCAACATATCTACCTTTAATCTTAACCATCGCCTTCTTGATCATTAGCTTGAACTTACCTGGAATGCATATAGTTTGTTAGAAACACTGCATAGAGTTTTTTTTAACTTCAGCATCACTTTTAGATGCTTGTAATAGTTATGCAAGGACATGATCATATAGGTTTTATAGAGCTTACTCTAACCTCATAACCACTATGAGCATGTCTAAATACAATGGTAATCCAAGTGCAGGTGTGAAGGTATCTACAATACCAATAATCTAAACATTTGTTGTTTGAGACTCAGTTTGCAATTGAAATACCTCTGATTATTATTTCAACCAAAATGTAATACATGAAGTTTTCAAAACTCTAATCCAAGCTAATCATTTCTTTTATCTCCACTTTGTTTCCTCATTGCACCTTTTAAAAAAAAATCAAAATGGATCAATAACAAATTTACTTTAGCTTTCTTTCTTGAGTGGAGAGTTTGCACCCTTCACTGGTAAATTCCAATCATTCCAATCCTATATATCCAAACAAACACTAAAAGTTCTTATATGCTATGTTATCCATGGTTTCTAATAACCAGTGAAGGGAACACTTCACGATAGTATATTCTCTTGTAGTAAAGAAATTAATGTTGCATATTTGCCAAGTTATTTTAGGTTGCTGAGCAGCTTATCTGTCCTGCTATGGTTTGGAAGCCCAAATTGAGGCCACCAAATAATCCATCTCTCACTTGCGTACACCTTAAATCAAAACCAATAAAAAACTCATCAAATAAATCACCAATTAAAAAAAAATTAACCCAAAAATAAAATAATCATACCTCTCTGAACTTAGATCCCATGCACACACAAAATTCGAGTCAGCAAAAAACTGAGTAATCCCCTGCACACACAAAATTAAAAATTAGAATGAGAATTCGGTTAATGAGATGAAATTAGAGTCGCCGCATCGCATGTAGAGGCTCTCGATTCGGTGGAGGGGAGTCGCCGATACGGGGTCGCTTGATATTCGCACTAGATTGGTGGAGAGCAGTCGCCAATACGGAATCAGCAGCAGATCAGATATCGGCGATGACCTTTTGATTGGGGTTCGACACTGAATTTAGATTTGCTTTGAGATTCGCACTTGAGAGTACGATGAAAACTTTGCCAATAGAATGGAAGCAAAGGTTTAAGAAAATAGTTTTAGGAATTTGGATTTAGCAGTTTAAAAACCCTAGGGGAGAGAGAGACAAAGAAATTGGAGCTCTCTAGTTTGGGGAATAGAGGGAGCAAACTGATCTGAATAGGAGAGAGAGTGGGAAATAATTAAATAAAGAAAAGAGTTGTTACGGGGTGGGGGGATTTGAATTTGAGTTTTGGGGTGGGGGGGGGGGATGTCTTTTGGGAGCTTAGATCTGGACCATTGATTTCCTTACTATTGAAGGAGAGCCACTTGATATCTTTTCTTTGTGTTTTATTATATACACATATATATATATATATATATATATATATATATGTTACCGCTCATTTCGGTGTGGGGGTAAACAGATAGAATTTGTGAGTTCGTGGAAAAACCTGAATAGCAGATTCGAACCTGTTCGTCTGAGTTGGGCTGCTGACTCCCGCCGTACACCTGCAAGGAAAGTGCGAAACACCGGGTTTGATCCCGGCGACGCACCCTCCGACGCTCTTGTCAGTAACCAGTGATATGATTAAGAAAGAGCTTTTTATTGAAAAGTATTGATTAACCTGTAACAGTGGTAGGTGGGGGGTATTTATAGTCGCCGTTGGGATCAGATTAGGAATGTGATTCCTGTGATCTGATAAGGCATTAAATCCTCGTAATCAGATTAGGAATGTAATCCCTTAATTCCCGGTGAGAGGATAACTGCAAATCAGGCTCGTTGATTTGGTCAAATCAGTGACCCTGATCTCCTCCTGTTGGTCTGGGTTTGTATCGGGTCGGGACCCGTACCCAGTTGAGATGGATCCGTTCGCGGGTTGTTGGATCTGTGAGGAGGAGACCCAGTACCCGCTTCGGACCCGTTAGTAGGTGAAATTACCGTTTTACCCCTGAGCTTTAAGATTCGTCTCCGATGTGAACGGTCCCGATTTAATCCTATTTTTAGCCATATCACGAGCCCCCCACTCCTAAAGACTGAGTGTAATTAGCCTTTGAGGAGTAGTTTAACTGTTCTAATGGCGTACGGGATTTTATCGGTGTTCTTAAGGGAGCTTGGAATCTTGCTCGGGGTGTAACAGTGTTATTATGGGCTTGTAAAATGCCCAAAAATATTCTCAGAATTTTCTGGATTTTTGGTGATTTTTCCAGATTTTTCTGAATTTTTTCTCATTTTTTGAAATTTTTATTCATTTTCCGAATTAAATAACTAATTATCGAAAATATTAAATAATTATTCTAATTAAATAATTATATTTTTCAGAATTTAAAATAATTTTTCTGAATTTATAATTATTTTTAGAATTTTTATTTAATTTTTTCCGATTTTTTAAATATTTTTTCGGATTTTTTAAATAAAAAAAACAATTAAATAAATTAATTAATTAAATTAAATAATACCTGACACGTGGCGCGTTCTGCACCGTCGGATCCTGGCACGAATCTCGAGGAGGCGCGCTTTTCGAAAAAAACGTTATCTTGTCGTTTAGCGCGCGTGGCGCGATCTGGATCGTCCATCACCAGAAGCGCGAATTTCTGGAAGATCCAACGGTCGTAGTCGTTCGGCTGGATTTTTTCTCCGTTTACAGGATCGGAAAGGGGGTTGCTCGGCAGCCAACCGAGAGGTAACTTTCGACCATTGGCGTGAGGCCACGTGGCAAAAAATGTATTATTTTTTTTTTCTTTTTTCCTTTCTCTGTTCTTCTCTTCTTCTTCGCTTTCCTCTGTTCTCTTCTTCGTCAGCTTCTCCGTGCTTCGTCAGCTCGAGTCCCCGTCCCCTCTCCGTCTCCGACCTCGTTCCTTGAGCTTGCCAATCGTGAAGTCAAGGCTGGTCGAGGAGTTCGGAGCTCGTCGTTTGGAGTTCGGCGAAGGGGCAGACGAGAAGAAGGGTTGAGCTCGGTCGCGGGGAGAGCTCGACGAGGCCATGAGAGATGGAGCTCGAGCTTCGACGTCGGAAGAGCGGGAGTGGAGCTTGGCGAGCAAGGTGAGGAGGAGAGATCGGCACCACGAAGCTCGTCGAAGCATTCTCGTGAAGGATAGAGCTCGTCGACGCCATGGCGATGGGTTCGAGCTCGTTCGTGTACGGCGACGATGGGTTCGTCAAAGGAGGTGCTCGGAGCTCAGTGTTCCGGAGTGTGAGCTCAGCGGAGGCGGAGGAGACGGAGCTCGGCAATGGAGCTCGTCTGAGTCGATGGAGTGAGTTCGGCTGTGGTGGAGCTTCGTTGTCGGAGCTGAGCTTGCCGAAGGAGAAGCTCGACGCTGTGGAGCTGGAGCGGAGCTTGAGGAGTTCGGAGCATGGAAATGCTCGGCATGGAGTGGACGTTGGCGAGTTCGTTGATGGAGTTCTTGTTCGCTCGATGGGTTGATGAGGTGACGCTCCTCTTGAAGATGGAGCTTGGCCATGGTGGAGCGTGGTCGCGAGTTCGAGCTCGGAGCACGTGAAGTTCGGAGCTTGGACGAAGAGCTCGACGGTGGACTGTGCGGGGGAGCTCGGCGATGGAGAGGGAGCTCGTCAACGCCGTGGATGTGAACTGCGAGCTCGGAGCTCGGAGCTCGTCGAAGGAAGCTCGCCGTCGTGGAGCTCGGCGTCATGGTGACGCTCGGCGAGGTTGACGAGGGCGGAGCTCACCGGTGTTGGAGTTTTGGCGAGGAGGAGTTGGATTCGAAGCTTCGTTGACGGAGAAGTTTGGTTTTCTCTTCGTTTTGCTTGTTTTGGCGCCAGGAGTTTGGAGAAGAAGGGTGACGTGGCCGTGATGGTTCGGGTTTGAGGACCCTAACGGGTCCGAACCCGGTCACTTGTACCTTTTTTTTTTTTTTTTTTTTTGCTTCTTGTTCGGCGAATCCGAGCACGGATTTTGAGGTGAATTTTTGGCCATTTTGCAGCTCGGTAGGGCAGTAGCTCGGATTGGAGATCCGAGCAGCGTGTCTCGATTTGGACGGTTGAATGGTGGCACGAATCTCGAGACGGGCCCAATTCCCAAGAAAACACTATCTTATCGTTTAGCGACGCTGGCAAGATCTGGGCCATTGGATGATGGCACGAATCTCGAGACGGCTCAGTTCCCAAGAAAACGTTATCTTGTCGTTTAGCGTCGCTGGCAAGATCTGGGCCGTCTGATCGAGATCTTACACGAATGTTGAGGAGAAAGTGTGTTTTCTCCGTTTACCAGATCGGGAAGGCACTTGCTCGGCAGCCGACCGGACTCTTTGATGTTGGGGCTCGGATGGGAAGAGCTCGGATGGGAGTAGCTCGGCTCGGCTCGTGCGAGTGGCTCGGATGGGAAGAGCTCGGATGGGAAGAGTTCGGATGGGAGTGGCTCGGCTCGGCTCGTGCGAGTGGCTCGGCTCGGATTTCCGAGCTATTCGGCGCAGCTGCATTGAGGTCCACTTTCCCGGGGCTACGGTGGTCCGATCGGGGCGTGCGACCCCTCGTTTCGAAGCTAGTTCGAAGATCTACAACTTCTCTTTAGGAGTGGGATGAAGATTCACCCTCCTTCATGGTCAAAATAGCCCCGCAAGATGCTTGTCTTCATGAAGTTGATAAGTACTTTGGTCTTGGGGATTTTGGAAGGGGAGCCCCGCTCCTAGGGGCGGAGAAGATGTGCCAGGAAGACCCTTGTGCTTGGAAGACCCTTGGGTTAGGAAGACCCTTGGGCTAGGAAGACCCTTGTAAGGTGTGCTAGGAAGACCCTTGGGGCGAAGAAGAGGCGCGAGTGGGTCGGATCGCTAGTCGCTCGGCTAGGAATACTGAGCGACGTGGAGCGATCTGAGCCGCTGGATCTCAGCGCGGATCTCGAGGCGGGCACAGTTTCCAAGAAAACACTATCTTGTCGTTTAGCGACGCTGGCAAGATCTGGGCCGTTGGATGATGGCACGAATCTCGAGACGGCTCAGTTCCCAAGAAAACGTTATCTTGTCGTTTAGCGTCGCTGACAAGATCTGGGCCGTCTGATCGAGATCTTACACGAATGTTGAGGAGAAAGTGTGTTTTCTCCGTTTACAGGATCGGGAAGGCACTTGCTCGGCAGCCGACCGGACTCTTTGATGTTGGGGCTCGGATGGGAAGAGCTCGGCTCTGGAAGAGAGCTATTTGTGAGATGAGTTTGAGGAGGGACCCTATGAGAGAGTTGAGCTCCAAACTCGCTGAGAAGAGGTCCGCTTCGGGGGCGAGCGGAGGGAAGAGCTCGGCTCTGGAAGAGAGCCATTTGTGAGATGAGTTTGAGGAGGGACCCTATGAGAGAGTTGAGCTCCAAACTCGTTGAGAAGAGGTCCGCTTCGGGAGTGAGCGGAGCAAAGAGTTCGGCTCTGGAAGAGAGCTATTTGTGAGACGAGTGTAAGGAGGAACTCTAGGAGAGAGTTGTGCTCCAAACTTGCTGAGAAGAGGTCCGCTTCGGGGGCGAGCGGAGGGAAGAGCTCGGCTCTGGAAGAGAGCCATTTGTGAGATGAGTTTGAGGAGGGACCCTATGAGAGAGAGTTGAGCTCCAAACTCGCTGAGAAGAGGTCCGCTTCGGGGGCGAGCGGAGGGAAGAGCTCGGCTCTGGAAGAGAGCCATTTGTGAGATGAGTTTGAGGAGGGACCCTATGAGAGAGTTGAGCTCCAAACTCGGTGAGAAGAGGTCCGCTTCGGGAGCGAGCGGAGCAAAGTGTTCGGCTCTGGAAGAGAGCTATTTGTGAGACGAGTGTAAGGAGGAACTCTAGGAGAGAGTTGTGCTCCAAACTTGCTGAGAAGAGGTCCGCTTCGGGGGCGAGCGGAGGGAAGAGCTCGGCTCTGGAAGAGAGCCATTTGTGAGATGAGTTTGAGGAGGGACCCTATGAGAGAGAGTTGAGCTCCAAACTCGCTGAGAAGAGGTCCGCTTCGGGGGCGAGCGGAGGGAAGAGCTCGGCTCTGGAAGGGAGCTATTTGTGAGACAAGTGTAAGGAGGAACTCTAGGAGAGAGTTGAGCTCCAAACTTGTGGAGAAGAGGTCCGCTTCGGGGGCGAGCGGAGGGAAGAGCTCGGATCCTTGCTCGGATGGGAAGAGCTCGGATGGGAAGAGCTCGGATTCCTGCTCGGATGGGAAGAGCTCGGCTCTGGAAGAGAGCCATTTGTGAGACGAGTGTGAGGAGCAACTCTAGGGAAGAGCTGTAGCTCCGAATTCGTTGAGAAGAGGTCCGCTTCGGCGGCGAGCGGAGGGGAGAGCTCGGCTCTGGAAGAGAGCCATTTGTGAGACGAGTGTGAGGAGCAACTCTAGGGGAGAGCTGTAGCTCCGAACTCGCTGCTTATGTGAGAGAATCAACGGTTGCGGGAGCAATTCCGAATGGCGAACCACTTCTAACCCGCTGAAGAGCAGGTTATTCGAAGCAGACTCGAGCCAAGTGTTGGACTCCGAACCATCGGTAGAGGTGTTCAACGGCTGTGGGAGCAGTTCCGAATGGCGAACCACTTCTAACCCGCTGAAGAGCAGGTTATTCGAAGCAGACTCGAGCCAAGTGTTGGACTCCGAACCATCGGTAGAGGTGTTCAACGGCTGTGGGAGCAGTTCCGAATGGCGAACCACTTCTAACCCGCTGAAGAGCAGGTTATTCGAAGCAGACTCGAGCCAAGTGTTGGACTCCGAACCATCGGTAGAGGTGTTCAACGGCTGTGGGAGCAGTTCCGAATGGCGAACCACTTCTAACCCGCTGAAGAGCAGGTTATTCGAAGCAGACTCGAGCCAAGTGTTGGACTCCGAACCATCGGTAGAGGTGGAGATGAAGCAAGAGCAACAATTTCCAATGAAAAAATGTAAAGTTTTATTGAAATAAACTAAGTGGCTGCTTCAATATGGCGAGCCCTTATTACATGCTATCGGCCGGATTACAAGCATCGGCCTTATTGAAAATCAGGGTCCTACTTCTACAATAAGGTGAAGACCTCTTGGGAAGAGCCGGGAGGTTCTGAGTCGTAAAGCTCGGCGGGCCCTTCAGTTCGTTTGTTGGCTCCTCGGGGGGGAAGCTCGGCCCCCTCTTTCTGGACGAACTTGGTCAGGTGCCCCCGCTGTATGAGTTCTTCGATCTCCTCCTTCAGAGCTCGACAATCTTCTGTGTCGTGGCCGTGGTCCCTGTGAAAGCGGCACCACTTATGCTTGTCCCTCTTCTTGCCAGGTGTGTTCATTCTCGGGGGAGCGCGGAGGAGCCCTTCCTTGTCCACCTCCATAAGAACTTCTGATATATTGGCAACGAGGGGGGTGAACTTCTCAAACCGAGGAGTCGGGCGGCACTGGCCATTGCCGTCCTTCTGAAGCTTCTTAGCCTCTTCTTCTTCGGTCAACTTTCGCTTCGTCCCTGAGGTAGACCCCCCGAAGCTTGGAGGGTAGGCGGCCTCTTCGGCACGAATGTACTTGTCACACCTGAGAAGGAGGTCGGCAAAGTTCCGTGGAGGCTTCTTAGCAAGAGAGGAGCGGAGGCTGGAGTTGAAGACGTTGGATTGGAAGGCGGCTGTTGCGACGGATTGGTCGAGGGAGGCTATGGACCTGACCTCCGCAGTGAACCTCTTCACATAGTCTCTCAACTTCTCTCCCTTCTCCTGGCAGAGCTGGAGTAATGAGAGGCTGGTCTTCTCTGTGTGTCTACTACTCATGAAGTGGGTGATGAAGAGGGTCTCGAATTGCTCGAAGGAGAAGATGGAAGAGGGAGCAAGGCGGGAGTACCATTCCCTAGCCGACCTCCTCAGGGTGGCTGGGAAGGTCTTGCAAAGTAAGGCGTCCGAAGCCTGGTGGATGAGCATGAGGGTCTTGAAGCTTTCGATGTGGTCCACGGTCCGACTCCCCCGAGTAAGTTTCGAACTTCGGGGGTTCGAATCCCCTCGGGATGGGAGCCTCCATGATAGTTCGGGAGAAAGGGGGTCTGCTCGGACGGATGGTTCTGCTGTTCGACCCCTCCCCCTCGTCTATCCGGCCGATTCGCCTCTCCACCTCATGGAGACGGCGATATAGGGCATCGTCCCTCCCGCGATAGTCGAACGAGCCTCTGGACTCGTCTTCATAGGAGGGAGAGCCGGGGCTACGATGGTCGTCCCGAGAGCGGCGAGGGCTAAGTTCATGCTGCCGGCGGTCAGGAGCTGGCGGAGAAGAGGCGGACCTACGGCGAGGACTGGGAACCTGTTGGCGCGAAGGAACCCTTTGGGCCTCATTGTTGTTGGGTCGGAGGTTAAGAGCCTGCAACATCGTTGCTTGAAACTGCAGGAACTCGGCGCGAGTGAGGGGCGCCTCATTGTTCCTCGGCTGATGCCGACCGGTAGGAGAGTGGTGCCTCCTCCTGTAATGCCCGGGTGACTCTCTTCTTCCCCTTCGGACAGGAGACCTTCTATAATCTCGGTGGTGAGGGGACCGCTCACCCGGACGTTGTTGGCGGGAGGCTCCCTCTCGGGCCCGCTTCTCGTCCAGACGGTGGCGTAGGTCCTCTTCCATCTTCTGATTTTGGGGATTGTGAGAGGCCATGGAATCCGTAGAGGTGTTGTGTATGGAGACGCGGTCCTGATTGATCGGTTGCTTCATACGAGAGCCCCCCGCACCGGCATTCTGAGGACCGGTGGGAACCCTGGGGGGTTGCTGATCCTGAAGAGGAGGCTGATCTTGAAGAGGGTCCTCCACTTGAAGCGGGGGTTGTCCCTGCTGCAGAGCGGGTTGGATGGGGACTACCTCTTGCTGATCAGCGGGGTTGGGTCCACGGTTGGACCCCCTAGATCTGACCTTTCTGGGAGGCATGGCTGGAGAAGAGCTAGTCGACGAGGAAGAGGCGGAGGCTATTCGTATGGTTTTCCCACAGACGGCGCCAATCTGTTACCGCTCATTTCGGTGTGGGGGTAAACAGATAGAATTTGTGAGTTCGTGGAAAAACCTGAATAGCAGATCCGAACCTGTTCGTCTGAGTTGGGCTGCTGACTCCCGCCGTACACCTGCAAGGAAAGTGCGAAACACCGGGTTTGATCCCGGCGACGCACCCTCCGACGCTCTTGTCAGTAACCAGTGATATGATTAAGAAAGAGCTTTTTATTGAAAAGTATTGATTAACCTGTAACAGTGGTAGGTTGGGGGTATTTATAGTCGCCGTTGGGATCAGATTAGGAATGTGATTCCTGTGATCTGATAAGGCATTAAATCCTCGTAATCAGATTAGGAATGTAATCCCTTAATTCCCGGTGAGAGGATAACTGCAAATCAGGCTCGTTGATTTGGTCAAATCAGTGACCCTGATCTCCTCCTGCTGGTCTGGGTTTGTATCGGGTCGGGACCCGTACCCAGTTGAGATGGATCCGTTCGCGGGTTGTTGGATCTGTGAGGAGGAGACCCAGTACCCGCTTCGGACCCGTTAGTAGGTGAAATTACCATTTTACCCCTGAGCTTTAAGATTCGTCTCCGATGTGAACGGTCCCGATTTAATCCTATTTTTAGCCATATCAATATATATATATATCAGTACATTGTGTGATCATCTCAAATTGTAGAATATGTTATCAAAGGAAATACAAAATTATATCTCCTATTAGAGCATCCACAGTCGTTTGCTAAATACTCAAAATTTAGAAATAGCTTTAGGAAATAGCCATGCAGTCGTTCGCTAAAAACTCGAAATTTAGAATAGGAATCTACAGTAGGTTGCTAAATATAGGGGACGAAGGATGTTAATCTGTTTGTGGGTTGGGACGGGTGAAGATCATCCGTCTAGGAAAATAAAAAAATAAAAAAAACGATAGACGGGTGAAGATACTCCGTCTGTGGGTTGGGACGGATGAAGATCGTCCGTTTTTTTTTTTTTTTTTTTGATTTTTTTGTTTTTAAAAAAAAAAGTTAAAACTCACCAAATGGATGAAGATCATCCGTTTGGTCAGTTTCTGACTTTTTTATTTTATTTTATTTGATTTTTTTATAATTTTAAACAAATAATAAAAAAAAAATTTTAAAAGTCAAACCTAACCAAACGGATGATCTTCATCCGTTTGGTATGGTTTTGACTTTTTTTTGATTTTTTTTTAAAAAAAAATCACCGAATAACTATTAAAAAAAAAATCCAAAGACGGACGATGTTCATCCGTCGTTTTTAATTTTAAGATTTTGACGACTGCAGCGTGCAACTTCTATTGCTATTCCTAAATGCTATCTTTAGCAATGAGAATAGCAAACGACTGTGGATGCTCTTAGTGTATACTCATCTCTAATTTGTTCCTTTGATGACGACATTTTCTTCAAACCAGTGTAGCCCCTTTTGCCTTCCACCCTTTGGCTATAACACTTTTACCACGTGACCCTTCTACCTCATTGTTTAAATCGGTTCCCCCACATGACCCTTTCACCATCCTCGGTGTATCAATATACAAATGTACTTCACCGATCACAGGTTCTACATTGTGATCTTTCCACATCTTCATTGTTGTGGTATGGTCGTGTCCCAATCTGAAATTCTCGGCTAATACCCCAACTTCTACTCTATAGTAAACGACATTATTTTCATTGTACTCACATACTTTCTTTAATAAGTTCTTCAGAGCTTCCCATTTTTTCAACCTAGGAATAATGAACCGATATCTCTTCATCTGACCGCCCACATATCTCAGGCATTGAATGTTAAGGTTTAAAACCATCCCGATATCCAATTGTAATTAACACATAAATATAATTTATTAAACCTATAATTTTTTTATTTGAAATAGGCTAAATTTGAATTTTATTTTTAAAAAAAAAAAAAAACATGAACTATTCCTTTTATGCAGAAAACCTCACTAAACTATTTTTTATGCAAAACACCCCTGAAGTATGGTTGCAAAAAACCCACTCTGATGGTGTGAGATTTCTGCTAAAGTTGAGTGAGGTTTTTGACAATAATGAGAAAGATGAATGATGTTTTCTGAACCAACTTGCAAAGATGAATGAGGTTATCTAATACAAGCATAAAAGTTAGATGTGGTTTTTTTGAAAATATACTTCGTGGGTTTTTTTTTGAAAACATACTTCAGGAAGGTTTTCTGCATAAAAAATAGTTCAGTGAGGTTTTCTGCATAAAGATGATAGTCCAAGGTTTTTTTTCTTCAAATTTAGCCTTTGAAATATCAAAACCCCACATGATATGTTTGTGAAATATCAATCCAAACCCAATTTAACAACACCTCAATTACTCATTTCAAAATTTGTGTTTAAAAAAAACTCGAATCAACTGGGTCCCCCCCCCCCCCCCCCCCGCATCAACCATTTCACAATCAAAAAATGGTCCCCATACAACTCATTTTAATGATTCCAAACATCACTAACCCCACCCGTATAAATAGACCAAAAAACAATATAAGGAAAGAAGATAATGGAGAACTAACATTGTTGTAAAATGTGTCAGGATCCCCTTAGAAAATGCTTCGGTTCGACTGGTGGGAGGAATCAATCTCACCCTCAGAAATTGCTTCGCTTCAGTCTATGCCAACGCTTATAGAGGACAAGGAAATGGTCTTAGTTGGTGGGACTTTGAATTGGGGATGATTGTTCAAACCTTGGGTTTAATTTTGAGGGGGATATTCAGTAGCAGGGTAAACTAGGGTTTGGGATGATTTGGGTTTTTTCCACTTAAAAATTGAAGAAGAAGAAGAAGAAGAAGAAGAAGAGAAAGAGTCGAAATGTCTATCGGGTTCAGACAGAGGCATTTTCGTCCAAAAAAATCACGTGCGATGCACGTGACATAAACCTAACTGAAATCAACTCCATCACTGTGAGTTTTTTTAAAACGTAGTTGAGTGCGGGGTTAAGTGGGTTTTTTTTAAAAAAAACTGACCAATACTTCAGTAAATGTTTTTAAAGGGCAAAAAACAAAGTACCCCCAACGTTTAACGTGAATACAATATGCCCATATAACGTTTAAAGAAATACAATTTACCCATACCTCCGTTAAATTAACCACATCTATTAAGTTAGAATTATTGAATACCTTTGTACACCTACACTTTCATAATCAAATCATCTTTCACTCCCCTTTCTTCGTTCATTTTTCTCCATTATCTGAACCCCGGAAGCACAGCGGACGGGGCAGTCGTCAGCGATCTCTTCGGTCAGCAACGGTAAGCAGCTCAACTCTCTTTTCTTTTTCTTCTTCCACAAAATCTAGGATTTCGAAATCAATGTCATTATCCAAGGTTAACAACCACAAGAAACTACAGTTTGCAAAGGAGTCTAGCATCAATAGACCGACTTGATTCTGAACCTGCCCTTTGTAGGTTTTGTTTGGTTTCTACGATCTGTAACAGTTCTGAAACACATTTCTGTTGTGAGGGTCCACATTTGGGAAATCTGACTACTTGGGCATCAACCTCATTGCAGTTGGGTGTTTGGGAGAGGAGCAAAGATTCAATCTTTGGTCCATTTTAGTGAAGAAGTGATAGCATTGAAGAGGTATATTTTCCCTTTGTTTTCACCTTTTCTTTTAGAGTTGTGTTGGGTTTTGTTCATTGGCATCAAATTTGTATTCTTGAAATCAAATTCACTATTTGGAATTGGTAGTTTTTTTTGGGGGGGTGAAAATATACATTTTTGCATTGAAACATTGGAAAGGGATTATTTGTATATGCTTTCTTCTGTTTCTGCCTCTAAGTTAAAAGAGAAAAATTGATTTATTTTTAAGTTGTTCATCATTGATTTTAATCACTGTAGCTAGATAGACAAAGGGTTCTATGTTAATTTAATTTTAGCAAGTTCTTCATGACTCCGCCACTGGTTGTAGGTGCGTGGGAGGACAAGTCATATGAAGTTATTGTGGAGTGTAGTATGGTTTGAGTAGTACACCCTTTTTTTTATAATAGCTAGACTTGTAAGCTAAGCTAGTCATCAATTCTGTGTGAAATTTTATTTAAAGTTGGCTAATCACTTCAAAAACTACTTTGATTTTGATTACTCATTTCAAACATGTCCTGCTAACTCCCTTAAACTTTGGTCTTTTTTATTAGTCCTTGGATCTTCATAAGGGATTGTGGAGCTTAATTTGAAGATGACTTTTGGTTGTGGACTAGAGAACGGCAGCATGTTAATTTTGATCTTTAACTTTTTTGTCAAGTTGGTTAATGTATTTGTGTTTGTGATTGTGAATTTTCTAAATTAAGTGCAAGTCTAAAATTAAGTGAAAAGTCTGAAATTTTTAATATTTTTGTTTGATGTAAGGAAAGATAACTTGATCCAAGAAGCCATTGTATGTATTGATATTAGTTTATGATGTGGATTTAGTCTTCTCTACTTCCTAAATGCTTACGGTCTATTTTTTATAGTCCAATCTGTACCATGCTTTTCATATTTAGTTGACTTCGAGTAATTTAGATTGATGTGTAGATCAGTTACCATCAATCTCCATAATATTTATGATGATATTATATATACAAATGTATTATCGTGATGTTCCAAGTATTTTAGCAATTTATGTACTTATGTACTTATGTATTTATGTTGATTCAGTATTTTCTGCATTTTTCATTTTAGGAATGGCCCGAAGAGAATTATCTACCTTATACAAATGTACTTGCTATGTTGTACCACCTGACATTGCTTTGTTGCTTCAGAATTTTTGAACCATACATTAAGCTTATTACAGTTGTGCTCTCTGTAGAATACTTTATAGGTGATATTACTTCTAAAAACCATAGTTATTTAACTAATAATTGAACAAATGATGCAGCTGTTCAATTTGGAAGATGTGAGCATGGTATGTGGATCGAGCATCTCAATTGCCAGCAACTATAAGATTGAGATGATGAGATTGAGATTACGAAGTTGATATTTAGTTTTGTTTACTTTTTGATAATGAAGAACGAGAGGAGAAAGAAGAAGGGATTAAGATATGAAAGGGTAAAAATTTGAAAAATGAGCTCCAACCAACTCCGCTCCCCTTCCTCACCACCAGCCTCCCTCTCCATTGCCCCTCTCCCCTGTACCCCATCCCAGCCACTCTAGACCTGCATCCTCCTCTACCCGAAGGAATCCCCAATACTCTCTTCCCCCTTCCTTAACACTGCTGCCTCACCAAACCTTCTCAATACCTTCAAGATCTTGAATTTACACCAATATGACATCCACCTTCCTCTCCATACTTGAGCTTAGTGGGTGCGGGCCCAACAAGGGGGTCCGCCACCCACCGGCAACACCAAATGCTACTACCACCATGGTTGCACAGCCGGAGCTGATCACTTCTGCAGCAGCTCCAGCACAAGCATCATCGACATCAACACTTGCCAAAGGGGTGTTTGCTACGACTCAACCTCAACCTCTGCTACCTCTCAATCAGGTAGTCTCTCACCCCCATGGGGATGGTGATCGTGAGCTCAGTCGTGTTCGCTCCCCGACGCATATACACCAGCGTGCACAGCCCCGTCGTGAAGGGAGGAACCACGATCATCATCGCTACGATCATCACCATCAACATGAGGGGCGTTATGGGGGGAGGGCCCAACGATGGGGTCCCCCTACCAGCCATTATAGGCGGAAGAAGACCCCAACATTTCAGCCACATCACCACCAGCAGGCCAGGGACCATCATCAGAGAGATACAGAGATTGGGTATCACAACCACCAACCAACCAACCCCAACAACATTCCAATTACCAAACCAATGACCCAAACTTTCCCCTGTCCACAACATCCCCCACCGCACCACAAACATAACTCAGCCAATCCCCCCTCCATCTCAACAACCAACTGAGCCACAAAGAATCAAACCATTCTGCCACTACCTCCCACCCAAACCACACCACCTTACTGCTCTCTGATCTTACACCACATGATTTCCCTGCCCCGAAATCCTGCGACAAGCGAGCCCTGGGGGCAGCGCGAGTCGGGATTGTTGGGGAGGGGAATTCCGGCAGTGAGGAGGGAGAGGGGCAATGGGTCCAGGTTAGGGGTAAGAAGAACAAAGCACAAGTCGTGACTACTTATCTTGAGACTGAGCAGGTCCTCTACAAGAAGAAGCAGAGGAAGGGCAAGAGAAAGCCAGCTCCGTGTTTCAAGTGCGGGGACCTTGGACACTTTAGGAACGAATGCACCAAAGAAGTGCGGTGCACCAAGTGCTTGAAATGGGGACTCCTTTCCTATGATTGCACCAATGTGATAGAAACCAACAGCGAGGAAGAGCGTCAAGTGAACCGGGGAAGGTCACCCGATAGCCCCGCCGTAGTGAGATTGACTAAAAGCCTCGACATTATCAAAAGCGAAGAGCGTTGGCTACGGCGGTGGTGTGCCATTGCCAAAGTGAGAGCTGGTAGACCGTCGGAGGCGCATCTCACGAAAGCCCTCACCGACAAGTGACCTTTGAGAGCCCATGGGGATTGGGTTGCTAAAAAACTTTGCCACTTACAGTTTCTGGTCTCCTTCCCAATGCCGGATAAAGTCGAAAAGGTTGTTAGCTTGGGGGTTGTCGACTTTGGGTTTTTTCAAATCCAGTTCAGCGCTTGGACACCGCACTTCGGAGCGGAGCTCCCACAAGGTGATGCGTATTGGATTTGGATCCATAACATCCCAATACACTTTTGGAAAAGGGAAGCTATTCAAGAAATTGCAGTGGAGTTTGGGACCGTGGTTGAGATAGATGAGAAAACAGTTTGCCGATCTGAGATAATCTCGGCAAGGGCTCTAATCAGGAGCGCCGATATCTCCTTGATGCCGAGATTCGCGAAGGTGTACTCATTCGAGGAATCGTATCTGGTTAGATTCGTGCTGGACAAGAGAGAAGAAACACACAAGGAACAGGCGATTGTCCCCTCCCCCAAGCACTCCAACTCCATCAGAGATTGCAGATCATACAAACAAGTGCTATTGCCATCAAAGCCCCTTACGTTTGATGGATCCCATGAGGTAAAGAGGGCTCACGGGGAGATCATCAAGGCGGCGATGGGGGTTGAGCGGAGCCGACGTGCACCGGCGGAGAGCCCTCCGTCCATAGATGATCGACGCAGTTATCACTCCTTGAGATCCACTGGTCAGAAGCCCGGTAGGACCCTCAACTCAGGGGATCGGTCAAAGGACCAGCTCGATTCGTCCTTGTTGGAGGACAGCGCTGCGGCCCAGAGGGGAGGCCCAGGGACCACAGACTCCTTTCAGGGCAAAGCTCCAGTCTGCACCAACATGCAGGCTAAGCGACAGGAGTTGGTGGAGAACACCCCCAGTCTGGGGAAGGCTACAGGTGCACAGCCACTGTCGACCAAAGAGTGGGTGGAAAAGAGTTGGTTTGCATCAGATAAAGAAGAGGGAAAAGAAGGTCTGTTGAGGCAAGAGCGACAGGAGTCTGTGCCAACTCTGGGGAGAGAGAATCGCGACGAGTTGCACAACCCCAGCAAAAAGAACCCAAAGGAGCTCGTGGTTGGCTCTGAGGGAGTGGGTGGCAAAGAGAGAACTTTTCAGAGAGGCGATTTGGGAAAAAAAGACAGGACTTTTGGAGCGGTTGTGAACAACGAAAGGGAGGTTGAAGACGAAAATGGGAGAATGGGTAACGCTTTGGTGTTACCGAAGGGAATCTCGAACCTCACGCCTTCTGAGGCCACCGTTCAAGCCACGTACCAGACGTTGCCACCTGGCAGTGGGGGTAGCGTTACCGCTGCCCCCATCAATGCCGCTTGCGCTCTTAACGAGGCAAGGGGTATGGTGGAACGCCAGAGCACGTCAACGCACTACGATGGGCCTTCGGAGGGTTTGACTCTATATCCTTCTTTTATAGGCGTTGGTGGGCCCAAAGAGGGGTCCACAATACAATCTACTGCCTCTAAAATGTGTTTTTCGCTACAAACAGGTATTCAGACAATCTCTCAAACGGGGAGCGGGCCCAATGAGGGGACCGCTAAGGAGTGTACAGACACTACTATTGATTCGCAAGTTTGCAGGCCCAATGAGGAGTCTGCAATTGGCAAGCAGCAGCTACAGCGGGGAGCTCAGCATTTAGACAACGATAATGACGAGCACCTAAATCTTGACGTTGAATTTGACTTCACAGATGAGGACTCAGAGGACTTAGAATTTATTGCTGATACGCAAGAGGAGCTCTCGCCAGAGATGGTGCTGTCCACCTTGCCAGAGTCGGCCCCACGACTCAATACTGGATCGTCTTACAAAACGGTTGGTTTTAGGGTATAGCGGTCGCCCAAGATGGCTCATGTAGAGTCCTTGGATGACTTTTTGGAGAGAGTTGCGGCCGCCAAAGCGGCTAAACACGTCAATGGAGGTACAAAAAATTTTCTTGCTAATATTTTAAATTTCTTGTCAGACTCTGAAGTTTTTCTACTAGCTATGAACTGTGATTTGGAAGTTTGTGATAAAGAACGCAACGCGTTTATTTTTAACAAATTGAGGGGTTGGAAAACGGAGAGGGCTAAATCTAGTGTTCATAAGGAACTAGGATCCAACTCTAGAGGGATAACGGTCTCTGAGGGCGAAACCCGCCCGAGTCCCTTACACACTGTCATCTCGGACATGGTTCCCCAATGAATACGCTATTCTGGAACGTCCGGGGTCTGGGAGATAAAGGTAAAAGAGATATGGTTAGAGACGTTATCACGAAGTCCAAGGCGGAAGTGGTTGGGCTTCAGGAGACTAAACTTATACATGGGACCAAACTCAAGAGAATAGGGGGGAACAGAATCAAGGAATGGGTTTTACGCCCATCCGCGGGAGCCTCAGGGGGAATTGCCATTGGCTTCAACTCGGACCTGCTCACTTGTGAAGAGGTCTATAATGGTACATTCTCCTTGACTACTCGACTGGAACGACGATCTGATAAGTATATGCAAACTATCACAGTTGTTTATGGGCCGAACGTGGCTTCAGAGCGTGACGCCTTTTGGCAAGAACTGGTCAATATTCGTCTCCGTTGGCCGGGGGCCTGGATTGTCGGAGGGGACTTCAATATTACCCGATTTGCGTTCGAACACAAGGGTAGAGGTTCCAGCGACAGTCACAGAGCAGAGTTCAATAGGGTGATAACGGATCTTGAGTTGATAGATATCCCTATTAATGATAGACTATTTACGTGGTCTAACATGCAGTCTACTCCGATTATGGCAAAATTGGACAGGATTCTCGTATCGATGGATTGGGAGGCTAAGTTCCCCCTTGCAACTGCTAGATCGATCCCTAGACCAACGTCAGATCATACCCCAATCCTTCTTGACATTGGGCTTCAGGGAGACAAAAGACATAGAAAATTCCGATTTGAGAAGGCCTGGCTGGAGATTCAGGGGTTTCACCACCTGGTGATGGAAAACTGGGCGCTCCCAGTGACTGGCACAGATGCTGCGGGCCGATGGTGTGAAAAAATTCGCAGATTAAGAAAGCGGCTTCGTAAATGGAACCGATCTAGGTTCTCGACCATCTGGCGCGCAAAAGATTCCTTGTTGGAAGGAATTGATGAACTTGAAAGGGTGGAGGAATCGAGAGACCTATTACAGGAGGAAAGAAATAGACTTCTGGAGCTCCGTGAGAATATTGCCAATCTCTATAAAATGGAAGAAATTAAATGGCAACAAAGATCTAGAATTTCGTGGCTCAAAGAGGGAGACGCGAACACAGCCTTCTTCCACCGAGTGGCAAGTGCAAGGCACAGATCCAATCTTATTTTATCCTTAGAAACAAGCTCGGGGACTGTACAAGATGAACAAGTGATTTCCTCAAACTTTCAAGGATACTACAAGGACCTCTTGGGGAAGAAGAATGACTTTCGGGTCCCACTCAGGAATGACTTCTGGCAGACTTACCAGATCGAGTCATCGCCGTCGCTATCCTGCCTGGAGTCTCCGTTCTCGAAGGAGGAAGTTAAAAAGGCTATCAGTCAAATGGGAGCAGACAAGTCGCCAGGGCCAGATGGCTTCCCAATGATGTTCTTCTAAATTTTCTGGGAAGAAATTAAAGGGGACTATATGGCATTGCTGGATGACTTTTTTAACAACAAGCTCAGATTGGGTATGTTTAATTTTGCGGATGTAGTCCTGATTCCCAAACGGGAAGAGGCATCGAAAGTGGGCGATTTTAGGCCAATCAGCCTCATAAATTGCTCGGCGAAGATTATTACTAAAATACTAGCTATCCGCCTGGGGAGTATTATGGACAACCTTATCAACAAATCTCAATCGGGCTTCATTAAGGGCAGAAATATCCTAGATTGTGTGGCAACGGCAGAACAAGTTATCCATCGCTGCCATACGACCAACTCTAAGAGCTTTCTGCTTAAGCTGGACTTTGAGAAAGCTTATGACTCGGTCGATTGGGAGTGCTTGCTGGAAGCTCTCAGGGATAGGGGCTTCGGGAATAAATGGATCTGCTGGATCATGCAGTGCTTGCAGACTAGCAAAACGGCCATATCAGTGAATGGTGGGTCGGGGCAGCTGTTCCCTTGCAGGAAGGGTCTCAGACAAGGGGACCCGCTATCACCACTCCTGTTTACTATCGTAGCGGATGTGTTGAGGCTTATGCTGGAGAATTGCCAGGAAAAAGGTTGGATCACGCCAGTGGCCAGTTCCACGTCTACTAAAGGGCGTATGATCCTGCAATACGCAGATGACACGCTACTCTTTGGTAATGGGTCTAGACGAGAAACTGCCTGCTTTAAAGGGACCCTATACTGTTTTGAGTCCTGGTCAGGCCTTAGGATTAATTTTAACAAGAGTGCGCTGACTCTAATTTTCCTATCCGATGATGAAGCAGGGGAATACGCTACTATCTTGAACTGTACGACGAGTGGCTTCCCTATCAAATACCTAGGGCTACCACTCAGACCAGGGAAATTATCTAAAGCAGACTGGTTGCCTATCATTGACAGGGTGGAGGACAGACTGTTGGGTTGGAAAGGTAAATCGTTGTCTCTCGGGGGCAGAGTGGTACTCATCAACTCATTGTTGTCTAACCTGCCAATCTACTACATGTCATTTTTCGAGCTTCCAAGGTGGGGGATCCACAGGATTGACCGAATTAGAAAACGATTCCTTTAGAAGGGGGCAGACTCGGATAAAGGAGGTTACCACCTCATCAAATGGAGTATCGCTTGCATGAAGAAGAAGCATGGAGGGCTAGGCATCATCGACCTCAGAGATATGAACCTTGCCCTGCTGGGGAACTGGTGGTGGAAGGTATTCCACAACACTGGGGAAGGTTGGCAGGACTTCATTCAACCTTATCTAAGGGGAAAAGGCACGAGAAACCTTGGCTTCCGAGTAGGGGCTAAAGTCTCGCGACTCTGGAAAGGAATTGCCAAGGCTAGCGGCCCCTTCGATTCGGCAGTTACGTCGACTATCGGCAATGGCCGGTCCACCAGATTCTGGTGGGATAGGTGGTGTAGAGCCCATACTCTGAAGGAAACGTTCCCAGAGCTGTATGAGAGGTCGAGTCGACCGAATATGTCCGTTGCCGAAGGATGGAAAAGGGGAGGCTAGAAGCCGACGTTCCGAGGAACGCTCACCCCAAATTTACACCAGCAATTACTTGACATGCAAGCACACATCACACGGGCAGGCACAAGGTGCACACAAGGTCCAGACTAGAAGCGATGGGGACTCGAGAGCAAGGGAGCTTTCTCGGTGAGATCTCTGTATCATCGGATCCACTTTTGAGGATGTAGACCCAGCTGGGCACAGGTGTTGTGGAAGGCGAAAACACCCCTTAAAGTCAGAGTGTTCTTATGGCTAGTGCTCAATAATGCTATCCTCACTAGGCAAAATCTTGCCAAAAGACAACTACAGGTGGCGACCAACTGTGGTTTCTGCGATGTACATGTGGAAGATTTAAATCACCTTTTCATTCACTGTCCCAGAAGTAAGACAACTATGGTTGAGGTACTCCGAGCCTTAGGAACAGGCTACTACCTCTGCGTATATGAGGATTTGTGGATTGGCCCCAAATTTGCAACGATTCGCCATGATATGAAGAACGCGTGGTACATCGCAATAGCGGCAACAACATGGGTGTTATGGCTTGACAGAAATAAATTTTATTTTCGTGCTTCATGTAATAGTATTTCTGGTAACCTAACTCACATCATGCATCTTATCTCTTTTTGGGCTACAGCTGCGGCCACGGGGGCAAAAGGAAGGATAGCCAAAGTATTCCAGGTAGAGGAGTTTGACGATGAGGAGGTAGAGATCGGGCCGACGCTGGACTGAAGGACTGGCTTCACCAGTCATGACAGTGCTTATGCCAGCTTGTGTTTTTGTTTCAACCTACTGTACTCTCTGGTTGCTTGATGTTTGAGTAGTTTGACCCACCCCCCAGGGTTTGTTGGGGGTGTATGTTTGTTTTCTTTCATTTTCTTTTTGCATTGTACTTTTGTTTTGTACTGTTGTTTTTTTCCGGTACGCCGGGGTTGTTTTATTAACTGCTTATTAATGAAACAGGGTGGCCTTATTCCACCTTTTACCTAAAAAAAAGATATGAAAGGGTAAGGATAAAAGTGTAATTTAATCATTCAAAATTAACAGAATAGATTAAGTTAACAGAAGGATGGGTATAATGTATTTTTTAAAATGTTAAATGAGCATTTTGTACTCATGCTAATTGGGAGGTTATTTAATTTTTGCCCTTTTTAAAATTAAGCTCTGTTGTAAGTGGAATGAACTTTTACATATAATTTCTCCAATTTAGACAAAAGTATTTTACATCCGGATAAAAATATATAATATTTCAAATACGATTAATTTCTCAGGAAAAACTTGAAAAAGTTGTGGAGAATCCAGAGGAATCCTACTCTGTCCAAACAAAAGTGAAAAAGAATAAGAAAAAGAAAACTAGCCCACTTTCTTCTCTTTCACTATCCATTAACCCAATAAAAAGTCTTATAAGAGCATCCACTGTCGTTTTTAAAAAACCCAAAAAATGAAAATCGATTTAGAAAATAGGTTCACAGTAGTTTGTTAAAAACCCATAAGTTAGGATAGGAGTGAACAGTTCCTTGCTAAACTTAGTAGCGGCTTTAACGAATTGCTAAATATAGAAGATGGACGAAGTTCATCCATTTGAGCAATTTTCGATGAGAGACGGATGAAGGTGTTCTGTCTCTCGCTTTATTTTTTTATTTTTTAAGTTCCCTCCTGCCTGAATTAACAAGTAAAAACAAAATTATTAAAAAAAAATAAAAAAAGATGGGACGGCAGAAGGTGCTCCGTCCCACCATTTCCCCAAAATTAGAAAACAAAATTATTACCAAATTGCCATTGGATTATTACGAAAATGCCGTTCATCTTTTTTTTTCTTTTTTTGGGCGGAAAATGAAGATCCGTTTGATTTTTTTTGTTTTTTTAGCAGATTTAGCGTAACGATAGCACGCTTCTCCCTCTATTGCTATTCCTAATTGCTAAATATGCAAATTATGTTGGCAACGATAGTGGATGCTCTAAGAGCATCCACTGTCGTTTTCTAAAAACCCAAAAATTGAAAATCGATTTAGAAATAGTGCTCACAGTCGTTTGCTAAAAACCCATAACTTAGGATAGGAGTGAACAGTGCCTTGCTAAATTTAGTAGCCGCTTTAGCCAATTGCTAAATATAGAAGACGGACGATGTTCATCCGTTTGACGAAGGGACGGATGAAGGAGTGTCGTCCAGTTAAATAAAATTAAAAAAAAATGAGAGACGGATGATGGTATTCCGTCTCTCATCGATTTATAATTTATAAATAAACCATATTTATTAAATATGTGGGTGAGAGACGGATGAACTTCATCCGTCCCTCACTTCCACTTTACACTATAGCCCGCACAGAAATGACCCATTTAACCTCTAAAGCTCCAACGTGTGTGAAGTACTCATCTCCAACAGCACATTTAATTTAAAATAATTTTAAAAAAAAATCCAATGGCACTTGATTATTTTAAAAAATATTTTTTTTAACGGTTACAATTTTCAAATACGATTTATATATATTTGGCACTCCACTCCGCTCATTTAAAAACTAAACTTCTCTGTCTCCTTCTTTCTATCTATGCTTCTCTGTATCTTTATTTCTATCTACGCTTCTCTGGCTCTATCTTTCTATCTATCTTCCATTTCTATTGTTTCTTTCATTCTTCATCTTTTTTTTTTAGGTTAAAGGTGGAATAATGCCACCCTGTTTCATTAATAAGAGGTTAATAAAACAACCCCGATGTACCGGGAGAAAAAACAAAAAGTACAATGCAGGAAATAAAACATAACCCCCCCAACAAACCTTGGGGGGTGGGTCTAATCATCCATACATCAAACAACCAAAAGTACAGTAGGTCGGTACAAAACACAAAGAAGCAAAGACTGCGCTTGGAGGGTGCCAACCCCTCAGTCCAGCGTCGGCCCGAACTCTACCTCCTCATCATCAAAATCCTCCACCTGGAAGACTCTGGCAATCCTCCATCTCGCTCCTGTGGTAGCAGCTGCAACCGAAAAGGAAATAAGATGCATGATATGAGTAAGGTTACCATAAATACTATTACATGAAGCACGAAAATAAAAATTATTTCTGTCTAGCCATAACACCCATGTAGTTGCCGCAATGGCAATGTACCACGCATCCTTCATTTCTTGGCGAATCGAGGCAAATTTGGGGCCAATCCACAAAGCCTCATATTCGCTAGGATAGTCACTTGTTCCTAAGGCTCGTAATACCTCCACCATAGTTGCCTTTCTCCTTGGGCAGTGAATAAAAAGGTAGTTCAAATTCTCCGCATGCATGTTGCAGAATCCACAGTTGGTCGCAATCTGGGATTGTCTTTTGGCAAGGTTCTCTCGGGTTATGATTGCATTATTGAGCACTAGCCAGAGGAATACTCTGACTTTAAGGGGGGTTTTCGCCTTCCATAACACATGTGCCCAGTTGAGTCTGCATCCTCGATAGTGAATTCGATGATACAGAGATCTGACCGTGAAAGCTTCCTTGGTCTCGAGTCCCCAGCACATCTAATCTGGGCATTGAACGCACATCGCACCGGTCCATGTGATATGTGCTTGCAAGTCAAGCAGTTGCTGGTGTAGTTCTGGGATAAGCGTTCCTCGGAACGACGGCCTCCAATTTTCCCTCTTCCAAGTCTCGACCACAAAATATTCGGTCGATTCGTTTTCTCATAATGCTCTGGGAAAGTTTCCTTAAGGGTATGGGCACCATACCATTTGTCCCACCAGAATCTGGTGGACCGTCCATTACCGATAGTCGACGTAACTGCTGAATTGAACGGTCCGCTTGCTTTGGTAATTTCTTTCCAGAATCGCGAAACTTTAGACCCTACTCGGAAGCCTAAACTTCTCATACCTTTTCCTCGGAGGTATGGTTGAATGAAATCCTGCCATCCTTCCCTGCTGTGATGAAACACCTTCCACCACCATTTTCCCATGAGGTCAAGGTTCATATCTGTAAGGTCGATGATGCCTAGCCCTCTATGCTTCTTCTTCATGCAAGCAATACTCCATTTGATCAGGTGGTAACCTTCCCTATTCGAATCTGCTCCTTTCCAAAGGAATCTTTTTCGGATTCGATCAATCCTTTGGATAACCCATTTAGGAAGCTCAAAAAACGACATGTAGTAAATAGGCAGATTAGACAACACTGAGTTGATGAGTACCACTCTGCCCCGGAGTGAAAGCAATTTTTCTTTCCAACCAGACAGTCTGTCCTCCACCCTATGATAGGCAGCCAGTCCGACTTAGTGAGCTTCCCTGGTCTGAGTGGGAGTCCTAGGTATTTGATTGGGAACTCATCCGTCATACAGTTTAGTATGGTGGCATGTTCCCGTGCTTTGACATCGGATAGAGTAATTGGAATCAAGAGCTCTTGGGGAAATTTATCCTGAGGCCTGACCAGGCTTCAAAACAGTAGAGAGCCCCTTTAAAGCAGACTGTTTCTGACCTGGTCCCATTACCAAAAAGTAGGGTGTCATCTGCGTACTGAAGAATCATGCACCCTTGATTAGACGCGCTACTGGCCACTGGTGTTATCCAACCTTTTCTCCGACAGTTCTCAAGCATACCCCTCAGCACATCCGCTACGATAGTAAATAGAAGTGGTGATAGTGGATCCCCTTGCCGGAGTCCTTTCTTGCACGGGAACGACAGCCCCGGCCGCCCATTCACCGAGATTGCCGTTTTGCTAGTGTGCAAACATTGTCTGATCCATCTTATCCATTCATTCCCGAATCCCCTTCCTCTGAGAGCTTCCAGCAGGCACTCCCAATCGACGGAGTCATACGCTTTCTCAAAGTTCAGTTTCAGGAGGAAGTTCTTAGAGTTGCTCGTATGGCAGCGGTGGATAACTTGTTCAGTGGTGGCCACGCAGTCTAGAATACATCTGACCTTGATGAAATCCGTTTGAGTTTTGCTGATTAAGCTGTCCATTATACTACCCAGGCGGATGGCCAGGACCTTTGTGATTATCTTAACCGGGCAGTTTATGAGGCTAATCGGTCTAAAATCCCCCACTCTCGTAGATTCCTCCCATTTGGGTATCAGGACGACTTCCGCAAAGTTGAACATGCCCAATCTGAGATTGTTGTTAAAAAACTCATCCATCAGCGCCATAAAGTCCCCTTTAATTTCTTCCCCGAACACTTGGAAGAATATCATTGGGAAGCCGGCTGGCCCGGGCCACTTGTCTGCTCCCATCTGATTGATGGCCTTTTTTACTTCCTCTTCCGAGAAGGGAGCTTCCAAGGTGGATAATGTTTGTGCTGATTCATTCTGGTATGCCTGCCAGTAATCATCCCTAAGTGGGATCCTGAAGTCATTCTTCTTCCCAAAGAGGTCCTTGTAGTAAACTTGAAAGGTTGTGGAAATCATATTTTCGTCTTGCGATGTCCTCGTGTTCGTTTGTATTAACAGAATTAGGTTGGACATGCGTCTTGCGCTTGCCACTCAGTGGAAGTAGGCCGTATTCGCGTCTCCCTCTTTGAGCCACGAAATCCTTGATCTTTGTTGCCATTTGATTTCTTCCAACTTATAGAGATTGACAATATTCTTTTGGCTCGAGTGGTCTGTTTCTTTCATCTTGTGACATGACTCTCGTTTCTTCCAACCTTTTCCAGTTCATCAATCCCTTCCAAAAAGGAGTCTTTTGCATGCCAGATGGTCGAGAATCTAGATCGATTCCATTTACGCAGTTGCTTCCTTAATCTGCGAATTTTTTCACACCATCGGGCTGCAGCATCTGTACCAGCAGTTGGGAGTGCCCAGTTTTCCATCACCATGTGGTGAAACCCCTGAATTTCTAGCCAGGTCTTCTCAAATCTGAATTTCCTAGGCTTTTGAGTTCCCTGTACCTCTGTATCAAGTAGGATCGGAGTATGATCTGACGTAGGTCTAGGGATCGATCTAGCGGTTACTAATGGAAACTTAGCCTCCCAATCCATCGATACTAGTATCCTATACAATTTGGCTATGATTGGAGTAGCCTGCATGTTGGACCATGTAAATAGTCTATCATTAATTGGGATATCTATCAGCTCTAGTTCCGTGATCACCCTATTGAACTCTTCTCTGTGCCTGTCACTGGAACCTCTTCCCTTGTGCCCGAAAGCAAATCTGGTAATATTGAAGTCCCCCCAACAATCCAGGCTCCCGCCCATCGGTGTCGAATACCGACCAGCTCTTGCCAGAAGGCATCACGCTCTGTAGCCACATTCGGTCCATAAACGACAGTGATTGTCTGCATCTAATTATCAGATCGTCGTTTCAGTCGGATAGTCAGGGAGAACGTACCACTATAAACCTCGGTACAAGCGAGCACATCCGGGTTGAACCCAATAGCAATTCCCCCCGAGGCTCCCGCGGACGGGCGTAGCACCCATTCCTTGATTCTGTTTCCCCCTATCCTTTTGAGTTTGGCCCTGCGCACAAGTTTTGTCTCCTGTAACCCTACCACTTCCGCCTTGGACTTGTTAATGACGTCCCTAACCATATCTCTTTTCCCTCTATCCCCCAGCCCCCCGACATTCCAGAATAGTGTATTCATTGGGGGACCGTGTCTGGGTTGATCGTGGGTGTGGGTGTGCGATAGGTTTCATATTCAAAGACCTCTATCAACCCAGAGCTGGATCCTAGTTCTTTCTGATAACTAGACTTAACCTCGAGTATTCTTCATCTTTTGCCAAATACAAAACAACTTTGAGCAATGACAACCCGTAGTAATAGGGGCAGGACATGCACATCTAATGAAGATGTTATTCTTTCCCAAAGCTGGGTTTCTATTACTCAGGTTCCATTGACTGCTAACAATCAATCCGGAACACAGTTTTGGGATCGAGTATTCCGCACATTTGAAACTCTAATAGGCACTCTGATCAACCGGGCAGCTGGCTCTCTTTCTAGTTATTTCTGTGCAATTGCTAAATCTGTTCTTTGTTCATTGCGAAGTTGAGCAGTGTAACAAATAGAGCTGCAAGTGGAACAACTGAGGTGGATAAGGTATGTATAATTTACCAGATTTAAATTTTTTGAATACAAGTATAATAATTTATAACACAAGTTTATTTACTATTTTTTATAGCTACGCGAAGCAAGAGCGTAATACATGCAATCATCCGGGAAAGCTTTAAATTTGAAGAATGTTATGAGGTCCTTAAAGATCAGCCAAAATTTTCACTACGTACAATGCATGACTTCGAATCAGGCCGAAGCTCTCAATCTGGTGAAGAAGGTAGCACGATACGTACTCCAGCAATGCAAGACTGGGATACAAATATACCGACTGATTTGGATTTGCCTCCAGCCCTCTCCCGACCGCCCGGCCGTAAAGCGGATAAGAGAAAAAGGAAAAGACCGATTGAATCATCTCAATTTTCTGAAATGGTTTTTGAGACTAGAACATCTAACAATTTGTTTAAGGTGTCACAAGATAGGCTGACGATGGCAACGGAAAAGAAGCTTGAGATAAAACAAAAAGTGCATGAAATGAAACAAGAAGAGCACGAAATGAAAAAACGAATAGAGGAAGACCGCATAATGAGTTTGGACATCAGCAACTTACCCGAGACTCAACGTACTTATTTCATGTGTAGACAACATGAAATTATGCAAAGTCGTGGTTACAAATAGTTTAATTTTTTGTATCAATATTGTTTTCATATATGTTGCAATATCCATTGTATCTTGCTGATTTTCAGTTATGTAATTGCTTTGTGTTCCACTACTTATTAAGAAGTCTATATTTCAGTTTAAATTATGGTGGACTTAATTGATTGTGGACTTAATTGATGCCTCTTCCAAGTAGATCAATGCATTTTCGTGCTGATTCTAGATTAAACAATACAGAATATAAATTACGAAGATAAAATGAAAAACACAAATACATTTTTACTAATTCTAAGTTAAACATTAAAAAATATAAATTACTTGCAAATGACTCTAAAACAAATAAAATATTTTTCTAAAACTCATCTCCATATTCGTTCCATATGTGCTCCACCAAATCTGCTCGCAGTTGATGATGTTTCTGTCTATCATGTAGTTCTACATTGCGTGCTAATCTAGAGGTACTTGTTGAAGCTCCAGTTTTGCTCGGTATGCTGAAGGTAGAGTCCGCACTTTGGTCGTAGTCATAATCATCAAGTGCTTCTTCTCGTTTGTCCTCAACAATCATATTATGTAAAATAATACATGTCTTCATTATATAAGATAGACTGTCGGCATCCCAGAACCGTGCTGGACCTCTTACAATTGCAAATCGTGCCTGTAAAATACCGAATCCGCGTTCAACATCCTTTCTTGCAACTTCTTGCATTTGGGCATTTTTTTTTATTTTTGAGTATCCGGTATTGAGTATGTTTTGACTATGATAGCCAACGAGGGATAAATACCATCTGCTAAATAGTACCCCATATTGTAGTTGTTATTGTTGATAGTGAAATTCGCGGGTGGTGCACACCCATCAAGAAGATCATTAAATAATGTGGACCGATTGAGCACGTTAAGATCATTATTGCATCATGGAATTTCGACAAATGAATGCCAGAACCATAGGTCGTAAGATACAACTGCTTCACGAATAATGGTTGGCTCCCGAACGTATCTGGTCTACTTGTAACGCCCTGCCCCAATACTCAGACAATTTTTATTATTTTTAGAAGACAAATTAATACTTATAGTACAACTGCCCACCAGAGGATGCCTCTTAAAAAGGTGGTTAACCAATTAGGTGACTCTAGATCATAGACAATTATATTTATACTTAATTAATTATTGTATACTCACGATATGGGATTATCTCAACCAATTGTCCCCCTCAAATCCCGTGCACACCATCTGAGGTGCCACGTCACCAATCACAACAACAACAGTCGTTGCCTTTTCTCAAACATCAACTGGGTGGGCCCCCCTTTCCCAGGGTGACGTCATCGCCACCCCTCAAACAACACAACACACAACATGCTGTGTTTCACTTCAGCCGTAGCCCCCCCCCCCCCCCCCCCCCCCCCCCCACACACACACACCCACCCACCTTCTCTCTCCTATATTTACCAATCATACCACCCGTGTATATATATATATATATATATATATATATATATATTATTCTCTTTGAAATTACGGGGTATTGTGCCATGTTGATGAACAATTTTTCCAAGCCCAGTGCATGCAATCAACACAACCTAACATACCTGGAAACCCGCGAGCTTTATTTTCTTCAAGTAGTCTTTGAATATCAGCGACGGTTGGAGCCTACAAATATTGAGGTCCAAACATGTTCACAGAAGCCACACAAAAACGACGTACTGTTTTCAAAACAGTAGTCTCTCCAATTCGCACGTACTCATCGATTGAATTGGCTGATGATCCGTAAGCCAAGCAACGTATAGCAGCAGTGATTTTTTTGATAGGGAGATAAACCAAGGGTTCTAGTTGCATCCTGTCGTTGTTGGAAGAATTCATCGTAGTTAACAGTTGCTTCCAAAATACGTTGGAATAAAACTTGCCGCATGCAGAATCGACTTCGGAATAGGTTATCGCCATAAATTGGATTCTCGGCAAAATAATCTCTTCGAAGACGCATGTCCCCATCTTCTCTCTCACGACGTATATATCTCTGGCGGTTTATTTGTTGGATTTGTTGAAATGCCACGAAGAAAATTTGCATGTTCTGGTGAATACGTCTTCATGGCTAGTTGCTTGGATTCTTCGTCTGATGAAGTAGACGAAGAAGATGAACTAAATTCAGCCATTGCTAAATGAAAGAAGAAATTGGAGGATATTGTAGAATGTTTGTTTTTTAGGAGAAGACATTGTTCGAATATATAGGGGATTTTCAACACAGTGTCTGTCCATGTGCCGCTTTATATGACATAACGTGATACATGACTAAAGAAGATGGGTATAAAGTGATACATGTCTAAAGAAAATGGGTATAAAGTTGACGGTCGGGTTGTCGTATGTAAATATTCGAATATAAAGTCTAAAAGCTAATGCCATAAAGTAATGAATCCAAAAAAAACACAACATGACATAAAGTAATTAGGTAGGGTTTAGTGTGAATGCCATGTTTGACCTTATGTACACATTTCAACTAGATCACATCAAACTAGAATAAACGTTCATTAAGCATTAAGCATTAAAAAAACACAACTAGACAACACTGATCACCTAGGTGAAACATTAATTAAACAATAATTAATGAATACACGTTCACATTAAACATTATTTACAAATGCTAGCCCCCGTTATCAAACTATGTATTCTGCACATATTCCGGTGTCGATTGAAGACTTCTCATACCAAAAGTTGACGGTCGATCGGTAGAAACACTTCTTCGTCCAGAAGTTGATGGTCGATCAGAAACACTTCTCCTGCCAGTAAATACTTGAGCAGGAATAGATTCTTTCAACACAGTGTCTGTCATTATGAATCGCCTTAATTGAGATTCATTATAAGTCGACTCTCGGTACCGTTGGTATAACTCCTCCTGCAATTATTGTTGGTAAATTATAAAAATAGGAAAAAAATCACTGTAGTCTAAATGAAATTTGAATATCGATGGAAAATGTTATGAGGTATGCTCACATATGACATTACACCGCGAGACTCCAAATTGCAAGATCCATCTTTGATAATCCTCGTTACTGTACCACCTGCAAAAAGTGGAACCTCAACTACACATTCGCCATGTACTGGAGGAACATGCATGTTTGTTTCTGTTGTATACTCTGCTGGTGCTCTAAAAGGAGGAGCAGGGAAGGGCAATTGAGCATTTGGATCAATAATGCTAGCTGGACCAATAAAATCCACATTCGTACCATGCGACAGAGTCGACATAATAGCACCTATTGATACCTTTACCCAATACTTATTGTATCTCTTTTGTGGTACAAGTCGGATCAATACTGATGCGTCAATAGGCGAACAAAAATCTTGTGGTAATATTCGAGGCATGAATTTTGGTGGATCAATTGGGATAGTAATAAATCCCGTAATTTGGCGATAACAATGATCATCTAGATACTAGACACCTTATGTCGTATACATATTTTCAAGCACACATACAACTGTTTCAGGGTGATGCATTCAATAATAAATTAAGATAAATAAAAAAAAACATTGCAAAAATGGAAAATTTTACATGCGAGCAGTACTCAAAAATAACTCGGTGCCGAGATAGTATGTTCGCAATATGCACTTCACACTCAGCCTCGTACCTCGGTCTCGAATAAGGCTGCCAAATAATAGATGCAGAAGAACGCATCTCCATTTGATGTCTAGCGATGCCAATGTTATACCTAATTGTGTCTGCTATATTAGTATCCAATTGATCTTTGTTCCAACATGTAATTTTGGGCCATTTATCGGAAGCCATTAAAACATCTGCTATATCTTCCGTTTTTGCAGTTATTGGAACACATATACTTGTATATTCATAAGCCCAATATTGTAGATGAAAAAGCTATATTAGTTTACAAATAAATACTAACAAATTGAACAAATAAGTTTAATATATAGCTTTCAAACACATCTAATGTTACCTCTAGTACTTGTTATGGACCGTTAAAAGACTTGACTTTAACTCTGCTGCAAGATTCTAGAGACATATATAGTAGTGTCATTTCTTGGCCGCCCCAATCGTATGTATCCACTTTATTAAGATCTTCTAGTGCTGCAAGCCAACCAAATCTGATCACACAAGCAGCGTTGGAGAAAAGAAACTCTGAAAGAAAGAACATAAAGAACACTCTTGTGATCATCAGCGCTAGATTATCATCAACTTGAGCTGTCTCGATCACATTACTATGAAAATACTTCTTCAGGAATGAACTGCGTATTGCTAAAGATTTCCAATCTGCTTTAGTTTTCTCAGGAAAAAAACGAGTCTGTACAACTTCGAAGGGATAATCTTCATCATTGCACGGAGGGGCTTCACCGGATCCGATCGATAACCCCGTTGCATCGTCCAATCTAACGGGGTGAATCCCAACTCACCACACGGTAAATGAAAAGTGTGTGTAGTATCCCACCATCTCTCAACCAAGACCTCCACAAGTCTCATTGATGATTTTTCTGTATTTATTGTGAATAAACGCCGCCACCCAGTTTGATCGATTAATTGCTTCACTAATAGAACATGGGAACATCACTCGTATGCCTTTATTGGACCACTCCAATTTCCCCTTAATTTACAAAATCCACCTGCAGGCTGATCGGTAATAAGTTGATACAGATGTTGGCGGTCATTAACCACTGATTTCCACAAACTCGGATCGGCAAAATCACGAGATTCGTCATCGGTTCGGCCTCCGTACTGGAGTTGCCATGATCAAATCCGTCGCGAATAGTGGATTTAATTCTACCGATATATCTTTGGATGGACATTGTTTTTGGTTAGATACGAAGATAGTAGTTTGAGTAAAGATGAATTTTTAATCAGAAGATGGATGAGAAGATTTGGCCTGAGAGGTATGTATTTATATAGAATGAGGTGAATGGGGGCTTTCATCGTAATTTAACATTTCCACTTTTAAAAAAAAGTTTAAACTCATCAGATGGATGAAGGTATACCGTCTGGTCCCTTTTTGGGATTTTTTGAAGAGAGAGATAAAATAGCCTTTTCCCCAACAACTTAAATATAAAAACAATTAAAAAACAAAGATCATCCGTCTGGCTTGTTTCTTTGTTTTTTAATTGTTTTTTCTATTTTTTTCAACGACCCAAAAAAAAAAAAAAATTTTAAACAACAGACGGAGGAACAAGCACCATCCAATACAATTCAGATAAAAACAAATAAAAATTTCTCAAACAGAGAATGAAGCTCCGTCCATTCCCTTTTCAATAAAATAAAAATAAAAAACAAGATCCGTCCAATTCATTAGTTTATCGAATTTTAAAAATAACGATAGCAGCGATCTTTGTTAAAGGTAAACCCTCATTGCTAAATATGGAAAATATGAAATCTATATAAAAAATTACAAAGAAAGCTATCAAGTGGTTCTCATTCAGTCTCCCCTAAAATCAATGGCCTAGATTGATTCTCACAAAACATATTTTTCTGCCCAAAATTTCAAACCCTAAAATTAAACTTTTTCTCCCAAAACTAAAAAAACTCATCACTTTATTTCTATCTCTCTTATCTCTTTACCTTTTTCATGTTTCTCTCTTTTTCTCTCTCTCCCGCTCTCTCCCATTCTTTTTTTATTTACTTAGAAATTTAGATTTTAAGATTTCATAATTGTAAAAGTTTCAGAATTTTTATGTTTTTTTTATTGCACATGTTATATTGAAAATAGCAAATATCTCTTCATCAGTTAAATTTCATCATTTTCCACACTTAAAGTTTTAAGAAGTTGGATTTTACAACCTCATTTATAATTATTTTTCAACATATACTAATAGAAACATGGACTTTTATTTACAACTAATTATTATGATACTATTCAAACTTGAACTACATAATTGTTGTTTTACTGTTTACAGGACTTTTCGTGTGTTGTATCGTTCCGAAGACTGGCACGTGCCCACGGGCAAATCTAGTTTTTTAACAAACCGCAGTGGATGCTCTAATAACAGCAGAAACCACATAGGGTTTTCCCTTCTCCTCCGTCGTTTTCTTGACCCTCTCTCTTTTTTTTGGGTTCATTTTAGTCCCTTAAAAAATTCTCAGAAATGGAGTTGCCCCAAAACGACTTCGATCGCATCATGTTCTTCGGCCACGCCTGCAAGGTCGCCGAAACCACCTACGCCAAGAACCCCCTCGACGCCGACGTAATCCCCTCCTCTTCTCAAAACCCAAAAATTTCCCCCCAAACCCTAATCCTCACTTTTTTTTTTAATTTTTTTAATTTTTTTTGTGGTTTTTTTCTTCTTCTAGAATTTGACGCGATGGGGAGGGGCGCTTTTGGAGCTGTCGCAGTTCCAGAATGGAGCCGAGTGCGTGAAGATGCTCAAAGGTGGGTAAAAAAGCAATCTTTTTGGTGAAATGGTCAAAATGGTATGATTTTTATATAAAAAATGGGATTTTTACAGATGCGATTTCAAAGTTGGAGGAGGCATTAGAGATTAATCCGAGAAAGCACGACGCTTTGTGGTGTTTGGGGAATGCACACACTTCGAATGCATTTTATACGCCGGATAACGATGAGGCGAAGGTGCTTTTTGCGAAGGCGGCTCAGTGTTTCGAGCAGGCAGTGGCAGAGGTATTGGTTTTTTAATTGATGGTTATTTGGTTGTTGAGGAAGTTGGGGTGAGTGATTGTGTGAAATGTGATTGATTTTGTTTGGTTTGTTGGTTTGTAGGAGCCGGATAATGAGTTGTATGTGAAGTCGTTGGAAATGTCGTCAAAGGTAATGATCTTTTTTTATTTTTTAAATGAAATGTTCTATGGAATTTTGTTTATTACTCGAAATATGGCACTATTAACTTGGGATGTATTTGGGAATGGAGTTAAGTTTTGATAACCGGAGTATCGTAAAGTTATCTCACATAACTATAGTTTAACTTAACTTTGATTGTTTGGGGGTCTTTTTTGGAGTTAAGATAACTGTAGCTATCATAAGTTTCCTTAGCCAAAAATTTAGAACCATCCATTTACTTGTAGCTAAAGTTATCTTAGCTTTGTTTACAAACAGGGCCTAGAGCTTGTTGGTTAACTAAGTTATTTTACTAGAAAATGACTCGTCAAAATTAGTATCACACTAGATGTCTTTTTAGCAACTCTTTGTTTCTAAACTTTTTCACAATATTAATTAAATTGTTGTGGATGAATTGTAAGGGTATGGGTGCGTGAACCAGTTGATGATGCTACTCATTGTTTCTGGGTTGGCTTCACACACTAAATGGCTTCAAGCATGAATTATTGTTATAATAGTAATGCATAGATATTCAAATAATGTTGATGCTACTTCTTTGAACTAAATGTTTTATCTTGCTATCTTGTTCCAATTTTATTTTGTTTGTATGATGGTCTTTCGTACTGAACAAGATTGTACTTATTGTAAGATTTCTTTTGCAAGCTTTCTTTTATGATAATTGTCTTGTCACTTATTTGGTAAGTGGTTCTAATAAATATTGATTGTGGTCCTTCTGAACGCTAGCAAATTTGGTTGCATGTGGATTTATGTTCAATTAGGAAGGGTCTTTTTTAGTTAAAGAGGGGGTAGAATATGATGATTGCCATCGTTCGCATGATGATCAAGTTAGATTTTGTTGAATATGCTTAATCACATGTATTCGGTAATAGGAGATGGGTACTAGTGCATTCTTAATTTTTCTAATTTCTATCATGGTTTTGAATGACTGTATAATCACTCTGGTGAGTAATGCCAAATTACTGTCCAAGAAAACATTATACATTTATTATAGTTAAGAGTCGCCCTTGCTATATATTATCCTTATTATGGTAGTCTTTCTATAAGAATCACACTCAATTATGATGCATGACGGAAAACCAAGAGCCAACACAACAAATTCATGCAATTAGTTTAGCTTAATGTTTGCTGTATGAATTGTCTCTTGCATAGTGGGATGTCGCGAGTTAGCAATTAGCCATATGCAGTAACAAGTACTACCATATTTCATTCCTTATGGGCTGCTAATGGAAAATTCTTTAACCGCTTCATTTATTCACCACTTAATCTTCCCCCCCTTCCATAGTTTATACACCATTTGAGATAAGCTACAACCAAGACGAAATAAAATCAACGAGATGAGATAGGTTTTGTTTTGTATATTTGGGTTGAGTAAAGTTCATTAGATATCAACTTCAAGCAACAGATAATAAAAAAAGATGGATGGCTCAGGCTCCAGATAACTTCACTTGTAGCATTTTGTTACGCATTATAAAAACTGGGAAATTGTTCTTCACTTGAACATATTTTTTTTGATCTTACAGAACATGGAGGATATGCATTCACCTGTAAATGCCCATGGTAACTGTACAAGAACTCACTATTTGTTAATATGTAATTAGCATATTTTTACGAATTTGTAATGATCTAGCAATGTCAATTTTAAATAAGCTATGTACTAGAAGGGAAGTTGTCCACTAAGGCACTAACTAATATGATTTTCTCTGTGAGTAGTTTGTTACAATTGTTTTAGTAATTTAATATACTTTACCTTATTAAATTTGTGTATGTGCACTAAGTTGTGTCTGGTATATTATCTTAAAAGAGCAGTTGTTCTTGGTATGTGACTATGTAGCAAACGTGATGATTGAAAAATGTGTGACGAGTGTTTGGATCCTGAAAAGGGCAAAAAGTGGCATTTTCCCCAACATACAGAAGACAAACATAAGAAAAAGTAATAACTGGATACCCACGTTCACAACCATGATCTGTCATAAACTCATAATCTGCCCAACTCCAAATATTTGGGTTGGCCTTATGATTATTTCTTTGCCAACATTTTGTTGTTAATGTTCTCCTAAAGAATCCAAGACTTGTGAAGATGTTCTTTAAATAGAGGTAAAGAACTTTTGGCTTAGAGAGATCTCTCTCTGGTTATTTTAGCTTTTCAAATAACAAAATGAAACATGGTGTTTTGGCTGTTTTCCGATGTTTCTTCTGTTGATTCTCTTGAACTGTTGAGTTATAGTCTCTATTATATTGATTGTTTTCTTTTGCTGTTAAATCTTGGTTGCTGCTTGCATGGGTTTTATCTTATATTGATTGTTTTCTTTTGCTGTTAAATCTTGGTTGCTGCTTGCATGGGTTTTGTCTTATATTGATTGTTTTCTTTTGCTGTTAAATCTTGGTTGCTGCTTGCATGGGTTTTATCTTTTCCATGTGGCTTGTGCTCCTGTGTAATCCCAGTTAAACCCAAATTTGTCTTTTATAAAACTGATATAGGAAGTAGGAACACATTTTTACAGTTAGTGCGGAACAAGTTTAATTACTGAAGCCTCTTCATTCTAAATAAAGTTTGAGGAGCTTTTGCACTAGCTGGTCACTTTCGTAGATAGTCAGAAAATCGTTGGTTCTCTCTCTTCAGTGGTTAAATATGGAGACAAACTTGTTGTATTTGACCTAATGGGAGAATAAAATTGTATTTGGAAAATAGCACAAGTTTTTTTTTCCCTTTCTAAATGGAGAGAACTCACTTGTTAATCTTTCGCTTTTTCTTACATACAACTCCAAAATAATCCAAATGAGGGGGAAAAGTTCACTTGTAAGTAGTAACAAATAAATTCCAGGCCGTAGCATGGAAGAAGTTGCTTTGAAATAGGTAATAATTACTTTCAACTTTATGAAATAACTACAGCTATTAAGATGGTACTTCTCATAATCCTGTTTAATATAATAAAAATAACTGAACGAAGAATTGTGTTTGAAAGTTATGAATAATAATGGTATGTTTCTACTTTGATGGGGAATTCCAAACCATACTATAAACTTATATTGGGTTCTACTGCGTTGAATAAAGAGGATTAGTTTTAGCTCCAAAAATGATGAATCAATTGATTAAATGGCAAATGAATCTTAAATTAAAACCTATTACCAGTCACACATGACCAGTAAAAAGGTAAACCCATCTTCGTGAAGTTTCCCAAGAACATACCTTTCGAATGATTATATTGCTCGTGCGTATGCACCAATAGCACACGCCATACTTTAACTAGACGTTTAGTTTGCTTTATACATGGGGTTAAATGAAAATAGAGTTTATCTTAAGGGAGGAGGATATGTGCTTGCAAAAAGGAAGGGTTGAAGTGGAAAGATTTCAAAACATAAAGAAGAAAGTGTCGTAGTGAGAAAATTACCTGTGTGTAGGAATGTAGTCGAACATAATGAAGAATGTTTGGCAGTGAGTAGGGGGGTTATGTGCTTGTATAAATTTATGATGGAAGGGTAGAAATGGAAAAGGTTCAGCGTAACTATAATGACTCATAATGGGAAGAGGATTTGTTCCTTCATGCCTCATCTTGGTTTTGGAAAATTTTCACTTTTGCCATGCCTACCTGATTTAGGAGCACTGGGACAGTGGGATGATTCCCTCATTCACTTGGTTTCCTGGAGTGTTCATTATGTTCTTACACTTCACCTTTTTATTGTTTAATTAGTGGTGTTGCTTTTGATCTTGATTTTTTTTTTCTTTTCTTCCATCATTACCTGAATGTGAAAGCTCTTTCAGGTTTTAACATTCTTCTTCAACTATTACGAAGTAATCTCTTCCTGCCTTTTGTGCAGACTGCTTTTATTATGAATTTTTTCTGCCAGTTGTATTAGTAGGCTTCTTTATCTGACCATCTAACCAATTGCTATGAAAATAATTGAACAGTGCTCTTCATATAAGGACAGTAACTAAATGCTCAAAATGTTGAGTACTAAGGAAAATTATGTTTGCTACATTATACATTGATGTTCAGTTCATTTTCTTTGTTAAAATTAATTTTCTGCCAAATCTGGCAGACTGTCAATGAGAATACAATGTAAATATCTTAAGAATTAAAAGACTTCATCAGCAGTGGTATTCTTAATTAAGTTGAAGTCTTCCTGGTCTGAAAGAGAATGAATAAGATGATTTGACTATAACTTGTCATTAAAATTTCGCTATTTCATTTTCAGAGAACACAACATTTCTTGACCATCACTATTCTTTCCATATTCTCTAATTCATAGTTTTCTTCAGGCACCTGAACTGCATCAGGAGATTCAAAGACAGATGGCTGGTCAGCAGGTTTCTATGGGAGGACCATCTGCTTCAACTGCTAGGGTAATGTATTTATGTTGTCTTTGAAAAATAATTTCATGGTGTCAGTGACATGTTGTGTTCCTACTTTGCCAAAAGTTCAAATATATTCATAATCTTCTATCGGTTTAGGTTAGATGTATTGTGTGAGTGCATACATTGAATGCAGTGTGTTATGGGCCTTATGGCAAGTTGGCTTTATGCACAGAGCTTTTTAATCTTCAATTATTATCGAGCAAAGGGAACCTCATACTTATATGAGGTGATTTCCTCGTATATAGTAGTTACGTACACGATGGTACCTATTATGGACAATCGGCACCGGTCACATTGATTTGCATATCATAAGATCAATATGTTTGAAAAATCAACTTGTTCGGATGCTTGTTTATCATGTTTCAACTGGTTGCAAAATGAACATTTTTTCATAATATAACAATTGGCACCATGCAATGCATAGGTAACAAGCCTCTAAAGGAGTTCATTTTTTGTACACATCTTACGACGTAATAAACATGATGAACGTTCTACTTAGTGTCCCACCGGGTGTGTACAGCCACTCTATATGAGTGGATTTTCCTCCAAGTATGAAGCTCCTTTTCCTCATTGTTATTTTGTTAAAATGTAAATCTAGTGAAATATCTTTATTACTTGAGGTGATCAGCGTTTTTCTTCATGCACCTAAACCATCAGGTGTACCTGTAATGGATGAACACTTCTGGCACCTCCCAGGTGATTGTCTCAAATTCACTGTGCCTGGGCACCAAAGCCATCTTTAAATCTCTGAATGCCGTACCATTACTTATTTGCAAATCACTATTAGTGCCAAAACCTATACTGTTAATAGATTTCTACCATTCTAATGGAACAAGACTGCTCGGCTGAGTAAATGTATAGTAACTTTTGGAAGAGATGTTATACCAACTTGTAACCTTTTTCTTTGGAAAGTGATTTTATGTGAATGCTCACAAAGTTAAAAGGGAGCTTTTACCTTCTACAGACTGATTTATGTTTCCTTTGTAGGTTGAGTGACTATATAATGTAATTTGGAGATTAACCCTCTAGGATGTTACTCTTGTGAAGGGCTAATAAACCAAACCTTATTGCTTTACTACCAATACGTCCTTCCAGTATACCATAATTCAATTTTTTTCATTTGAATGATCTAAATAAAATTTCCCATTATGTAGACAGTATGTTTGGAAGCCACTCCGTCGCCAAGCTAATTTACCAACTTTCCCATCTCAATCCCACCCGTGTTTGTATCATTGATCATTTTCTGAAGTTTCTGCAGTTCTGTTTTATTGTTTCTATCCCTTCCATAGGTTCCAAATAATACTTCTGTGCAAGTTGTTACACGAATTAAAATTCTGTATTTAGTTTGCATATAGGTTTTGCACGCACGTGGCATGTGTATTGTGAGTGCTCCCCCAAACTAGAGTTGGAAAGTTTGAATGTTATTGGTATTTGATTTTAGAAATCAAATACCAAACCGTTACTACTATAATTTATCAAGTCAGTGGCTATCCTCATAACTTGTTTTCCATTTACTCCTTTGGAAATTCCAGGGGTCCAAGAAGAAAAAGAACAATGATCTCAAGTATGATATTTGTGGGTGGGTGATTCTCGCTGTTGCTGTAGTAGCATGGGTCGGGTTGGCCAAATCGCAAGTTCCTCCTCCACCTCCCAGGTGAATATAGTCAAAAGGAAAGCCAGGTGCTGCTGCTGCTTTTGTTCCGGTTTCTATTGGCAAACAAACTTGTGAAGCTCAAGCTGTTATAAGTTCAAAAGGTTATCAGGCTAGTAACATATATTTGTTATTCTAGTTGTTCACTGTTGATCCTGTGCTAAAACATTATTCCGTAACTTACAAGGTATTTTGTTTTGACAAGTAATATGCTTGACCTATGAGATATGGTCATTTCCTTGTTTCAGCTTTTAAAATTTATTGTAGTTAATCAATTTGTTTTCTGAGACTGAGCACGATGAAATTCCTCGTAATACAGTAATTGTGTGAGTATGTGGATGTTTCAGTATAAGAACTGAATGCTGTGATTGTATTCTACAATCTGTTTTCTTCAAAGCTTCCAACAAGCTGATTTTCCTTCATATTGGGATTAGAACAGCAGGATATGCCTATTTTGCCACTGAAGGGGCTAAATCTGATAGTAGTTGGATTTTTTCCAAACCTACAAGAGAGGAGAACAACGCAACGGCCTTACAAGAGGTCACCCATTCTAGTGCTAATCTCGTCTAAGAACACTCGACTCAGCTCAACTCTGGAGTTCTGATGAATTTTTAGACTTTGTATGGTCATACTTGCTCACAGCATCTAGATGTCCGCCGACAATATGAAGTAACATCACTGCTATTATGAGAACATTGCCTTTGAAAGTTTGAACTTCTCAAAAGAACTCAACCCTCAGACTCACCCTCCCCCAAACAAAAAACCTAACCCTAAATCTGAAAACCTTGGGGGCGGCGGCGGCTAGCCCCCCCCCCCCCCCGAAACCTTGGGGGCGGCGGCGGCTAGCCCCCCCCCCCCCCCCCAAAAAAAAAATCCCGTCGTCCCCCCCATGCCTCTACTCCACGACCTACCGTCGCGACCCTTCCACTACTCCTTTCCCCCCATCACGACCCTATCCTGACCGCCCATGGGGACCACCATCCGGTTCAAGTTCGTCGGCGAGCTCTCCATCGCCTCGAGACTCCAGCCCCAATCATCTGGCGCTGCGCGATCTCCATCGCGGCGGCCTCTCCATCGTCAGGAGGAGCCATTGACGGGACGGCGCGTCCTTGCCGGCAGAGACGCAGGTCAGTATGGGGCCAGGCAGCTGCCCCCCCCCCCCCCCCCCCCCCCCCGCGCGCTGACCCAGATTTGATTTGCCCATGAGGCCAGTGGTTCGGCATGGGGCCAGTGCTTTTGCTGTGGTTAGGGGTGTGAAGCATGTAGTTTTGTGCGATTGTGGGGTTGGACTCAAATTGGGGTCCCTCCATGATTTGCTAGATGTTTGCCCGGATGTTCTGTGCACTTGCCACAATGTCCACACTCTCAGGGCCATTCATGGCGATCCGCGAGGGTTGGTAGTGCGTGTGAAGATGCCGGGAGTTAGGTTGTCTTGCACGTTTGTGGAGCTTGGGCCCAAAGATGGGGTCCCTCCATGATTTGCTAGTTGTGTACCCGGATGTTCTGCGCGCTTGCCACCATGTCCACACTCTCGGGGCCATTCATGGCAACCTGCGAGAGTTGGTAGTGCATGTGAAGATGCCGGGAGTTAGGTTGTCTTGCACGTTTGTGGAGCTTGGACCCAAAGTGTAGCGCCCCAAACCGTGACACGAGCCAAGACCTTTTCTTCAATTAGTCACAATACACAGAAAAACAGGAGAATTTAAAACTTTTTATTCAATACTCAATAGGTTACAAGTCTGAATATTGTACAACTGTAATACCTTACAATAGAGTTACAATATTACCTTTACATTTCTAAGTATTACAACCTTCAACATCTTACATCAGAGTACTTCTCAATTAATACATAACCAGTACATATACTGCAGCGGAACTAAACATAATACTGACTCCTTGCTTTCCTTGCCTTGAGTCCTCATAAATTTCGCCTTTGTACTTCGACGATCCAGTACCTATGGAAGTGGGGACGTCAGTATTCACTGACGCTTAAAGGCTGATCATATAGCAGCGAATCTTCCAAACAATATACAAAATATAATAATGGTGTTGGTGTAGTTTAAGTGTTCGTGAGTGCTATGACTAGACACTAATGCGATACTTAAAATAGAACTAATTATACACAACCCGTTCCTGACAATACTCCATGACTCTGTGAGGTTGCAGAAGGGGTCAAGTCTCCCTATGCAGTCTGCTTATGGTGTCTCCGTTTTCCACTACTACCCGGCATGCCTGACCTCACTCAACAAGGTTGCAGGTGCGGTCTAGTTCCGCCACTGCAGTCATATAGTGGTGTCCATGTTTTTCACTATTGCCCGGTGTATCGGGACTTAATCCAAAATCAAATCATAGGGTTTCGCAAGCGCAGGGTAGCGCAGAGCCTACCCTGTGGCACCCTCTGGGGTTTAGCAAGCACAGGACTGCACAATGCATCCTGTGGCACCCCAGCCATGGTACTTCAGGAATTAACAGCGCGAGATACGCAACCCGTGTCCTCAACTTGTGAGATGGCACCGTACGTATCCCTTTGACGGGAAGGTAGAACAAGGACGCTTCCTATTCTAATGTCAGCAAGTCTCCGAAAGCAACATGCAGCCCATACTACATGCGGCTCCATCTCAAGCCGTTTCTCCATATATAGGGATTGAACCCGCGTTATGAATTCTAATTGCACACAACCTGTTCCTGACAACTACACGTGACTCGCGAGGCTGCAGATGTGGTCATGTGCCACTGTTGCATTTCGCCCGTGGTGTCTATGTTCGCCACCGCGACCTGGCTAACCGGACCTCACTCAAATTAGACGAACCCAATGTATCGGGCGTCATTCCAAGCGCAGGGCAGCGCGAAGCCTACCCCGTGGCACCCTCTGGGGTATCGCAAGCGCAGGACTGCACAATGCATCCTGTGGCACCCCTAGCCACGGTACTCCAGGAATTAACAGCGCGAGATACGCAACCCGTGTCCTCAACTTGTGAGACGGCACCGTACGTATCCCTTTGACAGGAAGGCACAACCCAGTACACCATCTATGATCTGCCTCAAGGGACGAGTTAGTGTAAGGGGCCCCCTACAACTGACCCCTCTCTCCCGGCAAAAGGGTTTAAGTAAACTGATCCTTATAAGTCACTATCCTAGTGATGTCCCTGACTCGAACAATCCTAGGGATGACGATATTATAACACAATGTGCTAGGCCTTAAATTAGGCTTCGCAAGACAACTCTACTAGGCCGCTCAACCTAGATTTACCAGAATCCCTCAGGACCCGGTTCGTGGCTCATCGATCCAAGACTTTGGCCGTGCGAATATACATGCACGCCGCTTCCCTAGACTTGGATTCTGTCTATACTCCGGTCCTCGACTAACCTACCCTGGTTAAGATTCGACGGTACACAAGGAGTGACTCCTCCATAGTTCCTTAGGGTAAGAACATATGTCTTGATGGTCGATAGCTCTTAGGGTGGTAACATCACCCTAGATGAGCGCAACGAACTGTGTACTAGCTAACAAGCTATACACGAGTAATAACCACAAACGAGCCAACTAAGCTACGTATGAAACAATAACTACCTACGAGCCAGGTGGACCTCGTAGGAGATAACCACATACATACCAGCCAAATAAGCTGCGTATGAGACCAACAGCTACGCACGGGCCGGTCGGGCCGCGTACGAGACAACAACCTACATACGAGCCAACTAAGCTACGTATGAGACCCACAGCTACGTACGGGCCAGTCGAGCCACGTACGAGCATGATCGTGTGCAAACAACCATACAGGTAATCAATTCTAGAAGCAACCAAGCGTGCTTACTAGCAACTCGCTCTTCTATTATTAGAAGCAACAGAAGAATCTACTAATATTCTATGATCGGTATTCCACTAAGGAAGAATCCGAAGGCGACCTAACGGCCTTTATCGGACCAAGTATCACTAGTGGTCTTCCCAATCCTTATTACCTCAACTTATAGCGCCTTAAGTATGGCATACAACTACAAGCATCTCCTTACGACAATCTAATCGTATAACTCAACCACCATGATACTCCTATGTATGAATGGGATTAATGCTTACGCTTTCATCGAGCTTAAGCATGAAAATCACTTACGACCTAGACATGAAGTCCACTATAGTCAAGCATAGGTTACAAATTGATCATGAAAGCTTACTACTTATCATGACTAATCACCGCAACCCAATTAGTATAAACAAGCAACATTCCAAGGCATAGTAGGTAGTTCTACCACTACTCCTACAATCATTCTAAGCAAGTATTTGAACTTGAGCATGGTATACAACTTGCTCACCATCTAGACTAGCATGACATACAACTTACTTACAATTAAGCTAGCATGGCATACAACTTACTTGTAATTAAGCTAGCATGGCATAGGTCCATAATTAAACTAACATGGCATATTACATACCTATAATTAAGCTAACATGGTAAGTAATCTTATCATTGATCCTACAACGTCCTAGGCATAATTGATTAATCCAAGCATGGTAGGAAACTCTTAGAATTTGTCCTACATCATTCTAACATCATTAAGCATGCTAGATATTTTTAGAATAAATCCTACCATTAACTAAGCATGAAACATGATAGGATATTTTTAGAATACATCCTACAACATTTTAAGTATAAAAGCATGGTAGGGTATTTTTATAAACAATCCTACAACATTCTAAACATGGAAACATGGTAGGATATTTTTAGAGGTAATCCTACAACTAATTAAGCATGAATATGGCTTCCAAATATTTTTAGGGATGATCCTACAACATTAGAAGCATGAATATGGCTTCTAAATATTTTTAGAAGTAATCCTACAACATTAGTAGTATAAAAATGGCTTCTAAACATTTTTAGAAATAATCCTACAACACTTGAAGCATAAATATGGCTTCTAAATATTTTTGGAAGTGATCCTACAACATAAGTAGCATGAATAAGGCTTCTAATCATTTTTAGCAAAGATCCTACAACATAAGTAGCATGAATATGGCTTCTAATCATTTTTAGAAAAGATCCTACAACATAAGTAGCATGAATATGGCTTCTAATCATTTTTAGAAGTAATCCTACAATATTAGTAGCATGGGAATGGCTTCTAAATATTTTTAGAAGCAATCCTACAACATGTTACTACTACTACTACTCCTATTTTAAACAAAACATAATTATCTACTACTACTACTACAACATACAACTTACTACTATTGCTACTACTTCATTCTCATCAAAAAAATCACAACATACAACTTACTACTATTACTACTACCTTATTAATCAACATACATGCTACTACTACTTCATTTTATTACATACTACTACTTATTATTTTAGCTTACTACTACTTAGTAGCTTACAAATCTTTGTGATTACTAGTGATAAAGAAAAGATCATTTTTATCTTATTTTACTTTACAAAAGAAAAGATCTTTTTAATTAGCTACAACTAGTGATTAAAAATGAAAGAAAGATCCTTTTTAATTAATTACAACTAGTGATTAAAAATAAAAGAAAGATCTTTTTAATTAATTACAACTAGTGATTAAAAATGAAAGAAAGATCCTTTTTAATTAATTACAACTAGTGATTAAAAATGAAAGAAAGATCTTTTTAATTAATTCTACAACTAGTGTTTACAAGGAAATATCTTTTTATTAGAACTTATGTTCTTATTAGTCCAAGTTTCATAAAGAGTCCTACAACCCATAATGGTTGTAAAATGAGTTCATATGCTTTGTGTACTAAGTCCTACAACCCACAATGGTTGTATTGTTCAACATTATGCAATATGTAAGTTTTTAGTCCAATAACATACAAACAAAAGATTACAATACTAAAGTTATGATCTTTAGTACTTACTACTACTCTTCTTTTTCCTCTTTTACTTACTATAACATACCACACACTCAACCCAAAAACAAAACAAAACAAGAAGGTAGAAGAAGAAGAAGTCCAACAACAAACAACAAACAAACAAACAAACAAACAAACAAAGAAATCAAGTGTGAAGAAACCCCCACCTTATCTAACTTTGGTGGAAGAACTTGCTAGCTACCTTCTCCTTCCCCTAAGCTTTCTTTAGAACTCTTCTATTAACCTACAAAACAAAACTCTCAAGTTACTTTGTTCTCTCTTTCTTTTCCTTTCTTTCTTTCTTTCTTTCTTTTTGATCTTTCTAAAATGAGAGAAGGAGGAGAATGAAGGGCTATTTATAGAAGGGAATGGAGGTGGTAAGTGCACCCATTGGCATAAAATAGCCCCAAAAGGGGGAGGGCCGGCCATACCCATAGGAGGAGGGGAGTGGTGGAGGTGGTATGTGAATGAGGTGTTATGTGGGTGTGGGGTTATGTGAGGGTTTCTAGAAGGGTTTCCTTGACCTTGTCATGCACACTTAACCTAGGTTAAACACTTCTAAACCCTAACAATCTAATAGATTTTGTCATGAAAAAACCAGCGTTGTCCAAAAATACACAACACATAATTTGTATGATGCACTAATCGACATACTACTCGTTCGTGCGCATATATGTCCGTATACCGGAAAATCTTCGCATAATCCGTATAAAATAATTAAATCTTGGAAATAATAATAAAATAAATTTTATTATTAGTTCGGAAGATCACGGTATCAATTTGATACAATACGGATATATACTGACCGATATCTGGATACAGATAATGTCTAGGAGCAAACCGGGTAAAAATCACCAAAATGTTCTAATTTTGGAATTAAAAAAATAATAATAAAATAATAATAAAATAATAATTTATATACGGTAATATCCGTCCGGGATATTACACAAAGATGAGGTCCCTCCGTGATGTGCGCTCACTTGTCTCAACTTCCAGGGTGCTTATTTCAATTGCCGCGGAGCGACTGTGTCGCGCCAGAGCTTCCTCCCGCGCCTGTTGTCGCGAACACCATGAATTTGGGGTTCAAGTGTGTGAAGTCGGTGTGTTGGGGGTGAGGGGGTGTGGGGTTGGGGTGTGGTTGGTCGGGTGTGTCCTACGATGTCGTCGGTGCAGTCTCCACAGTGCCTACTATCTGGTTATTGAGCTTCCTCCAGCTTAGGCCACTGCCTCGTGACAGCATCGCCTCTTCCCTCGGATTGAGAGTTTGAGTCGAGATAAGTTTGTGTGGTGAGAAATTGCCTGGGAGAGCTTGAGCGTGAGAGAGGTGAAGGTATCCTCTCCACGGCTCTCTTCTGGAGCGTGATGTTAGGTGGGGTGAGCGAGATAGTTGTTTGGTGAGAAATCGCCTGAGAAAAGTGCTATTGTGTGAGAGGTGAATGTATCCTCTTCACGACTATCTCTTTGGTAGCGGCTGTAGGAGCGTCTGGCATGTTTGTAGGATGAGTGGTGGAGTTGGTGGGAGGGTGCAATTGCTGTGCATGTGCCGTGGGATCAGTTTTCGATCTACGGGGCTTGGGCCCAAAGATGGGGTCCCCCCAGCGAGGTGAATGCAGGGAGCGGCGGGTGATAAAATCCTGCCAGACTTGTTTCAGGTGGGTGTGCATGTGTCGTGGAGGCACTGTACGAAGATAAACTGACGTACTCACAATTTTGCTGGACCGAGCTGGTTTGTCGGCCCACCCTCCAGGGTTGTTGGAGGGATTCGTTGTTTGTACGCGTCATGTTGCTTCATGTATGTTTTATTTTCTGTCTGTAGTTTGTATTTGGGCCCAGTACTTTGGGTTTGTTTTGTTAAACTCTTATTAATGAAACAGGGTGGCCATATTCCACCTTTTCCCTAAAAAAAAAACATTGCCTTTGATGCGGTCACCAGTTCGGCAACTATCTTCTTTATTCACATTTAGCTGTTCGACAACTATCTTCTTTATTCACATTTAACTGCATAGATTAACCATTATTACCGGTTACTTCAACTAAGGCTGGCAATTGATCCGAACCCAACCCGAGCCCGATCAAGTCCGACCCATTTTTAGGACTCGGGCCTTTTTTTTTTTTCTTTTTTCCTCAAACCCGGGCTAAAAAAATAAGCCCGTTTAATTTTCGGTCCGGGTTCGGGTGCGTATGGGTCCGACCCGAACCCGACCCGATTTATCTATATACCCTAACTTCTTGAAATCTGAACTAGTAAAAGAAGTAAAGAACGTTTCGATCTTCGAGGTTCGACGCTTCGAGCGCTCTGCTGTTGCGTCCCTTCATCTCCCTCCAATCTTTCCCTTTTTCCAAATTCTTCGAGCGCTTCGTCTTCAGAACGCCAACCCCCACTCCCAGGCTCCTTCTCTCTCCCTAGTCCCTATATCTCTTTCTCATTCATGGCAGCGTTTGCCTATTTATATGATTCAATGTAGCGCCCCGAATTTCTAATATAATATCTTAGAAAATATGTGGCACAATCCCAGCATCCATTTCAATGTAACATTAAACACAACCAACTCCACTAAAATTTTTAACTTTTATTACTACAAACTTTTTCATAGCACAGCGGAATACAAAACATCTCAATTTACAAACTCTTTCTTTTATTTACAACCCAGTCTTATTACAACACTGTTCTTACAAATTTTCACAAACTCCATTAAATTAATTTATCTCAAAACTATCTCAAGCATCCAAACCTTCAAACTCTAAGCAAACTTGACTTTCAAACTTCTCAAGAAGGTATTTGCACGTGTAAAAAGATAAATTTTTCTGAAAATATTCATAACTTCTCCAAAAATCATTTTAGTCATTTATAAACCTTTAAAAATAATAATTTAAAAATATGGGGTTCTACATCACTCCCTCCTTAGAAGAGTTCTGTCCTCAGAACTACTACTAACGAGTCCAAACAACATACCAACAAGAAGAACAATATCTCATAAATGGAAACATAATTCAAATAATTGCATATGACAACTCAATCAAAATAGAAGAAATACAACTCAACTCAAAGTACTATCATTCAAAAGAATTACAATCACATAAAAGAAATACACTCATACAAACAGCTTAGGGAAATCCTTCTGCATGCGATCCTCTGGTTCCCAAGTAGCCTCTTCGAATTACTGATTCCTCCACAACACCTTGACCATAGGTATCACCTTGCTCCTAAGAACTTTCTCCCTACGATCAACGATCTCAACAGGCTGTTCCTTGTAACTCAAGTTCACATGTAGATCTTCAGGAATCTCTACCAACTGATGATTCTGTTCTGGCACATACTTCCTCAATAATGACACATGGAATACATCATGCACTTGTGCCAACTCCTCTGGAAGCTTCAATCTATATGCTGTCTTGCCGATCCGCTCCACGATCCTGTATGGCCCAATATACCTTGGCGCCAACTTGCCTCCCTTACCAAACCTGATCACTCCTTTGGTCGGAGACACCTTGAGGAAAACTGCATTCCCAACCTCAAACTCCAAGTCTCTTCGTCGAGTATCAGCATAACTCTTCTGCCGACTCTGAGCCTCGACTAACCTCTTGCGAATCAGCTCAATCTGCTCCGATGTCTGTTGTACGATCTCAGGACCATACATCTGCCTCTCGCCAACCTCGTACCAACAAACAGGTGTCCTGCACCTCCGCCCGTACAAAGCCTCATACGATGCCATCCCGATACTCGCATGGTAACTGTTGTTATAAGCAAACTCAACCAATGCCAAGTATCTCTCCCAACTACCACCGAAATCCTTAACACAAGCCCTCAACATGTCTTCCAGCACTCGATTCACCCTCTCCGTCTAACCATCGGTCTGTGGATGAAAAGCGGTACTGAAATCAGTTCTGGTGCCTAAAGCTGCTTGTAGGCTCTTCCAAAACCTTGAAGTGAACCTTGCATCTCTGTCGGATACAATTGACACCGGAACTCCATGAAGTCTCACAATTTCTCCAATGTACAACTCAGCCAATTTCTCCATCGACCAAGTAATCTTCATGGCTAGAAAGTGAGCCGACTTAGTCAAACGGTCCACGACAACCCAAATCGAGTCATTGCCCTTCGAACTCCTCGGCAAACCCGTGATGAAATCCTTATTGATATTCTCCCATTTCCACTCCGGAATGGGCAACGGCTGTAACAAACCTCCAGGTCTCTGATTTTCTGCTTTGATCTGCTGACAAGTTAGACATCTTGCCACGAAATCTGCTACATCTCTCTTCATACCAGACCACCAAAAGTGCTGTTTGATGTCCCTGTACATCTTCGTGCCTCCAGGATGTACTGACAATAAGGTACTATGTGCTTCCTGCAAGATACTCTCTCTCAAATCTGCATTATCTGGAACACACAACCTCTCACCCATCCAAAGAATTCCATCTTGGACACGAAACTCTGATAGCTTGCCCTCTGAAACCTGTTGCAGCATCTTCTGAATCTCTGAATCTGATCTCTAACCTTTCACAATTCTCTCTCTCAAGGACGGATGCAGCCTCAACTGAGCCAAAGATGCCCCTAATACCTGCAGCACCACCTCGATACCTGCCTGATCAATCTCTGCTGCCAACTCGCCTCGAGTAGTGATCGAAATTGATAAACTACTCTTCTTGCTAAGTCCATCAGCCACCACATTCGCCTTGCCCGGATGATACTTGATCTCAGGACGAATATCTTCTAATACCTCCAACCACCTTCTCTGCCGAAGATTTAGATCCTTCTGTTGATAAATGTACTTCAGGCTCTTGTGGTCAGTGTACATGTTGACCTTCTCACCATAAACATAATGCCTCCACTGCTTCAAGGCATAAATGATAGCTGTTAGCTCCAAATCATGCGTCGGATAATTCTTCTCATGCGGACGCAATTGCCTCGAACCATAAACAATAACCTTGCCTTCTTGCATCAAGACACAACCCAAACCTCTGAGAGACGCATCACTGAAGATATCATAATCCTTCCCAGCTTGTGGCAAAGCTAATATAGGTGCAGTAGTCAACCTTTCCTTTAACTCAAGGAAACTCTCCTCACACTTATCAGTCCATAGAAATGCCACATTCTTCCGGGTCAAACCTGTCAAAGGAACTGCAATCTGAGAATAACCCTGGATGAATCTCCTGTAGTAACCAGTTAAACCCAAGAAACTTCTGACTTCCTTTACAGACGTTGGCTTGGGCCAATCCTTCACTGCTTCAACTTTCTGAGGATCGGTGGCCACTCCCTCCTTAGAAAGAATATGACCAAGAAAAGCTACCTCAGACATCCAAAACTCACACTTCGACAACTTGGCATACAAGCTATGCTCCTGCAATTTCTGTAATACCGCTGTCAAGTGCGTAGAATGATCCTCCTCCGACTTCGAATACACCAAGATATCGTCGATGAAAACCACCACGAAGGAGTCAATAAATGGCCTCAAAACCCGATTCATCATATCCATGAACACTGCTGGCGCATTCGTCAACCCGAATGGCATCACCAAAAACTCATAGAGTCCATGACGAGTCCTGAAAGCTGTCTTACTCACATCTTCCTCCTTGACTCGAACCTGATGATACCCTGATCTCAAATCAATCTTCGAAAACACAGTTGCTCCTCGAAGCCTATCGAACAAATCATCAATCTGCGGTAGTGGATACTTGTTCTGAATAGTCACCCTATTCAGCTCCCGATAGTCAATGCACATCCTCATTGACCCATCCTTCTTCTTGAATAACAGCACTGGCGCTCCCCACGGAGAAGAACTCGGCCTAATAAGCCCTTTGCTCAACAGCTCCTCAATCTGCTTCTTCACTTCATCTTGCTCTACAGGTGCCATCCTGTACGGAGCCTTGGCAATTGGCGCACTCCCCGGCTGAACATTGATGCAAAACTCCACATCTCTCTGCGGCGGTAATCCTGGAAAATCATCCAAGAACACCTTAGGAAAATCTCGGACAACCGGAATGCCCTTGACTTCATCTGAAATAACCATCTTGGATACCATTGCAGCCACCTTCGGAATCTTCTTCTTCCCTTGGAAAGTCACTGCAGGTCCACCTGGTGCTTTCACCAACACCTCCTTCTGCTTGCATTCAATTGTGGCACATATATTGCCATCCAATCAATGCCCACGATGACATCCACTCCTAAGACTTGCAGCTCGATCAAATTAATGCCGAACAACCTCCCACCAATCTAGATATCACAGCCCTCGTAATATTGATCTGCAATCAACTCTTCACCTGACGGCGTTGCCACCGACAAAACCCTGCCTGGAAACAACTTAGGTTCCACACCTAAGATCCTTGCAAAATTTGGCGATACAAAAGTATGCGATGAACCAGTATCAAATAAAACCCTTGCCTTTATTCTATTAATTAAAACAATTCCTGTTACAAGAAGAGTGATACTCAATCTCCTATTATTCTCAAATAAAGGTTTTACTTATTACATTGATTTAAAATAAAAATCAAAATTCTTGCATACCCTGTATTACATCTTCCGAGTTACCCGCGTCCTACTCGGTTAATGCAAATACTCGCCCTTGCCTCTGAAATTTGCTTCTACCTGAACCATCCTTCCTCAATTGTGGACAATGGAGCTTAGAATGTCCTGCCTGCCCACACTGGGAACAAATCTGCTTCGCCAACTTCGGACACGCTGACCTGTAATGTCCTGCCTCCTTGCAGTAATAACAAGTCACTCCCTGAGTTGCAGGTGCCTTCTGCACCGGATCACTGAACTTGATCTGCTTCGCAGGGAATCCATTCCCACTCTGACCTGATGCTGGCCTCTTGTTCCGGTTCCATGTATCTTGCCTCTTCTGGAACTGGTCCATGTCCTCCTCAGTCATAGCTGCTCTCCTGACCAGCTTGTCGAACCTTCTGATGCCCAATGGGATCATCCTCGACCACAAGTTTGGCCTCAAGCCCTGCTCAAACTTTTTGGCCTTCTTCGTCTTGTCAACGACCAGCTTTGGTGCATACCTCGAAAGCTAAGCAAATTTGGTCTCATACTCCCGCACGGTCATGCTGCCCTGCTGAAGGTTCAAGAACTCGGTCGCCTTCTTCTCCTGAACATTTAGGGGAAAGAAGCGATCCCTGAATTCCTCCAGAAAAGCTTCCCAAGTCATCGGCTGATCTCCCAAGGTTCTCTTCAGCCATTCCCACCAGACACCAGCGTCCTTTTCCAGCTGCATCGTGGCCAACTTCACCTTATTAGCTACCGGAGTCTCCGATACCTCGAAGATTGTCTCCATCCTTCTAATCCAATCATCAGCTACGTTTGGATCAGATTGCCCCTCAAAAACTGGCGGCCTCATCCTCTTAAAGGACTCGATCTGCTTGATAGGATCGGCGTTAATCAATCCCTATCCGGCTCCATGATTTTGCTGCTGATTCTGCTGTTGATTCTGACTTTGCGCAAAATTAAATGTCATTAGCGCATTCAGAGTCTGATACACCTTAGCGAATTCAGCCTCAAGATCGATTCTAGTTCCTTGAGAACTACCAGATCCATCCTCATTGTTACCACCGTTCCTGGGCTTGGGTGCAACCATTCTGAATACTGCAAAACGAGGGAAAAGTTAGAGCATCACACCCAATTCAAACTCACATCAATATCCTTTGGCAAAACCTCAATTGTATTCCAAAGGTAAAACATCATGTTTCAGTTCTATGTGATACTCACTCTTTAATGTCCACACCTAGGTACTCACACTCTAGTGTCCACACCTAGGTTATTTTTATGCCATGTTTATTATTACTATTGAAGCATGCTCTGATACCAATCTCTGTAGCGCCCCGAATTTCTAATATAATATCTTAGAAAATACGTGGCACAAACCCAGCATTCACTTCAATGTAACATTAAACACAACCAACTCCACTAAAATTTTCAACTTTTATTACTACAAACTTTTTCATAGCACAACGGAATACAAAACATCTCAATTTACAAACTCTTTCTTTTATTTACAACCCAGTCTTATTACAACACTGTTCTTACAAATTTTCACAAACTCCATTAAATTAATTTATCTCAAAACTATCTCAAGCATCCAAACCTCCAAACTCTAAGCAACAACCTGCAACACATGAGGCTAGAGATGATCCCTAACCCCCAAAACTAAAGGGGTCAACCATAAATGGTGTGAGTGACATAAGAACAAACAAACATTATAAATAAACATTATGCAAGGATTCTTAAACAACATGTAATAAACCAAAATACATAAAATATGAAGTAGCAAGAAATGTAAACAACATGTGAAACTAAACTAAGTGTCGAGTGTAGAAAACAGGAAACCACATGCATAAAACCAAGTCAAGAAAACACCAATTCTATATGCGGACTCTCTAATGCGTACTTGTCGAAGTCTATGCATCCCACTCTACATAGGTTCGGTGAAAGCCCTTAACGTCTTCACTTCGTAGGGTTCAATCCCCCGCTATGCAACTAATCCTAACACGATGACTACTACGAGATAAAGATAAACTGTGAGTATTAGCCCATGCCCCGATAATTCCGGAGATAGATCCCATACCACAGGTATTTTACCGTGATAATTCCGGAGATCATCCCACACCGAAAGCAATGACATCATCACACGAATACCACATGTGCGTCGCCTCGACTCCGATAATTCCGGAGATCAATCCCACACCACAAGTAATTATCGTGATAATTCCGGAGACATATCCCACACCACAAGTAATCTACCGTGATAATTCCTGAGATATATCCCACACCACAAGTAATCTACCGTGATAATTCCGGAGATTAAATCCCACACCGAAAGCCATACTGAGGTACATAACTCATGTTCCCGTTCATCATATCACCACTAGTGCCTGTTCTTATCATTTTTGGGTTATTTAATTACTCAACGAATCTCCTAGAGTTGGTGTACCCTACCGGACTTAACTCAAAACTGAACAACTGAAATGCCTCAACAGGCCTCAACAAAAGAACTCAACGTCGGTATACTAGGGTCACACACATCCTCTAGAGACTCAAACTCAAACGTCTAAACCAACTTTCCACCATAAATAGCTCAACTGAATATCTTAAACTCATATGCTTAACAGAAGACGAAGTATAGACTAAAATATTTGAAGACTAATCATTCGAAAGAACATTCAAGTTTATGAAAACTCATCAGTACAAGTCGACTTATTACTGTAGTAAGTCGACTGTCCAGAGGACAAATATCCATGATTTTAAGAAATTAAACTAAGCAACATAAGTCGACTTGAAAAACCATCAGTCGACTTACCCGAGACAAATTCCAATAATTTTCACTAAAATATTCTAAGTATAACGAGTCGACTTAAGGAAGTCATAAGTCGACTGTCCAGAAGGAAACTGTAGTGACTTTACAAAATAAATTCTCAGTAAACCAGTCGACCGAATAATGGTCTAAGTCGACTGTCCAGAACGGGTTTTCAAAAGAACTAGACACAGCAGCAGGGTCGTACCAGTCGACTGAAAAGTAGACCAGTCGACTGTCGGCCTACAGTTTACATAATTTAGGTCTGAATACAAAATCAAAACTAGAGTTTTTCTAAAAATTCATTGTTTATGAAAATAATTCGTATTCAGGTAAAAATGACAAATCTCAAATAATCCTCACTATGGATACAATACTCAAAACATCCAATATCTCAAAACTCAAGTTCTCATGTTCTAAAATTACTAATTTTTCCATTAGGGTTTCTCAACACTGAACTTCTTTCATAACTCAAAACCAAGATCTGATTTGCAAACACAAGATCCAGATGCTCACCATCCTATCATAACCATACTCAAATCTTAACATGCTTTCTAGCAATACAAATTTATAAATCAAGATCTACTCAACATTTTTAGATTTCACATACATGGTACAAACAACAACCTTTGCATCGTTCTCATGCAAAATACACCAAATAAATAACATATCAAACAAACAACAAACAATCGTTCACATAGATCAATTCACAAACAAAGTTCATATCATTCACAAAACAAAACAAACAAAACAATGTCACTCACCTTTGAATTGAAAAGATCCAACGAAAAAGCCTTTCTTTTTGCGAGATCCAAATCTTCCTCTTGTTCCTCCAAAACAAATCACAAAATTCTGTATATTGCAGCAAATAACGGCTACTAAAATCCTTTTAAACATCCGGGAATGAAATTTAGGGTTTCACAGCAATTTTACAAAATAATCCCGTCAAAATACAACTTTATATATATAACTCTATTCTTGGAAATTCAATCAAATTTATTTAAATTAGGATTTAAAAGTAAAATATACTCATTAATCTCAATTGGTACTATTCAAAACGTCCAGAAAATACATTTTACATTTTAACCCCTAAAAATGATAAATTTGCAAAAAGGTCCTTTTCTCAAAATTTGCAAATGGTTCCAATTAATTTCAGAAAAATCTGGAAAAATACTAAATAAATTCCAAATATTAAATAATGAGTTTTCATGAAGAAAACTTGACTTTCAAACTTCTCAAGAAGGTATTTGCACGTGTTTTGCACGTGTAAAAAGATAAATTTTTCTGAAAATATTCATAAATTCTCCAAAAATCATTTTAGTCATTTATAAACCTTTAAAAATAATAATTTAAAAATACGGGGTTCTACATTCAATCTCATATCTCTGTAATCTGAATAGGGGATCTCGAATTCATCATCTGCCAAGTTTCAATTTCAGGTAAATTTGTTGATTCATTGATTTCACATTGTTTTTGTTGATTTTGTGAGGAATTATAGGAACTAGTAATTTTCACGTGCGATGCACGTTTTGATAAAAAAGTTGGAGTGGAACGTGCGATACATATAAGTCGGTAGTAATTAGTACTTGCGATGAATGCCTTAAACTTTTAAAAAAATTGCAGTTGAACGGGCTCTGCACGCAATTTTTAAAATTTTTTGAAGGAAAAACCTTGAATTGTATCTACGGTGATGTGTTACGAAATAGATTTGGAGTTGCATGTGCGACGTATGTATTTGCTTTGTGACAAAAAAAATTTAAAAATTATTTGTTTAGTGAAGGAAATAACTTTAATTTACACGCGTGATGCACGTATTAATAAATAGAGTTAGAGTTACACGTGTAACGTATGTGTTTCATTTGTAACAAAAAAATATTTAAAAATTGTTTGTTTGGTTACAAACACAAAGTGACAAAGTAACAAACTCTCCTATTAATAATAGTAGATTATAGGAGGTAAGTTTAGTTGTTTGCCAGTTTTTCTTCTAATTTATACAAAGAATAAGGTTTTAGATTTGATATGCAGTTATCTACTTATCTATAGTCTAAATTGTAAAGGAAAATGTAGGCTGTACCTATTAGAAACTCGCTTGAACTCATTTCATATTGCACAAATACAATCAACATTACTTTTTTGATCAATGCTTGTTTGTGAAATTACTTTTCTGCAGCACAATGCTTGTTTGTGAAATTACCTCAATGATTATTGCAAAGTATTTACATTTGTAGAACCTAAAATGTTTGGTTAAACAATATAGAAAATCATCTGCAACTATAAATGACTAAGGTTAGCAATTGACTTTCTATAGTTGTACTGAACATGAAGATATTTCAGCATAAATTTCTTCATCTACATTCTGCAAATATATTTCAGCATAAATTTCTATAGAAAATCACCTACAAATATATTTCAACTTAAATTTGTGATATAAACATTTTCTATAATAGATATAAATCTGATATGATGCAATCTAAAAATGTCTAGTTACTGCAACTATCAGAGATGAGATATAAATCTGATATGGTTCAACTTTATTTGTTTTAGTCATCCTATTTATTTGATGTCAAGTGGTGCTTAATCAAACTGAATATTCAAAATCATGTGGGGATTACCTTTTCAGGTAGTTGGAAACTGGAAAATGACAATAATATTTGGGTAATCAGAAGGATTACCTACATGTCTAAACTTCAATTGCATATCAACTCAAGTCGTGCTTAATTGAACTGAATACACAAATTATATTACTTAGGCACTGTCAATGGGCCTTCAAACTGCTGCAACAAGTTTTTCTGAGTCTTGTGCTTTGTATCTCTCTTTTGGTTAAAACTTAAAAGATTCAAATGAGGTCGAAGCAATCAACATTCTACAGAACCACTTATGATGCTTTATAATTTATACACAAATTTATGCAGCATCTATAGAAATTTGTGCTGAAAACTTGCAACTCTAATCAATTATGAGTTTGGTTTTAGGCTGAAATATATTAAAATTTAAAATCAACATCTAATATAATGGAGTTTGGGTTTAGGATGAATTATTCAGAAAGTAATTGTCACAATTTGACCAGTGCGCTAATTTGGAATCTTGGGATTATAGTTTCTCATGTTGATTTACAATTAGAGTGCATGGTTCAATTGAGAATGTATAGTTCAAATACTCAAGATTCGTTAGTCACAGGTTAAAAAAAGATTGAATCCTACTATAAGTCAAGCAGATTTGGGGTTGGTAAGTCCCCTTATAAAATAGAACTTTTCTTCTTTGTGTACCGTTATAAATTTGGAAGAATATATATATCGTGCTGATCAATCTGAATAGTGTGTACCATTATAAGTTTGGAAGATCATTTTATGTGTAGATGTGCTATGTAACTGAGAGAAATCTGTTTGTGATGCTTGAACTCTGTGTTTATCTCTAGTGATTTGATTCTTTTTTCGCTAGGGATCTATAGTAGTTTATGAGATAGTAGCTTCTACTTTGTGATGAAAAGGTGGTTTCTTTTGCCTGTGCTTTTTGTGTAGATAATTATCCAACTGATTTGTTCATTGTAATCAATTGGTTTTAACCAATCAGCACGATATATATTCACTACTGAACAAGAAGATGAGTATTATTTAGAAATTTTGCAAATATGATCACAGATTATTTACCTTAGTATTATTTAGTATTCTTTGTCTTTGTTTAGTAATGTTTATCTTAGTTGCAACAAAGACTGAGTTTATAATGAAGTTGATCTCAATCAAAAACATGCAGGATCTATTTGAAGTTGAAATGGCTGATAAGGATATGGGGAAGGATAAAGATACCATGGAAGCTACTGATGTAAATGTGGTAACTTCTGAAAATCCTCAAAATATCTCTGCTGAAAATGTTAATACTGAAAAGGAAAAAACAGAAAAGAAATTGAAGTCAAAAGTTTGGCCAGAGATGTCCAAACAAAAAATTGATGGCATTGAAGTATCAATATGCCCCTATTATCATAATAGATTTACTGGAGCTAGTACTAGTGGCACTAGCCACTTGTAGAGGCACTTAACAAGTTGTCCTAAGAAAAAGTCCAAAGACATTAGACAACAACTCCTGACCAGAAATGTAAGTTCTTTGCGGGGGGGAGGTTCAATAATCAAGCTCGAGTTTAGTCAAGAACTTAGTAGAGAGAAACTTTCTCAAATGATTATGATTCATGAGTATCCTTTCTCTATTGTTGAACACTGGGGTTTCAAGAGGTTTATAAGAAATCTGCAGCATGGTCTCAAGAAACACTATTAAAACTGGTTGTATTGGGTATATGAGAAAGAAAAGAAAAAACTTCATGAATTTTTTGATAACTTTTCTGGTCGTGTTAGAATCACTACTGATATGTGGACATCAAACCAAACATTAGGATATTCATGCTTGATTGCTCATTTTATTGATGATGACTGGGTTTTACAAAAGCGGATAATTAATTTTCAAATGGAACCATCTCCACACACAACTGAAAATCTTTGCTCATCCCTTTACAAATGCTTGCTAGATTAAAACATTGATAAGAAGATAATGTCAATAACTGTTGATAACTGTACTACAAATGATTTAATGGTGGAGTTGTTGAAAGATGAGCTTTCTAGCAATCTTTTACTGGGAGGTGATTTATTTCATGTTCATTGTTTGGCACATAGACTTAATTTAATTGTCCAAGATGGTCTTAAGGCTTTGGGTGATGTTGTGCGGAAAGTAAGGGATAGTGTCAAATACGTGATGGGTTCGCAAGGGAGGGAGCAGTTGTTCAAAGATATGTGCAAACAAGCAAAAATTAGCTGTGAGAAGCGTCACATTAAAGATGTTCCAACCCGCTGGAATTCTACATATAAGATGCTGAAAGTAGCCTTGATTTATAAAGATGCATTTCAACGTCTTGAACATAGGGATTCTGTTTTCAGACAGAAGGTTGCAGCTTCTGAAGATGAATGGCAAATGGCCATAGTTGTTTGTGATTTACTAGAAACTTTCTATAATGCATCAAATATGTTTTCAAGTAATTGTTAGCCCACGACTTTTATTTTTGATAGAAGTTATTACATAATTTACATTGGATTAAAATTATTTTGTCAAAAATATTTCTATAATGCATCATTTCTATTTTTAGGTTCAAATTATCCCACTGCTAATCTATTTTTTGATGAAATTTGTGAGATAAGATTGAAATCACATGAAGAGGAAGGGAGATATAACTTTTTGCAGCCAGGTGTTGCTGCTATGTTGGAGAAGTTTTTGAAGTATTGGAAATTTTACCACTTACCCTTAGCATGTGCAAATATTATGGATCCAAGGTTCAAGTTGAAATTACTTGAGTATTATTATCCAAAGTTCTATGATTCTTTAACTGCTAAGGAAGAGGTGAAAATGGTAGTTGTTAGTATTAGTAACATTTATAAGGAATATCTTGTTAAGTTCTACTAAAGTTGGCTCAAGTGAAAGTAGTAGTTCTAACTCAGTCTCAACTGCAAAACGTACGAAGAGATACAGTCAATTCCTTACTCAAAGCTCTTCAATGATTCCAACAAAAACTGACTTAGATCTTTATTTAGAGGAAGCAGTTTTTCCTTTAGAAGAAGATACATTCGATGTGCTAGCTTGGTAGAAGTCTAATGCTGCAAGGTATCCTATTCTCTCATTGATGGCTCGTGATGTCCTTGCAATTCCGTTATCTACTGTAGCCTCAGAATCTGCATTCAGTACTGGTGGAAGAGTGTTGGACCAATATCGTAGTTCTTCGCACCCAAGAACAGTTGAGGCCCTCATATGTGGCCAAGATTGGTTAAAGAACTCTATCAAAGGTACTAACTAATTGGATATTTTTGGTTTATAATCCTGATTTCTTATCCTTAGACTTATTATTATATTGCAGGACAAGATGGAGCCTCAAAGTTACAAATTCATGGTGCCGCTTTAGGTTCAGTGATAGTTGAAGGAGAGAAAGATGATGCATGGTACAATATTTTATATCTTATTTTATCAAAGTACTTCTATAGATTTATGCCCTTTATATATAAGTTGTGTAATGTGATATTCCTTCATATAGGTGAGGAAAAGGAAGACAATGAAGAGGGATTCATAGTAATCTTTTTGTATGAATGATTATTCTGATGAAGAGGAAAAGGAAGACAATGAAGAGGGATTCATAGCTATTTTTTTGTATGAATGATTATTCTGATGAGCTATGCTTTCATGTTATCTTGTATTACTTTCTATAAAACAAAATCCATGTAATTGCTTTTCTTAAATAAATCGGGTTGGAGAAAATATGTTTGTATGAATGATTATTTCGATGAGCTATACTCTCATGTTATCTTGAATTACATTCTATAAAACAATCCATGTAATTGTTTTTTTAAATGAAATCGGGCCGGGCTCGGGTATTTTTTGTTATTCGGGTTCGGGCTTGGGCCTACATTTTGGAGCCCGATGCAAAATCGGGCCGGGCTCGGACCCCAAAAGAATTCGGGCTCGGGTTCGGGCTTATATAAGTCCGGCCCTAGCCCGGCCCGTTGCCACCCCTAACTTCAACCACTTAACCACCATGTTACTTTGTTTTTCATTCTTTAAAGAAAAACATTCCCAATGGAGTTTATGATATCATATAGAATGGCAACATGCCATTCGCGTGCATTGGATCTCATGATCATTTTTATTTTATTTTTAAAAGAAAACTAGGAAAATGCAGGCGTGCAATGCATTCCATAAAAGGAAAGTATGAAAAATAGTTTTTATGATAGTAGTTTTATGTTTATATTTGTAAAATTAATTTAATAAAAGAAATATGGAATACTATTAATTGGAAAAACAATTTCCTTTTTTTAATAAGAAAGTTAAAGATGGCAATATACAATTTATACCATTAACTATATGGTATAAATTTTATATTGCCATCTTTAACTTATTAAAAAAAAAAAGAAATTGGTGTATATATAACGAATCTCAAACGACTTGATTTCTCATTCATAGACTAATTTATTCATGTAGATCAAAAGGAACGGTTCGGATCTTTCAACTAATGCCCCAAACAAAAGTTCTCATGTGGTTCTCACCAAAAGAGTTCTCACTCGATCATGGCTATATATATATATATATATATATATATATATATAGTGAGTCTATTATGAGATGGTGAGAAGAAACCCTTATCGTGAGCAAAAGATCTTAGCCGTTGGATCTCGATCCAGTGGCTGAGATCTTCTTCGCCTAAACTCATGAGATCTATCATTGCATTGAGGGCATTTTGGGGATTTTAAAACCCATCTCACGCTCATTTCTCTATCATTTATCTCATCCCCAATCTCAATCTCAAATTGAAAACCCAAATAGAAAACCCTAGCTCGTCTCCATCGAACTCCCCCAACTTCCGATGCTCCTCCCCATCGATTCTTCAACCCGCCACTCTACACCCACCCCAACGCTCCTCCTGAGCTCTGCTCGTCGCCATCAAACTTCCTCACACTCGCCCCTAAATCGACAACCCTAACACTAGATGCCATCGAACTCCTCCAAATCTCGAGCTCCTCCCCATCATTTCTTCGTCTCGCCACTCTAAACCCACCCCGACGCTCTGCTTGTCGTCGTCAAAATCCCCCAAATCGAAGACCTGCCATATCGCGGTGGGTTTGGCCGACGCTTGACGCTGATTTGGGTTCTTCATCTCCAAACTGCCATTTCACAATATTTTGGAGGGAAGTGTTTGATTCTCATAAATGATTTTATGATTTATGTTCAATTTCTTGCATTTTCTTTTGGTTGTGTGTGTAGGCAATAATGAGTCACACTTTGATATAAGTTGGTTATTTATAAATGATGAGTGGGTTGCTATAATTTGATACTGGATCTATGTTGGCAATGCTTGTTGAAATTATTGTTTTGGAGCATTGGCTGTGTTCTATGATAATTATGGAAAGTTGAATAGAGTTCGGGAATGAGCGTGAGAGAAGAAGGGGAAGAAATGAATGAGTGTTGAGAAATCCTTAAAATACCTTCAACATTAGCTTACATTTAAGTTGTCACGCCCCGCTTCCTGTTATACGAGAATACGGGCACATGACCGAGGCCCAACGAATGATGCGAATACACCATTCATTAGTTGTACAGGTAACTTAATAACAAGATAACAATAAAACCACACAGGCATGTAAAATCACAATATGATAACAAAAGTTCATGACATAGTCCATAACATAACCAATAACTGGGAATAAAAGAAAGTAGTTATGGGTCAGACAAGCCTGGAATACAGTAGAGTAGCAACAGTAAGCAGAAATAAAAGGACAAGATAATTAAACAGAATCTAAAATTGCTTGTTCGCCACCACTTTCTGGTAATTCTTTTTCCACGCCTGCAAGTATATTTACACGAGAAACCAAAAGAAACAAGAAAACACTCGTTAATGTTAGTTATGGGCTACAAGTAGTACAAGCTAGATGGACAAATACAGAAAAACAAGAAGCAGGAAAAATAGCAAGGAATCAAGTATCATGTAATAGGAGACAATACAATATATAAACAGGCTCCTGAACAAGACATTATGAAACAAGTGACATGTAAATAGGTAAACAAGTCAACAGGATCATGTAACATGTAATTGGATCATGCAAGTACACGTGTTAATCTTAAGTCTATTATTGTTTATTAACTTAACTAGTACGGCAATCATGCGACCCATACCACATATTTGATGCACACAATCAAGTGAGCGTTTAGACTTAGTGGTGGATTTTACAGGTCACGTACTCAGAAAAATATGTAAATTGTATCTTGTATCGAGATACGTGCAAACTTATAATATGAAACATGTAGAGTGTAAATTTGTAACGTGAAACATGTGAACCTGTAATTTGCAAGCTTGCAACTTGTAAGCTTGCAACTTGCATCGGGAAACCCCGAGTTCCCGTCCGAGTACGTTCTTCTATATTGCCCACTACTAAATCTTTTCTCTTATACTCCGGCTTGTTACTTTTATTACAATCAAACATGATCATGATGCAATGGGAACGATATCTATCAAGGAATTATGTATGGAACATGTTCTAACTCATGAGATGTAAAAACATAAATATAAATATTAAAAAAAGCACAACACCTGTTCTGGACAACAAGACGTTGCTGCACCAAAACTGGATTTCCTGTTGCTACCGGAAAGAAAATCAGAAACCGTCAGAAGTTCTAGAAACTAGACTTCCGGACGATTCCAACACATATTTACAATGCAAAATACAGTAACAACAGATATGTCAATTTAATGGTTCTTTACAGGTTTTCTGTTCTGGCAGAATCTTAAGATCATGTTCTTGTGTTAAGAAGTCTATTAAAAATCTAATTAAAAATTCTATAAAAATTATAATATCCCCTAAATCATGTTGATTAACATACTGGAAATTATTGAGGTGTAATTACACTATTAGTCTAACTTTTTAATCCATTAAACATGTTAAGATGTTAAAAAATTAAGAATCTGTAATTTGTAAGTTAGCAGTACTATAAGTGTGATAACTTACACATAACAGATCGAAATTTAGATCCGTCAAATGTCCTGAAAACTAGACACAGAGGGATAAAATTCTATTCACAAAGTTTTGAGTTTTAATGTCATTTATTGGGTCAAATTTCTATTAGAAGTCTGGGTCAGGAGCATTTCAGGGTTTTGTAACACTCGATTGTGATCAATAGCATCTACAAAATTTAGCCAGGATAAAAAGTTTTATAAAAGCACTCTACTATTATCACGGGCAAAACAATTCATGCACAACATCCTGTATAATCCTAAGATTACATATGTGTGTATCATCGTGTTCGTGTAATGCATATGACAATAAAGTATCCACGATTATATGCGAATACGAAATTGACAGAACAATGGAATTCAATACGATCGAAATTGAATTTGTAACGAATAATCAAGAAGTTTACTTGCGGTATTTTCAAGGAAAAGCCTGTACTAGATAAACGAGTTGTACAAGAAGATACTTGCCTAATTTGATGACGATTGCAATGATCTCGATGATCGGGTGATGATCACGATCGACGGTGCCGAATCCCGATGTGATGATCAAGAGGAGATCAGACGATTGATGATCGAGATCGGATGCGGATGGAGATCAAGATCAAGAAGATGATCAACAGCGAGGATCAACTTGATGGTGCACTGATCAAGAGCAGTGGCACGGATTTTGATGCTGATGGCAAGATGGTGATCAACTAGAGATGGCTGATCAAAACAGAGGAGGGCTCGGGTGATCGGGTGGATGGCAGCGTCAGGCGACAAGGAGAGGGTCGCGAGGGGGTAGTCGAGTGGTGGGTGGCGTGACGACGAGCAGAGGTTAGGGGGATGGTAAAGAAGGAAGACGAGGAGTTTGGATGCTCTGTTGGGTTTGGGAAAACAAAGGAGGAGAGAGAGACAATGGGGAGGGGGGGTTAATAGATTATAATATAATTAATAGATAATTCATGATAGGAATATAGTGGGGTAGTTATGAGGTAGTGGGGGTGTGGGGTTACGAGAATGTGAAGAGATTGTGGGTTGATTTGGTCAACAAGTAGATGAGCGGGGGAGAACTGGTTATTGGGTTGAGTTGCTCAACGAGTTAGATTAAAATTCGGGTTTGGGTAGATAATATGGTGTGGGTTTGGAGCTGGGCTTAAGAATTGGGCTTTACAATAATAATTGGATAATTAATGATTAAATAGTTAACTGGGCTTGAAAGAGAACACCCCAAGATAAAAATAAAATAGCCGGATTAATGAATCAACTGGAATATAAAGGTGTAGGAGAAAAATACAACGATCCAAAATGGAATAAGGTAAAATAAAAGTAAAAATCCGTATAAACAGAAGCGAGGGTTACATAAGTGATCTGAGTCCAGCCCAATTCTTCTGATATTTGGGCAGTGATCACACACACTGATTGAACATATCACTATATTTTTGTGATGGTTGGATACTTATGATTTAGCTACTGTAACAAGATGGACACCTATTATATGTCAGGGTAGTATTTGATACTCATTTAAGCATTTTGGGGTTTGATTTTCTCTTTCAGTGTGTTGGTGTAGGCAGTAATGCGAAACACTTTATGATCTGATTTTTGTTTTCTTCAACTTGTTGTATTTATGCTTGATTATTTATTCGTCATATTCTAATTGGCATGGCACCCCAATGCAACCCTAGTGAGAATAGTGAGTTCTGAGGCTATTGGTTTTTTTTACTCTATATATATATGAGTAAGTCTATTATGAGATGGTGAGAAGAGGCCCTTATCGTGTACAAAAGTTCTTAGCTGTAGGATCCCTTATCAATGGCTGAGATCTATTCTGCCTAAATACTGAGATCGATCTTACTGTTGGAGAGTATTTTTGGGATTTCACTACACATTCAACCCTTTCTTCCTGACCTCCCGACGTCACTCTCGATATTTTGTGTTCCGAGCCGATTAAATTTTTTAAATAAAATTTTTGTTCAGTTAATACTGTTGAAATCATTCAGAAAATAAAATGCAACTAATTGCTAAGCCTTGTTTAGTTTTTTTTGTGATTTTCCGGAACAGCAGCAACAAAAATCAGGAGAAGTTTCAGGAGAAGCAGCAGCATCAATTACGAGAAGAAGCTAGAGGAGAAGCAGCAATAACAATTAAGAATTGCAACAGCACAAGAAGCAGTAGAAGGTGAAGAGCACCAGCAATCAGGAAAAGAACATCAGTTGGAAATCTACCTTAGTGTTTCACTTGTAGTGTATTTTTTTTGGAAATTGTTTAATTTTTTGTTTCACTTGTTCAGTAAGCCTAATTTTTTGTTTGGCTGATTGATGGTTGATATTTTGTTAATGTATAGAAGTGCGCTCAATATAGTTTGAATTATTTTTTGATATGAAGGAGTGTCGACCCTCTGCTTGTACATTATGATGTGTAACGTTTTAAGATATATGCAATGTATGTTCTTAAGGAAAACGATTTGTAATCTAATGTTGGTTGGTTTGTTTATTTGTTTGTTTGAAGTTTTGATTCACGCATGTTGTTTTTAAAACTTGCATTCCGCAAAGCTGAAGAAAATTTACCAAAAGTGTACTTTGTTGGTCTGTGTTTATGTCAAATTCTATTTGAAGAGTAGTTAGCACTACACACTTTGGACAAGAAGATGATGTCTCAGACCAATTATCGCTGCAGGTTCCTTAAAGCATCACCTCCTTTGATGTAGCCCATGTTTTAGACTTTATGATTTGTGTTGATAATTTGTATCTTCTATGTCGTTTAATTCAGGCTATTGGGCATACTGTGGATTTCCATAAAAGAAGAAAAGAATATGTGACGCCACAAGATTACACCGAAAGATTGCCGAGATCTGTCATATAACGATTCTGAGTTTCTTGTCATCGGCTCATAGCTAAGGCAAGCGAGAATTTAGCAGAAGAGTGAGCAACCAATAAATTCATACCAACATAAACAGCTTCATAAATTAGGGTTATTTTCACCAACGACTACAACTTCAACCTTAAATTCCTATTTCTAAATGCCAAATACCAAAATTTTGGGTTCAAACGACTACAGATGCTCTTAGAAATAGACTTGTAAATCTTAATAATGTAACTCTTTATTATGATATTAAATATATATTATGCTAGAAACCAGGGACGTAGCTAGAAACTTTTCGCAGGGGGGATGTAGCTGACAACAAATTCATAAATTGTTCTATTGGTCCAAAAAAAAACAAAAAGTAAATAAATATTAGATATCATTTTGCATTATTCATCCATAAATTAAAGGTGGGAATGTGACCAAATAATAAATTGTAGATTTGGAGGGAGGTGGATGTTATTTTGAATAGACGTAGCTGGCAACAAATTCATAAATTGTTCTATTGGTCAAAAAAAAAAACAAAAAATAAATAAATATTAGATATCATTTTGCATTATTCATCCATAAATTAAAGGTGGGAATGTGACCAAATAATAAACTGTAGATTTGGAGGGAGGTAGATGTTATTTTGAATATAATAGAGGGTTTTGTAGAAATATTGAGGGGACACTAAAAGGGTAAAAAATAAAAAATGTAGAGAATCTTCCACAAAGTGGGGGTGCTTTTGCCCCCCCCCCCCCCCCCCCCCCCCCCCGCCCCGCGCGCGCGCGCGCGTCATGGCTCCGACACTGCTAGAAACTATCTTCCATTATATTATATTTTATGATGATTTATTTTTGCGTCCGATACATAATTAAGTTCTTGAAATAAGAGAATCTTTGACTTCAACTAATCAGATGCCAGGGGGCTGGGGGATAGGGGGAAGAGAGATATGGTTAGGGACGTTATTAGCAATTCCAAGGCAGAAGTGGTAGGGCTACAGGAGACCAAACTTCAACACAGGCTCAAACTCAATAGAATAGGGGGTCACAGAATCAAGGAATGGGTCTTACGCCCATCAGCAAGAGCCTCAGGAGGGATCGCTATTGGGTTTAACTCGGATATTCTATCCTGCACTGAGGTATACAGTGGAACATTTTCCCTGACTACACGACTGAAACGACGGTCCGATGATTGGGTGCAGACGGTGACTGTCGTTTACGGAACGAATGTGGCTACATATCGAGATGCCTTTTGGTAAGAGCTTGTCAATATCCGACATCGTTGGTCTGGAGCTTGGATTGTTGGGGGGATTTCAACATCACCAGATTTTCTTTCGAGCACAAGGGAAGAGGCTTCAGCGACAGACACAGGGAGGAGTTCAACAGGGTGATTACGGAGCTAGAGCTAATCGATATCCCTATTAATGACAGACTATTCACATGGTTTAATATGCAAGCGGCTCCGGTTATGGCCAAGTTGGATAGGATACTAGTATCAATGGAATGGGAAGCTAAATTTCCATTAGTTACAGCTAGGTCGATTCCTAGACCCACGTCAGACCATACCCCGATCCTGCTCGATGTGGGGGTACGTGGAGCGCAGAGGCCACAAAAATTCAGATTTGAAAAGGCCTGGCTGGAAATTCAGGGGTTTCATCACATGGTGATGGAAAATTGGGCGCTCCCAACTGCTGGCAGGGACGCTGCATCCCGATGGTGTGAAAAATTCCGCAGATTGAGAAAGCGGCTGCACAGATGGAATCGGTCTAGGTTCTCGACCATCTGGTGTACAAAAGATTCCTTTTTGGAAGGAATCGATGAGCTAGAAAGGGTGGAAGAGACAAGAGTCTTGTCACAAGAAGAAAGAAACAGGCTATTAGAGCTCCAGGGAAATGTCGCCAATCTTTATAAGTCGGAAGAGATATAAGTCGGAAGAGATCAAATGGCAACAAAGGTCAAGATTTCGTGGCTCAAAGAGAGAGACGCGAATACGGCCTACTTCCACAGAGTGGCAAGCGCAAGACGTAGATCCAATCTCATCCTATCAATACAGACGGAGACGGGAACATCGTAAGATGAAAATGTGATTTCCACAACCTTTCAAAATTACTACAAGGACCTCTTTGGAAGGAAGAATGATTTCAGGATCCCTTTGAGGGAGGATTACTGGCAGACATACCAGAATGATTCTGTGCAAACTTTCTCCAATTTGGAGGAACCTTTCTCAGAAATGGAAGTGAAAAAGACCATCAACCAAATGGGAGCAGACAAGTCACCTGGGCCAGACGGCTTTCCAATGATGTTCTTCCAAGTGTTCTGGGAAGAAATTAAAGGGGACATCATGGCACTGATGGAGGAATTTTTCCATAACAACCTCAGATTGGGCATGTTCAATTTTGCAGAAGTTGTCCTGATACCCAAACGGGAGGAGTCTAAGCGCGTGGGGATTTCAGACCGATTAGCCTCATTAATTGCTCGGTGAAGATCATCACAAAGGTCCTGGCCATCCGCCTGGGGAGTATAATGGATAATATAATCAGTAAAATCCAGACGGGCTTCATCAAGGGCAGATGTATCCTGGATTTTGTGGCCACTGCTGAACAAGTTATCTACCACTGCCATACGAGCAATTCTAAAAACTGGATTTTGAGAAAGCATACGACTCCGTCGACTGAGAGTGTTTGCTCGAATCTCTCAGAGGGAGAGGATTTGGGGACAAATGGGTAAGATGGATCAAACAATGTTTACAGACTAGTAAAACGGAAATTTCGGTGAATGGGCGGCCAGGTCCGTCGTTTCCTTGCAAGAAGGGACTTCGGTAAGGGGATCCGTTATCCCCACTTCTATTCACTATTGTAGCAGATGTGCTAAGAGGAATGCTAGAAAATTGTCAGGGAAAAGGTTGGATTACGCCCGTGGCCAGTAGCTCCTCCAATCAAGGGTGCACGATTCTCCAATATGCTGATGACACCCTACTGTTTGGGAATGGGACCAGATCAGAAACAGTTTGCTTTAAAGGTTCCTTCTACTGTTTTAAAGCCTGGTCAGGTCTAAGGATAAATTTCCACAAGAGTGCACTGATTTCCATTACTCTCTCTGATGAAGAAGCTCGGGAACATGCAACTATACTAAACTGTATGACGAATGAGTTCCCAATCAAGTATTTAGGGCTCCCATTCAGACCAGGAAAACTCTCTAAGTCGGACTGGCTGCCGATAATAGATAGGGTGGAGGATAGACTGTCTGGTTGGAAAAGAAAATCGCTGTCACTAGGAGGCAGGGTGATGCTCATTAACTCAGTTTTGTCTAATCTGCCCATTTACTACATGTCCTTTTTTGAGCTTCCAAAGTGGGTTATCCAAAGGATTAACCGAATCCGAAAAAGATTTCTTTGGAAAGGGGCAGATTCGAATAGGGGAGGTTACCACCTGATCAAATGGAGTATTGCTTGCATGAAGAAGAAGCATGGTGGACTAGGCATCATCGACCTTAGAGATATGAACCTTGTCCTTTTGGGGAAATGGTGGTGGAAGGTTTTCCACCACAGTGGGGAAGGATGACAAGATTTCATTCAACCATACCTACGGGAAAAAGGTACGAGAAGTCTAGGCTTTCGAGTAGGGGCTGAGGTCTCCCGATTTTGGAAAGGAATTACCAAAGCAAGCGGACCGTTCAATTCAGCAGTTACATCGACCATCGGTAATGGACGGTCTACCAGATTTTGGTGGGATAAGTGGTGTGGTGCTCATAAACTGAAGGAAACTTTCCCAGAGCTGTTTGCCAAAATGAATCAACCCAATATCTCTGTAGCAGAGACATGGAAGAGGGGAAATTGGAGGTCGTCATTCCGAGGAGCTCTTACCCCAGGATTACATTAGCAATTGCTCGAATTGCAAACACACATCACACGAACCGGAACGATGTGCGCCCAAGGACCAGACCAGATGCGATGGGAATTAGAGACCACGGGAGCTTTCATGGTCAGTCCCTGTACCATCGAATTCACTTCCAAGGATGCAGATCCAGCTGGGCACAGGTGCTATGGAAGGCGAAAACACCACTGAAAGTCAGAGTCTTCCTCTGGCTAGTGCTCAATAATGCAATCATCACGAGAGAGAACCTGGCCAAAAGACAACCCCAGATTGGGACTAACTGCAGGTTCTGTAACATGCATACGGAGACTTTGAATCACCTTTTTATTCACTGCCCAAGGAGTAAGGCGACTATGGTAGAGGTTTTAAGAGCCCTAGGTATAAGTGACTATCCCAACGAATATGAGGATTTGTGGATCGGCCCCAAATTCACCTCGATTCACCACGAAATGAAGGATGCGTGGTATATTGCCATTGCGGCAACTACATGGGTGTTATGGCTAGACAGAAACAACTTTTATTTTCGTGCTTCATGTAGTAATATTTTTGGTAACCTTACTCATATCATGCATCTTATTTCTTTTGGGGGTACAACTGCCGCCGCAGGAGCGAGAGGGAGGATGGCCAGATTCTTCCAGGTGGAGGATTTTGATGATGAGGATGTAGAGTTTGGGCCGACACTGGACTGAGGGGCGGTGCCATCTATACTCATCAGAGTCTCAATAGCTGCAGTCTTTGCTGGTTTATTTTTGGCCTACAGTACTTTTGGTTGTTTTGATGTATGGAGGATTAAACCCACCCCCTAGGATTTTGTTGGGGGTTTATGTTTTATTTCTTGCACTGTTTTTATTTCCCGCTCTGTACTTTTGTTTCTCCCCCGGTTCACCGGAGTTGTTTTATTAATTTCTTATTAATGAAACAAGTGGCTTTATTTCACCTTTTACCTAAAAAAAAAAAAAAAAAACACTAATCAGATGCCGTCCACACACACATACTCAGTCATGATTTTCTGGATTATCGCCTGTTTGAAAAGTTTTGATTCGTAGTGTTCTTAACTTTGTCATTGTTTGCTTATCAGATTAATTCCACTTAAATTTTGTAAATGATTTTTTTTAAAACTTTATTTTAGTTTGTGATAGATAACTGTAATTCCAACTATACTTCTCTTACATTATTTAGTTTAAATAAAATATATTCCATTTTCCACAATTTTGTTATATAAAATTAAATAAGGCAAGATTAATCTTCTTTTTGGAAAAGAAAGAGCACAACATAAGATTGTCTAAATGGATTCTAAATTTACCTATTTTATATGATACCTTTATTTAGTTTAAATCTTATATTTGTATACTTTTTATTATCTATGCGTCAAACGTTTATTTAAAGACTTTTTATTCGAACAAACGGTCATGCCAAATGTAATTAGATTGCTAAACATTTTGTTCCTTAGGGCATCTGTAGTCGTTCCAAGCTAAATTTTGGGTATTTGGCATTTGGAAATAGAAAATATGGGTGGTCGCTGCAGTCGTTGAAAGCTAAAATATGGCCGGACGATCGATTATCTCTCGTCCCAAATTTTTTAAAAATTTTTTTTTTAAGCACTAAAAGACAAAAAAAAAAAAAAAAAAATTAAAAAAAATCAAATTTTGGCCTGGGACGGAAGATTACTTCCCGTCAATTGCTTCTTTTGGCATCTAGCTGGCTTTAGAGATTGACGGTGTATAATATACCGTCTCTGACTTTTAAAAAAAAAAAAAAAAAAATCTTTCAAACGGGATTTAATCCTTCGTCCCAACTCACTTTTTGTACGTATACCCTACGAGACGAAATTTAATCTTTCGTCTCTACTGACGGACGAAAGATTATAGGTCCTTAGCTATATTTTGTATTTGGCCAAATCGTCTGGTATATTTGGCAAGGCACTATTCATCGTACACTCAAATTTTGCAAATTTGGACAACGACTGCAGCGCTTTTGTTCCAAATTTTTCCAAAATTTGGGTATTTAGCCCACGACTACAGATGCTCTTATATACACACGTTATTATTAAATGTGCAACATAATCTGACACATGTAGGTTATGCACTAATAGTGATTGATCATAGCTGAATTTTATCTCTCATTTTTTATTTAGTTTAAAATAACTAAATATATTAATCTATTGTTATAATTAATTAATTATGGGCAAAAGTCAATAAACACTCCCATTGTTTCCATTTTAATCAAGAAACTCTTGACGTTTATTTTGAATCAAGAAACTCCTCCTTAACATAATTTTGGGCCAAAATACCCTTATATTTTTGCATCAAGAAACTCCACTCCTTCAAATTTGATTCAAATATAAAAAGGGCATTTTGGTTCATAATTATGGAAGAGGGGAGTTTCTTGATTCAAAATAAACGTTGGAAGTTCCTTGAATAAAATTAAAATGATGGGGGCGTTTATTAACTTTTGCCCTGTAATTACTAATAATCTGCACGTGCGATGCACGTTTTAATTAATTATTTTTATTTTATATAGTAAATAATAAGATGTAATCTAGCCTTGAACCTCAGACCCTCCTTTACTCATCACATACTTTTTACAAATTATCCCTAGCGGCACAAACTTATATTTTATATGAGTGACACTTTTGTAAATAATTATGTCGTAAATAAATTTGAATTTTGAGGGTATTATGGTAACTAACAACAGGTAAGTAAATGAATGGTTAATATAACTCCTACTTGAAAATGAATGGTTGAGATTGGATGATTGAATGAATGTATACAAATTACAGGTTGTCTACAAATAACAATCCCAACTCTCTCATTATAATATTAGAGATTTGAGAGAAGTATTCTAGTTAAAATATTGAAATTTATAATTTTTGTTGTTATTATTATTGTTATTATTATCATTTATCATTAGAAGATAATTATTATAACTATATATTAATTAAAGAGGTCTATGCCCTTTATTCTTTATTTATTTTGAAATGAAGCAAAGTGAGGAAAAGTAGGATAAGACTCATTTCAAATTCAAAATTTCAAATCTCAAAATAGAGTGAAACGATAAGGAAAATAAGGATAATGTAGTTATGGTACACAATATTTATGTGCCTTAAATATCTACAGAAAAAAGGAGGGAAATAATAAACCCCTACCCTGTATCTTTCTCTCTCATTGGAAACTCTGATCTGTGACCATGAACAGCTCCAGCGTCTAGGAAGCCATTAGCGGAAGAAGGTACTTGGTGTTGGATATATAGGTATATTGTCACTATATGAATAATATTATGTGTAATATTATTCTATGGGTAACACGTGTGTTACACGTACTAATTGTATGAATATTGGAACGGGGGTTGAGTGTGTTGAGAACCCAGTACCCAAGCCAGTATTTATACCAGTATTTATCCTATAAATACTGGCTTGTGATAGTAGTCTAGGTATTCCAATTTTGATACTTAGGGTAAATATCTCAAGCACCTTAGTCTAGGATATTAACCCTAATTTATATTGTTATAATCTCTTATAATCTCTAACAATCTTGAGATATTGGACAAATAAAAATACTGAGATTGACAGAGGGTTCGTCGAAATCTCAACCCCGTCGAATCCCTGTCGTTTGCCGTCGCTTGACGACGCATACCACCTCCGACGAGATTGGCCGCCGCTGCTGTCTCCGACCAGAGTGGGCATCGCCACTATCTCCAACCAGAGACGGCGCCGCCGACCGCGACTGTAGCCGTAGTCGTCGCAGTCGTCTGCGACTATAGACGCCACCGTCGTCGACCTCGACAAGTGTCGCAGCAGTCGTCGCAGACCGAAGGGACACTCGTCGCCAGCGTGGATCTTCCCTTTGGCCGCATTCTCGAACCCGAGCATCACCAAATCTAGATCTGATTGGATTTGTAATTCGGTGTGTGGGGCAGAACACGTCGATCTTCAAGTGAGATCAAATCAGTGAGGACTCAGATCCAAAATATAATTTTTTGATTGGTGGATTTTGGTGCTGCGTGTTCGGGGAAGAGATCAAATCTCTGTGAGAGAGAAAGATCTGGTTTTGATAGGGGATCTTTGTGTGCTGTCACTTTGATTCATATGTGAACAAATAAGGGATCTCATTGGTTGAGATTTTGTTTTTCGTGTTCGCTTTGTGGAGGGGATCACGTATGAACCTACTCAGATCTGACTCCAAATCAGTAACCTCATTGGTTAAGATCTGGTGTTGTGTGTTCGAGTGGCTGGTGCAGATCCAGATTCAGATTCAATCCAATAACTGCTCTATTGGCTGGAGATTTGTTGTTTGGTATTTGGACTGTTGGAGCAGATCCAGATTCAAATCCAGTCCAACAGCTGCTCTATTGGTTGGAGATATGCTGTTTGGTGTTTGGACTGTTGGATCAGATCCAGATCCAGCCAAAAGGAATCAGATCTGGATCTAACCAGCGGAGACAATCCATTGGGTATTGTTCTGTATTCTGTGTTTGGTGTGAAGACTAGATCTACTGTAGTGTACATCAAATTCAGATCTAAATTAAAGATAAGTTCTTCACCAAATTTAAATTGTTATTTAATTATTTGTTTGAATCTTGTCGCTAAGTGCTAAAGTTCAAAACCGTATTAAGCATTGTTTAATTAAATACAAATCTGAATAACTACTTTGGCTACGTGCTATGGATCAAATATTTTTTTGATAAATTATAAGCTGTGACTATAAAATTGAATCTCCAATTAAATTGTTGTGAATTAGATAGTGCTAATAATTTGTTTAATTGGTTAATCTTTAACTATTTGATGAATGTAGGAACTTCAAAGTTACCTACAAATTGTGTGTATTGGAGATGATGGATTTGCATCACGGTATGATAAGTCTGCACTACGCATGCTTCTCCATCGAATTTGGAAAATACTTCTAACTTGAAGTGTTGGTATGATCTACTCTAATTTTTCTTAGTATTTTCATGTGATGAATGTGTTAACGTTTTGTGCATTTGATTATATGATTGAGAGTTTCAGATCATAGTTATTCTCGCTTTGGAAAACTAGCATGTTTAGGGTTGTTAAGTGTTTTATCATACTATGTGTATAGATATTTTGACAAATCCATTGTTTGCAGTTTGTGTGAGATTACATATTTGCTTCTCTAATAATTAGAAATAAAAAATAAAAATTGTATAAGATGTATAACAAATGTCTGTAACTTAGGAGAGAACATCTCTTAATGTAGGATATGATTCCGTTAGTTACGGTTTGTTCTTTCTCGTTCATTGTACTGTGTGTACAAAGTTGAACTATAGCATGTTATTCATTATCTCATTTAGCATCATGAAGATGATGAAGAATGAATAGAGGAAATAACTCTTCGCTCAATGTGTTTGAGCAAGTCGATATTGTTAGAATCACTAGAAAAAACAAATAGTTTTATGAAATATGGTAGAGTAATTTTGTATTAACTCTTATGATGTGCATATATTGTCAATCACATGTATAAATTGAGTTTAACAAATGAGACAATTATTAATAATAGTTCTAATTGTGTATAGGTCCTGAACATAACATAATTGGCTAGGAATTGAGAACTGTATATTAAATTGTTTGTTCTTATTAAAACTCATAACTCTACTAAATGATACTTCATTAAATATGACAAATGTGAAGTTTGAACTCAGATTTTGATCACTAGAAAATCATTTTGTATGGTCTCTAGAAGTTCACAACCTTTTGAATCAATACATTCTGATACTTGTGATCTCAATAGATTTGTGACTATGTGAGATAATTATTGATCAGAAGTATTTTATCGCTTTTGTAGATGATTGATATAAGTCTGTCATATATATGAAGAATGAAGCACTTGTTATTCTTAATGAATTAAAAAAAATCTAGTTAAATGCTAAAAATTAAGGGTTTAGATTTGATAGAGGTAGTGAATATGTTTCAATGATTTTAGAGAAGTTTGCATATGGCATAATCTCTATTGCACTCTACTTACAACAGTCAAACGGTATTGATAAAAGTTAGAATCAAATACTTAGTAAAATGTTGAATTCTATATTATTGACTGTTGCTTGTCTTGTGTAATTATGAGTGATGTTGCATTGCTAATCATATCTCTAATCTGTTACTACACTCTAAATTGAATACACCTTGTAGATTATGGCATAAAAACACAAATAATTTTGTTAAAGTGAAAATTTGTGTTGTGATATATTTGTTAGAGTACATGACCCTACAAGGCCTAAAGTAGGACCTACAACAAATATTTATATGTGTTTAGAAAGTACAGAATGTAGTTCTGTGGACAGATGTTGGATCTATCTAATTTTTGTTAGAAGAATCTAGACTTGTCGATTTATTTGAGGATGTGTCCATCAAAGATAAATGTATGAAATAATCTAGTCCTACAGACACAGTCAATGATTCACAGTTGGAGTCAAGAACCAGCCTTACTGACACTTAAAAACTTGAGTGACAAATGAGCTAAGAAGAGTCTTTAGTAGACAATGATCAGATTTTGTGTCATACAATAATACTTTAATTTAGTTGATCTGCCGAAAGGGGCTAAAACTATAGTAAGTAAGTGGGGTTTTGTAAGAGAAATTTAATTTTGATTGTTCAGTAGCAATTTTAATGCATTTTAGTAGCTAACAAATTGACTGAAAAAAATGGGATAGATTTATTTGATGTCTACTCACATGTTTATCATATTGCTACAATAAGTATTCTTCTTACCCTTACATCTATTGAAAAATTTGTTATTCATAAGGAATATTTAAACAGTTTTGTACCAAAAGTTTTGTACTTGATATTTTGTACTGAACAGTTTTGTACTGGAAAGTTTTGAACTAATATGTTTAGTGAACAAGATTTACAATTTAGTAAAATCATTGTATATTCTTAAAACATGTATAGCCGACGAATAAATAATTTGAAAATTTTCTGAAAGAGCCTAGTATATGAAATAAGTAATTCAGATTAGTGCCTTCAACTTTGTGGTATGTCAAAAATAGTGGCTACTATTTACTTATTTTGTTGACATGGTTATTCTTGGAAGTGACCTCTCTATTACAAATGAAGTTAAAATTGTGCTATCCAAAGAATTTAGCATGAAATACCTAGGTATTGTGACATCGTAGGTATAAGAGTGAGTTTCGGCTAGCAAGGGATAACCCTTAGTCAAACTCATTAAATCAAAATGTGTTTCAAAAAGTGGGGATATAGTGATTGAAAGTGTGTTTTGAAACACCTTATGATTATGATAAAAGGTTGATACCTAATGATGGTGCAACTATGAGATAGGTAGATCATTCTAAAGCAATTGACAGTCGCATGTATACAAAGATTTGCACTAGAATAGACATAGCCTTTGAGGTAGGTATGATCTGCAGATTCACTAATAATCTCATACACATTTGAGTGCCCTTAAGAGGCTAATGAGATACCTGAGTGGTATTCAAGAGTTTGCTTTATGCTACTCTACTCTTTCTTCAGATGAATGGCTGATCTGATGCATTATGATGCTCAGAATTTAGTGAAAGTCGATAACTAGTAGATATGTGTTTACACTAGGAGAAACAGAAATGTTATGGAAATTAAAAGGCAAACAGGCACTGTGCTATCATCCATGAAATCAGACCTCTATGTGTTATCCTCTGCAGGAGAAAAGGCTGAGTGGATTGAAGAAATTGTTGCTAGTTATCCATTAAGAAGTTTAAGTAACTCTCTAATTCTGTTATGTGACTATTAAGCTACAATGCACTGTAGCTCATAACCCACTCTATAATAGTAAGATGAGTATATTAAGGTTGAAAGAAGCGTAGTTGAACTTTCTCGTAAATAAAGTGCAATTGAAATAAAATATGACTAATGCTCCTGCTAAGAGACTTGAAAGTGATCCAATTATCAAAATTATGGGAGAAATGGAGTTAAAATCTATTGAGTCAAAGATTTAACATCCTAATTGTTTTGAAATTTAGAATTCAATTGGAGCCATAGAGAAGTTCAAACTTAAGCATCAATTTTAGGCAATTGACATGTTTTAGATAATTTTGATGATTTCACATAAATTCCACAAATATATAATGTCATTCCAATTTTGATGGTATTATATATCTAGGGAATTTACTTAGAATAATTATATTATTTCAATACGAAACATAAAAACTTATCGATGTGTTTCCGATGTTTAGAATGTCGTTATATCATTCCAATTTTGATGATATATCTCTTTTATGGATTCTTGTTTCATTCCAATTTTGATGATCCAGAATTAACCATAATTGTTTTGACTGTTCTATCATTCCAATATGAAACATAGTATAATTCTTGTGTAGAAACTATAATAGTTCTTGTTAAAGAAACTTGATTGTGATGCTTGCGTTATATTTTTGCTAAACTAATTATGAATTGTACTAAGTTCTTTTGTGGAACTAAATATTTTTTGAAATTCGTTGAAATTCTTAAAGATGTGTCTCTTGATATTCTTGTTTTCAATAAGCTAGCAAAGATGAAAAAGTTGAATCTGTCAACATAGATTTCAAAATAATGATTTGCTCAAAATGGAGGAGTAAATATAAAGCAGTGTACAAGGATAGAGTTTCAGTTCATTTCTTTCGAGAATAAATTAGTCACTTGCTTGGTAAAACTTCAGTTGAGTTTAAGACTCTTGTGTTCGTTGAGCTTAAAACTCTTATTTTGTTCTTGAAGTTTATTTGCTTTGTTTGATTTTGAAACTATGACAGATTGTTCCAGTTGGTTTAGTCATTGTGAACTATTCTGTTGTGATATGGTTTGGGAACTATTTAATTATTTTGGTTTAGTCTATTTGAATTATTCGGATTTATAATTGATTTAGTCCTTATGAACTGTACATTGAGTGATGCATTTCTTCTATTTAAAGACTGCTATCAGTCAGTCAGCTTCATGCTGAACTGATGAGATAATCCAGTACGTTTATATATTGAGAATATAGAAGGAGATTGTTGGATATATAGGTATATTCTCACTATATGAATAATATTATGTGTAATATTATTCTGTGGGTAACACATATGTTACACGTACTAATTGTATGGATATTGGAACGCGGGTTGAGTGGGTCGAGAACCCAGTACCCAAACCAGTATTTATCCTATAAATACTGGCTTGTGATAGTAGTCTAGGTATTCCAATTTTGATAACTAGAATAAATATCTCAAGCACCTTAGTCTAGGATATAAACCATAATTTATATTGTTATAATCTCTCATACTCTCCTAACACTTGGTAACCCTTTGAATCACCTTCTTATTCTATTCCCATTTTTTTTAAGGATTTCATCTACTATTGAAGGCTCAAATTACTCATTTTCCTTAATTACCGTGCTAATGGGAGGAAGAAGAAAATCAAGTATTACACAAAATAAAACATTGACAAATCTCAGCATTATAATGTCTTTGCATAAGTTACCTCAAATTGATTCAATTTTAGAGATTAGTTTGATTCAATATTTAGTCAAATTTTGTGCAGGTTCGATTGTCACGCTCTAGGACTTCCATATGTGCTAAAGCTTTTCCCCTAGTAATATATGAATTATCTTTACCATTAACTTTTATTATAGTTGTTGTTATAGTTTCACTAATTTTATTTTGCTCATCTCTTTATTTATTTCTTCCCATTTTTCTAATTTGTGGTACTTGAGTAAAAGGTTAGATATGGGGTTTATTGATTTCTACATTATGTTGTGATTTGTTTCTATATAGTTATAGAATCAAAATTTCAATATACATTATCCAATATTTTTTTTATATGTTATAGCTAATGACCTTTTTGAGTCGATTCTATCTCCAATAATAATCTATTAAAATTTGCAAAAGTGGCTTAATTAATCAATGAAAATGTGAGAGTTTGTTTAGTATCACTCATTTAGATAATGTTCGATGTGCTTTCATTGAAGTGTTTTGACTTTCATTTTTATGGATTCAATTTTAGTTTCGAACTCTAGTTTGGAGCTCTACAAGTGATTGAGTCTATTAGGTACACATAAAGGGGTTGAAGGACTGGTGAACATCCATCACAAGGAGGTTGTTGATTGATACGCTGACTATGGAATTACTGTTCACTGAGCCTGATTTAGTTACCACTAGGCCCATAAATTTTCATCTGAATTTTATTTGTATGACCTATTGTATTCTGCAATTTTTGGAATATTAACGTGGAAGTACTTAAAGAGGGTTCATGCACATTGATGCAAACCATAAACAAAAAGGATTCTAAATTTTCAGAATTTTAACTATTTTGTTTCACCAACCCCTATGAGTCGAAGGTATATTTTTTCTTCCATTGTTGTCATTTATGACGAATTTCCTATGTGTATGCCCTAGGATATTGTTGATTCTTCGACACGATCAATACAAACCACCAAGCAAATAGAAGATCACACCAATCACACAAAGCACACAATATTTGTCCCGGTTAGGGCAAGCCCTATTCCGGGGGAGTAAAACTGAGATATTATTCAACTAGAGAATATACAAAAGTTACAATTCTCACCACGACCATCTCTCAAGCCTAACTAAAAATATTTACTGTTTACAATGGAGAATTCACTCTCCTCTCAGATGAAGTACTCTCTTCTATTGGGTTTTGAAGTCATCATAGAGTAAATACGCAGTGGAAGTAAATTAAAAATTCTGAAATCCAACCATGGATCCATGTAAAAATCATAAAACATGTTAGGAATTTTTACCTCCATAATGGAACGGCTATCTCCACAATCCACCAATCACGAGCACTGCAACGTTGCGGTGCCTTCACGGTATCCACACGAACGAAATCGGGTTCTTCCTTACATCGCGGTGCTAGCTGCGGGAAGGGGATGTTCTTCTTGCTCTCTCTCTCTCACTTTTTGTGATGGCTAGTGTTTTCCTTGTACTCCCCCCCCCCTCTACCACACACACACACACACACACACACATATATATATAGCAGGAAATCATCCCTAAGAAAGTAGAGAGGTTGCCGGACTCACAATATAACCTAGGTTAGATTCATCTGTCGGCCTTCTAATTTTGGTTGGCCTATTTAATCTAATTAATTTTCCAACAAACGTTGGGAGCCTAAGTCTTACTTGGATTCCCACTTAAATTAACCTTATAAATTTAAATCCCAATTCTAATCCATTCTAAATGTGTGACCATGTATGTTCCCATTACGTTGATAGTAATACTAAGATCCTATTTTAGTGTTACAAATAGTGAGCGGTAGGTATCAACAATACATCACTGCTACTCAAATAATGGGAATACCGGTGATTTGACATACCTATCCATGACCAATGTTACCATGTAGTCTAGTCCTTTTGTTCATATATCTTAATTGACCACATGGCATAGAGAGTGTCAACCTTCTATAGATCAATCTTTGGTTTTTTGATGTCCGAGTAGACTTATTAAAACAGATGAGATCAATATCTCAAATTGACTCATTTGAGCACGACCATGCATTTTGTAGTCTCACTCAATCAAGGGGTCCGAAGATATTGCTCTTGTTATGTAAGAGGGACATCTTATCTAAGTCACTCACATCCCTCCGCATGATTCATAGTATGTCCGATAGCCGACTTTATAACCACCTTATCACAGGTGATGTTTGACGGTATTAAAACATATAATTTCTCATATAGGGAACCGTAGTGACTTCAAGTCAAAGGACCACGTACACCAGGGTCACTGTGAGAATCGTTCATGACACTCACGTAACGATCCATGCAGCGTTATCATGGTGGGTCAGTCTAGTACATTATTACTCTAATATGTACCCATGTGAAGACTTGATATCCCATATCCATGACCCGTAAAATCTGGTCATCAATCTATGCACATACTAGTCTCTATGTATTATTGTTGTCCTAATTCACAATAATACTTGACTAAGGACATTTAAGAATAGTGATCTGATTACAACCAATAGGATCTCACAATCATGTCATGCACTTGATGTCCCATATCCCATTATATTGAACCTACTTTTCTAAGAATTTTATTATGTTCATGTCATGCCCCGCTTCCCAAAATACGGGAATACGAGCACGTAACAAAGCCCAGCGAATGATATGAACATCATTCATAGCTGTAACAGATCAACTCAACAATATACAAAAGATCTCAACCGCGCAAGAAATAAATAACCACATAAATAATGAATAAACTCCAAAATGATTATGAAATAAATTCACAAAATAATATTCAACATCTGGGAGAAAAGTAAACTTCGGGTCATACAAGCCCGGAATACAAAGTACGACAAAAATGAAAAAATAAAAAAATAACATGAAATAACTATAGTAATCTAATGGTTCAGTTTCATTCTTTAGAAAGTTTTCTCTCCAAGTTCTTGGGTCAAATTTCCTCTGGTACCTGTAAACTCATCAACTAGAGGTGAAAAAAAATTGTTCGTTAGAGCAAGTTACAGACAGCAAGTTGTAGAAGAAAAGAAGCAAGGAAAACATGGTATATCAATAAAGGGTGAACTAGAACTAAAATCAAATAACAGGGTTGATACTAAAAGCAAGGGTCTAGAATTAACGATGCAATAAACAATGATTATAATCAGTGATTCATGGCCAACAACAATAATCATGATCAGGAATGCAAGTGTCAATCCTAGGTTGATTAATATTTTATTATTCTATCTAATGCACGTAATAATACAGTGTCCTATACCACAGATTGGGTGCATGCAAACAGTGAATGTTTAGACTATAGTGGTGAATTCTACAGATCGTCTACTCGGCACAATAATCAATAATTAATAATCAATAATCCACGATCAATAATCCACCATCAATCAAGAACAAGGGGCCCACTCCGAGTACAGACCCCTTCAGAAATCAGCATCCTCGCTGAGCACAGGGCATGCACAACCTACTGCAGGATCTCCTTTCTAGCCGATGTAGAGTGGAGTACACTGATTCTGCTAGCTGCACCGTACCCCGATTCTGCGGGTGGTCCATTATTAAATATTATGTAGTACAACTGCCCACCACAGGCTGCCTCTCAAAAGGCGGTTAACCGAATTGGTGACTCTTGATCATAGACTATTATATTTATATATTATTTTATCCAAGTTTCTTACCGATATGGGACTAATCCCAATACCTTTCTCTTTTTTAAAAGTAAGTTAACATCTGTTGGCTTCTACAAACCAAAAGGCGGGCCCCCCATCTCAATGGATGACGTCAACATCCTAATAAACCAACAGCATCTCATGCTGTTCTTAATTCACGTGGGGCCCCCCATTTTCTTAAATCACTATTCATTTATCAAATTATTACAAGAATGCCATTATGAATCATTTCAACAACCAACTCTTTTACCATTTCAACACACACACACACACACACACACACACACACACACACATATATATATATATATAGGGAAAAAGGGGTATGAGCAACTTGCTCATTTAGTAAATAAGCAATTGATGATGTGGCATACATGTGATTGAGAAATCCTTAAAATGGTTAGTTGTCCAATGTATCACATGAATGCCACATAATCAGTTGCTCATTTACTAAATGAGCAAGTTGCTCATATCCCTTTTACCCATATATATATATATATATATATATATATATATATATATATATATAGCTATTAAGAGCTGGGAAGCTGAGATTCTCAACCATTCAATTGCGATCTGATGGTCAAGATTTGATCCGACTATCAACTGATATGTTGAAGGGCAGAACAGTCATTTCTCAGTTTCTTTCTTTCTCAGATTCAGCTATGCTCTCTCTCTCTCTCTCTCTCTCTCTCTCTTTGATGAATCCAAAAAAAGCTCAGCTTTCCCCCTCTCTCTCTCTTCGACGCGTCGCCCATCTCCATTTTCTGAGCGATTCGAAGCTAGGGTTTTTGATTCGCACATTTCTCATCTCTCCCATTCTCTCTCTTTCTTCGATGCGTCACCCATCTCCGTTTCCTGAGCGATTAGAAGCTAGGTTTTTTGATTTTGGTACATTTTAATGGGAATGGAGTGTTGGGGTTTTGAGGGGTTTGGCTGCTATCGTATCTTCTATTTGATCAAACCCCTTCAAAATGGTCGACGCCCTTTCTCCTGCCTTCGAAACCCCCCATTTCCCCAAAGACCCATCGAAACCCACCCGATCGAAACCCTAACTCCACCTTTCTTCTCCTCCCCGACATCTTCGTTCAGGTATAATTTTGTAAACAATTTTTTTTCCAATTTTTTTTTTCAATTCCCTTATTTTGTAAATTAATTGCTATGCTTTGAAAATTGTTATGTTTTCCATTCACTTGTTCAAACTCTTTATTGTTAATTAATTTTTCAGGTAATGTTTGCATCTCAAGAATAGTGAGTGGAACAAGATGATCAGCTAAAATATCAGGGAAGAATTCGATTCCCATTTATCCATTTTGGGGTTTGGTCTTTCTATATTTTTTTTGTGTTGGTGTAGGCAGTGATGACACACCTTATTATCTGAAAACCCATTTGCAGTTGGTAACTGAGGGCAACTTCTGCATAGGGTTTATGAGTTGCATCTATGGTTACTGCCAGTTTTTTTAGGTTTGATTGTTGATTGGACTTATTTGATAGTTCGATTGGTGGTGGTTCACGTTGTGAGACAAATCGGTATAATTCTATTTTATGTTTGGTTTACTGTTAACCATAACTTTATTATGCTATAGTAGTCTACTAGTCTGTTATATTCATGTGATTGTGAGTTTGCTTCCTCGTTGGATAACATGGATTCTAGTTTTACAAATGATGATGAGATGGATTATGTTTCTGAAGTTGCACACTATGAATCATTTATTTAATGATTTATAGGAGTGACTAGTGATGAATTAATCCTATCTGAGCTTTATTTTTCCTCATTGGTTATAAGTGATGATGAGATGGATTATGTTTCTGAAGTTGCACACTGTGATTTAATGATTAATAGGAGTGACTAGTGATGAAATAATCCTATCGGAGCTTTACGATTGTCACTTCACAAAATTTTGCTAAATTCAGAGAATGATGACTGATGAGATAGATTTTGAACATGTCATGCAGTGGAATGGAATTTTTCAGTTGCAGCAATTATGCAGCAGAAGCAATTTGGCTCTTTACATCAGGAAATGGAATTTTGCTTTCATGTTATATTTTCCCTTATTCAATCCTATCAGGAAATAGAGTTTTGCAGTAGCATCAATTTTCGGATTCGTCAAAGAGAGAGAGAGAGAGAACGGGAGAGAGTAGCTGAATCTGAGAAAGAAAGAAGCTGAGAAATGACTGTTTTACCTTTCAACATATCAGTTGATAGTCAGATCAAATCTTGGTTAAACAGAATACCGAACTCTCTTTGACAAATCCGATGGTCAAGATTTGATCCGACTATCAACTGATATGTTGAAGGGCAAAACAGTCATTTCTCAGCTTCTTTCTTTCTCAGATTTAGCTACTCTCTCCCGTTCTCTCTCTCTTTGGCGAATCCGAAAATTGATGCTACTGCAAAACTCCATTTCCTGATAGGATTGAATAAGGGAAAATATAACATGAAAGCAAAATTCCATTTCCTGATGTAAAGAGCCAAATTGCTTCTACTGCATAATTGCTGCAACTGAAAAATTCCATTCCACTGTATGACATGTTCAAAATCTATCTCATCAGTCATCATTCTCTGAATTTAGCAAAATTCAGTGAAGTGACAATCGTAAAGGTCCGATAGGATTATTTCATCACTAGTCACTCCTATTAATCATTAAATCATAGTGTGCAACTTCAGAAACATAATCCATCTCATCATCACTTATAACCAATGAGGAAAAATAAAGCTCATATAGGATTAATTCATCACTAGTCACTCCTACAAATCATTAAATAAATGATTCATAGTGTGCAACTTCAGAAACATAATCCATCTCATCATCACTTGTAAAACTAGAATCCAAGTTATCCAATGAGGAAGTAAACTCATAATCAAATGAATATAACAGACTAGTAGATTACTATAGCATAATAAAGTCATGGTTAATAGTATACCAAACATAATATAGAATGATACCAATTTGTCTCACATCGTGAACCACCACCAATCGAACTATCAAATAAATCCAATCAACAATCAAACCTAAAAAAAACTGGCAGTAACCATAAATGCAACTCATAAACCCTATGCAGAAGTTGACCTCAGTTACCAACAACAAATGGGTTTTCAGATAATAAGGTGTGTCATCACTGCCTACACCAACACAAAAAAAATATAGAAAGACCAAACCCCCAAAATGGATAAATGGGAATCGAATACTTCCCTGACATATTGTAGCTGATCATCTTATTCCACACACTATTCTTGAGATGCAAACATTACCTGAAAAATTAATTAATAATAAAGAGTTTGAACAAGTGAATGAAAAACATATAACAATTTTCAAAGCATAACAATTAATTTACAAAATAAGAGAATTGAAAAAAAAAATTGGAAAAAAACTTGTTTACAAAATTATACCTGAACGAAGATGTCGGGGAGGAGAAGAAAGGTGGAGTTAAGGTTTCGATCGGGTGGGTTTCGATGGGTTTTTGGGGAAATGAGGGATTTTGAAAGCAGGAGAAAGGGGCGTCGACCATTTTGAAGGGCTTTGATCAAATAGAAGATTCGATAGCAGCTAAACCCTTCATGTAACACCCCGTGTTACTTTCAAAATATATATATATATATATATATATATATATATATATATATATAGGGTAAAAGGGATATGAGCAACTTGCTCATTTAGTAAATGAGCAAGTGATGAGGTGGCATGCATGTGATACGTTGAGTATCTAACCACTTTTAGGATTTCCCAATCACATGTATGCCACCTCATCACTTGCTCATTTACTAAATGAGCAAGTTGCTCATATCCCTTTTACCCATATATATATATATATATATATATATATATATATATATATATATATATATATATATATATATATATATGGTATGAGATTTGTTATAAACTGATGGTAATAAAAATGGAATGGTATTAAGATGGTGGGGGCGACGTGATTAATACAGCATGAAGGTTGTATGCTGTTGATGACGTGGCGGTATACGAGGAAGGGGCCCACCATGAATTAATAGCCAAGGTGCTGTTATATAAGCGCCTTTGATGTTGATGACATGGCCTTGGTGAAAAGGTAAGTTTGGCATATATATCCCATATCGGTAATTTCCAGAAAATAAATAATATATAATTAACAAAGCCTACGATCAAGAGTCACCTAATCGGTTAACCAACTTTTGAGAGGCAGCCTGTGGTGGGCAGTTGTACTACATAGTATCTAATTTGTCTTATAAATTGTATAAATTGTCTGAGCTAGAGGCAGGGGCATTACAAATGGTATCAGAGCTGACTTTCGACACCGAGTGTGGAGCATGTCTTATAGTCGGGCGATGGGTTGACTGCGTCAGCAGCGATTCATCGGGCGGTGGGTTGACTGCATCGGTAGCGATTCATCGGGACTATAGACCCAGTCGTCGGACTGTGGTTACTTGTTATAATTAGTCTGGCGAGACTATATACCCAGTCGTCGGACTGTGGTTGCCCAGAGAGGGTAGATAGAAGAGCAGATGCTCCACATCGGCTAGAAAGGAGACCTGCACCATATTGTGCATGCCCGTGCTCAGCGAGGACGCTGATTTCTGAAGGGGGGGTGTCTGTAACAGCCCGTGTTACTTTCAATATATATATATATATATATATATATATATATATATATATATATATATATATATATATATATATATATATATATATATATATATATATATATATATATATATATATATGTATGTATGTATGTATGTATGTATGTATGTATGTATATATGGTAAGGGATTTGTTATAAACTGATGGTAATAAAAATGGAATGGTATTAAGATGGTGGGGACCACGTGATTAATACAGCATGAAGGTTGTATGTTGTTGATGACGTGGCGGTATATGAGGAGGGGGCCCACCATGAATTAACAGCCAAGGTGCTGTTATATAAGAACCTTTGATGTTGATGACGTGGCCTTGGTGAAAAGGTAAGTTTGGCATATATATCCCATATCGGTAATTTCCAGAAATTAAATAATATATAAATAACAAAGCCTATGATCAAGAGTCACCTAATCGGTTAACCAATTTTTGAGAGGCAGCCTCTGGTGGGCAGTTGTACTACATAGTATCTAATTTGTCTTATAAATTGTATAAATTGTCTGAGCTAGGGGCAGGGGCGTTACACTTCAAAATCCCAACACTCCATTTCCCATTAAAATGGACCAAAATCAGAAATCCTAGCTTCGAATCGCTCAGGAAACGGAGATAGGCGACGCATCGAAGAGAGAGAGAGAGAGATAACGGGAGAGATGAGAAATGAGCGAATCAGAAACCCTAGCTTCGAATCGCTCAGGAAATGGAGATGGGCGACACGTCGAAGAGAGAGAGAAGGGGAGAGCTGAGCTTTTTTTGGATTTGTCAAAGAGAGAGAGAGAGAGAACGGGAGAGAGTAGCTGAATCAGAGAAAGAAAGAAGCTGAGAAATGACTGATTTGCCCTTCAACATATCAGTTGATAGTCGGATCAAATCTTGACCATCGGATCGCAATCGAACGATTGAGAATCTCAGCTCTCGATAAGAATCTCAGCTTCCCAGCTCTTAATAGAATTACTATATATATATATATATATATATATATATATATATATATATATATATATATATATATATATATATATATATATATATACTTATATTATACTTTAAAAATTACGGGATGTTACACTTAATACTCCAGCTTGTTAATATTTTATTATACTCAAATGTGAACATGCAATGGGTAAAAAAGCTTTGTAGTGATTTCAAGGAGATGGCAAGGCAATGCAATCCATGGTATTACTAATTCTATTCACTAGATGCAAAGTCAAACATGGATACACTTAAAAACACAAAACACACATTCTGGACAGCAAGACGTTGCTGTACAAAAATTAACTTTCCCATTTCTATAGGAAAGAAAACCAGGTTTTGTCAGGGGTTATGAATACTAGACTCCCTTCCGATTCCAACGCATATTCACACGACATATTATAACTACATTAGCTAGGTGTTTAATTTCATTCTTTACTGATTACATGTACATACTCGATTCTGAAAATTAAAACCTAGCAGTGTTAAAAATATGATAACTTACAGTTTATAAATCAGAATTTAGATCTGTAAAAATTTCTGGAAAACAGATTCAAAGTGATACAAATGTTGTTTAAAAAGTTCTACTTAATTATAATAGCAAATAGGTCAAACCTCAAAACAATATGCAATAAACAACATGCCAGCAAATTGATTATTATTAATTAGCAATAAACGAAGTACACATGCATATGAATTAATAGCAAATAATTAACAGGAATTTATAATCAATCATAAGGTTAAAATTCTACTGTTAATGAGACAAACCATTATTATTAACACAGCATAAACATCATATCCAGTCGAAAAGCATTCAATCATTATTTTCTATATAACATGTTTCTATTCTATGTATTTGTGTAGTGTATGCATATAATGATGTATAACAAGGCTTGGATTTGAATCAAAGAAAATGGCACGTGAAGAGGACTACTACTTGGTTTCGCTGATAAATTCGTAATAGTCTCTTGAAGAGTACCAAACAAATAGAATATGATGATTGAAATGGAAACCACTTGCGAAGATCAAAGAAAATCCTTGAACAAGAATAATAAACTAGTTCAAGGGAAACTTGCCTTATAGATGATGATTCTGAGTATGAAAGAATAACAGGAATAAGAGAGGTTCAGGGCGGTGACAACACGTACAACAACAGCAAGACAACAACACACAGTGGCGAACGCAGCAAAAGCAACTGCAACGCAGTGAACACAGGCGACAAAGTTCGGTGTGAAGATGAGGCACTGTGATGGTGGCGAGATGGTCCTGGCATCGGGTGCTGTCGAGGAGGCACAGCAACAAGAAATAATAGCGATGGCGAACAGCAATGGCAAAGACTCGGGGTGGCGGTCGTGATCTGCAATGGAGGCTCGGTGATCAAGGGTGCTACTGTCGGCGGCGAGAAGGAAGAACAGCAAGAAGAAGCAGCAACAATGGGGTGGTGGTTGTTGTGCTGCGGTGGTCGGAGTGCAGCCAAGGAGCGGCGGGGTGTTGTTGGGGTGATACAGGGTCGCCGAGGAGTGCGGGGCTGCCAGCGATGAGGGTGATCGGCGAGGGGACTGCGGGGTGTGTAGTAGCGGAGCGGTGGAGAGAGGCAGCAAGGGAGTTGGGTGCACTAGCTTTGGTGGTTGTTGTCGGAGGATGAAGGTGGCGGTGGTGGCACGAGGTGCAGCGGGTGTTGTCGAGGGGGTGCTGCAGTCGAGGGCCGAGCGATGATGGGGTGAAGAAGACGATGCCGGTGATGGCGGTGAGGGACACAGCAGTAGGGGAGAAGAGGTGGTGCTTCGGGGTTGCTGCCGATGGCGGTCGTGGGGACTACAGCGACGCAGTGGCGAAGGGGGAGATGCAAAAACAATGGCGAGGGGCTACGGTGGAAGAGGCAGGGTGTGCAGCAGATAGAGGGGCTTCGATGGGTTCGGTGGTGAACAGGGGAGGGCGAAGGCGATGAGGGGCAGGGAGGACTGGAGGTCGACGGCAATGGCAGAGGTTGTCGACGGGGCGTGAGGTGGTTATGGGTTGATGGAGATGGGTTCTCCGGGTTGCGGCGAGGCTCGACAGATGCAGTGGAGGTCAACGAATGGAGGATAGGGGCTCGGTGGTGGTCGCGGTGAAGATGGAGACGAGGACAGGGCGGTAAGGTGCTGCAGCAAGGGCGAGGTCGAGGATGGAGGGACGATGGAGATCAACCGGGGTTGGGTTTCGAAGTCGAACATGGGAAGAAAAAAGATTAGGCGGCAAGGGGAAGATTAGATTAGATGATAATTAATTAGGGTTAAGATAATAATTAGTATATATACAGAGAAACAATATGTGGGTTAAGGTTACGGGTTAACGGGTTTGGGTTTAGGATTATATGGTTTTAATATAAATAATTAAATAGGAATGGGATATTGGGTTAACAGGTTTGGGTTTTAGAATTATTAGGTTTATAAATTGGGTTAAAACCAATAAAAAGATCTATAATAATAGCATGAAGTTTTATGCTTTACAAAAATAATCAATAATAAATATTAGTTAAATAATTGATTACTACTAAAATATAATTTATGGGTTCTAGAAATAATTGAGTGAGCAGATAGATGCAATTGAGTTTAAAAGAACAAGGTTTATTTGAGTTTCAAAATAATGATTAGATAAAATATATATTAAAATGGATTAAAATCTATGAGCTTTCACAAATTAATAAACAATCAAAGAAATAATAATAATAATAATAATAATAATAATATATTATGATTGTTTTACAATATTAAAATTATTTGAAAATAAGTAAAAATACAATTAATGAATATAAATGGACTTTAATACGAGATCCAAAATAAATTTAAAACAAATTTTTTTTAAGAAAACGGAAATTTTTGTAAAGAATCCAAATGCAGATTATACACAGAAAAATATGTATCAGTGGAAATGAGGGTTACAGTTCATTTAATCATAGTAAATAACACAATAAATAAAATGCTTCATATATGAAATAAATGTCATGATACAATGTAAAGTAGCAAGGTCAATATAAGGTTGGCTTCTAAGGCATACACCAACATCTTCTTCTATTCGGCATTCAATAAAATCATATCATTGTTTGGAGCCATTACATTGATTATATAGAGATATAGAGAAACCCTAATTGTCCATGCTTGAAACGAAAACCATCTCATGTATACTGAAGAGATAGTCGTACGATCTGTTGGTTATATCATAATTATCAACATGGTCTAACATGGAGTACAAATTGGGCTTTAATCGAATCCACAAGACCTACACCCATATCTACAAACAGCCGCAACGCGGTCAACTGCCGAGAGTGCAGTCAGCCGTATTTGTCTCCTGCCAAACCCAAGGTTGTTGCCTATTGCTTCCAAACTATTTCCAATCGCCTCGATTCCTCTTGTCACTTCCCCGTCTTCTCTTCACATCGAATATAGTAAGCAAGACATATAAATCCAACATTGTGCATATGTTTATGTTTTCTTCTTATATATTTGTCATCCAAGTGCAGTCTACAACTATATATAAAACACATATTTTGAAATAGTTTTAAAAATTTTGAGAAAACCAATTATGGCACATTCTTCAGTAAACGTCACATCTAAGGCTTTATGTTGTCGATGGCTCTTCCTGAAAACTTATTGTATATAAGTATCGTCACTTTGATAGGTCTCATATTAAACCGTTCGGAGCAGACTAGCTAAAATTTCCTATTGGGATCAACCTAACCATTTAGCAAACATCTTAAGCTTATCTTTCTCTATCATGCTAAAGTAAATGAAATGAAAATATATTGTCTTCTGTAACAAGTTAATTCCATGGTTGCTTAAAGCGAGATCACGTTCGAGATAAGATTTGACTATATTTGTGAATATTTTTTTTTGCAACAGGAGAAAATAGTGGCGAAATCCGTTCTTTTAGGAGGAAAATTGCCTTAGCGTAATATTTATTTTTCTCAATTATATGGATTTATTAATGTTGATTCTTGATTTTGATGATTACAACACACTGCAACATGTATCTATGCTATACTATATAATTGCAGGTTGTATACACACAGGCCTCATTTCTATACAGCTGAACAAATGAACAAGCACAAGCTCTGGATATTGACAAAGGCTTCACTCAAAGACTCAAGTCAAGACCTGTTTCAATGACATTTATTGTTTTCTTGTAAAACAAATGTAATATTTTTTATTTTGAGTCTTAGAATGATGTACAGCCTTGTTACACACATATACACTCACATATAACTCATTCTAAATGTGTGTCTTTTCAAAACCAAAAGTCAAAACAGCTTGAACTAGATTAGCTGTTGAGTACCAGTCGACTGCCACTTGCTCCAGTCGACTGAGTTAGTACAAAACTGCCTAATCTTATTCAAACTCTGATCAGTCGACTCATTATGGCAACCCAGTCGACTGTTCAAGTGCGTTTGACAGTTTTATGTTTTTAAAATCGCCTTTTCAAATTCAAATCATTTTTTCCCGTTGGATGACAGTTGGAGCAAATGTTCCCAACGTCCATTGTATCTAACTCTATAAATAGAGGTTAGAATCCACTGTAAAAAATTCACTATACTCCAAGCATTTTTTGAGATATTAAGTTTTCATACTTTCAAGAGATTAAAGCTTTCAATTCACTAAGACTTGGTTCTCTGTCTTTAGTCCAGTATAACATTTGATTTCGTTCTGGACTAGATATAGAAGTCAACCATTTAGCCACATACTATATCACAATCACAAACAAGGCTATAGGTTGATTGTAAACAATTTTTATTGTTTTCTTTTCCTCTTGGTTGGAGAGTAGGACTCTAGGGTGTAGAGTCAGGTTTGTTACTCTTGGTGGAAGAGTGGGTTGCTTTCTCTGGTTGAGAGAAAGGACTACGGGTTAGACAAGGTTGTTGTCTGAACACCGTAGGGTATTCTTGTAAACTTTTTTCAAGAATAGTGAAAATCTCAAGTGGGTTACTTGGGGACTAGATGTAGGTCGGAAGGACCGAACCAGGATACATCGTGCGCACTCTGTGGTTGTATCTCTCTACTTGCATTTATATTTTCTCAGTTTTTATTTTTACTGTGAAACTTGTCTGGACAGTCGACTGAGTACTTGATACGTTGACTGGTCAGACTCGTATAATCTGAAAGTTTTCTGTATGTTAAGTCGACTGTCTCAACTTTAAGTCGACTTCACAGACCTGTTTAAATTACTTTTTTATTTTGTTAATTCAGTCGACTGGTTTATTCCTTAAGTCGACTGTACAGAAGAAAAATCTCTATTCCGCAATTTAATTTCTTATAAACACTATTCACCCCCCCTCTAATGTTTGTTGCCCTGCCTACAAGATCCAACACTTGGTATCAGAGCGAGGTTAAGGGCTATGGCAACTACTTCAAATGCAAATCAGTACCATGAAGACCAATCTACACAAAGGCCACCTCTCTTCGATGGCACAAATTACAATTATTGGAAGTGCAGAATGAAGATCTACCTTCAATCCATCAATTATGAAATATGGAACATGACTGAAACAGAATACAATGCTCCTACGATTCCATATGCACAATGGAATGATGATATGAAGAACCAAACAATGAATAATGCAAAAGCAATGAATGCATTATTTTGTGATCTTACAAAGGAGGAGTTCAATCGTGTGTCAAATTCAATAATCGCACATCAAATCTGGCACACACTCGAGGTAACTCATGAAAACAAAGTGAAAGAATCTAAAATATCTGTTCTTGTTCACAGGTTTGAAATGTTCCGCATGAAGGAAAATGAAAGTGTGTCCAAAATGATTACCAGATTTACTGACATTACAAACTCACTTGTGGCACTTGGGAAAATATACACTCAAGAAGAGATGGTGAGAAAAGTTCTTCGTGCACTTACTCCTGAATGGGAAAAGAAGACCACTGCAATAGAAGAGGCCAATGATCTATCACAACTTTCTCTTGAGAATCTTGTGGGAAATCTAATGTCTTATGAGGTTCAAATTGAAGAAAGAAAGAAGGATGCAGAACCACAACAGTCCAAGAAGAAATCATTAGCATTTAAAGCCATGACAGACTCAGAAGATGAAGAAGAAGATGAGGAGGAGATAGCCATGTTCACAAGGAGATTCAAAAAATTTCTAAAGAAAGGTAAGTTCAATTCGAAATTTAGAGATTCTAATGATACTCCAACTTGTTTCAGGTGTAACAGAACAGGTCATATGAAGAAGGATTGTCCTCTAGAAAATAAAAAGTCTAAGGGAAAGACATCCAACTTCAAGAAGGATAAATACACTAAGAACAAGTTTGCCAAAAACAAAAAGACATATCAAGCAACTTGGGATGACAGCGATTCTTCTTCAGAAGAAGAAATTGATGAAACCAACGAGATTGCGAACATGTGTTTCATGGCATCACAGAATCAAGTAAGTAATGATTATGATTCAGATGATTTACTCGATGTGTTCAATGAAATTTTTCAAGAATTGAAAAAGGAAAAGATTAGAGTTAAGAACCTAGAGAAAGTTAATCAAACACTTTCTCAAGAGAATCTTAACCTTGATAAAGAAGTAAAATCTTTAAATTCTCGTATTTCAAGTTTAGATATGAATCTTGAGTCTCTAAAGAAGAATTATGAAGAAATTTCCAAGAACGTATCTAAGTTCAATAAACGAAAAGAGAATTTAAACGATGTTCTTCAAAATCAAGTAAAATCTAGTCAAAAATTCGGACTTGGTTTTAAAAAGTCTCTTGTAAAGGATCTTTCTTCTCAAAACACTAGTATAAATAAACCTGAATCTATTTCTAGTGTTAAACATAAACTTTATGAGTTTTTTGAAAAGCCTAAGCTTGTAAGTTTTATTGATAAATCTAAAGTTCAGCCAAGTCGACTGAGTCCATCCACCAGTCGTCTGTCCAGAGGTACTGAGTCTTATTTAACAAGACCAAAACCTCTTATAAGTCGACCTACATTATCTTCCAGTCGACTGACATACAGTAGAAGTCGACTGAAGGATGTTATAAAGTCGACTGGACAGAGCAAACTTGTATGGGTTCCAGTCAATTTGAGTTTGAATGATAGAACTGCTTATATCAACTCATATATGTTAAATGTATGTAATTCTGTGAATTTTATTCCTGCTTATGGAGGAAAATCAAACTCATTATGGGTTTGGTTTCCTACAAACTAATATGTTTTGGACCCAAAGAAAAGGGTACCATATTCACATTGAATATCTTATAGGTACCAAAGAAAGACCGTTGGATACTTGACAGTGGATGTTCAAAGCATATGACTGGTCATGCCAATCTCCTATCCACCATACAAAGCATCAATGGAGGAACAGTTACCTTTGGTGACAACAATAAAGGAAAAGTCATAGGAATCGGCATGGTTGGTAAAAACACTAACCCTACTATAGAAAATGTTTTGCTAGTTAATGGACTAAAACATAATTTGTTAAGTATTAGTCAATTATGTGATAAAGGTTATAAAATTGTATTTGAAAAAGATGCTTGCTTAATTTATGATTCTACTATGCAAAACATTATTTTTCAAGGCTTTCGCAAAAACAATATTTATGAATTATGTTTGAATACAAATGAGTTTTCAAATAATTTTTGTTTAATAGCTTCTAATAATGATTCTTGGCTTTGGCATAGACGATTTGGTCATGTGAATATGAAAAATCTCTCTAAAATATCTAAGTATAACCTAGTTAAAGGACTGCCAAAACTATCCTTTAAAAAGAATAAGTTATGTAATGCATGTCAACTAGGAAAACAAATTAAATCCACTTTTAAAACAAAAGAAGTAATTTCTACTAGTAGGCCACTCGAGTTAATTCATATGGATTTATTTGGCCCTACTAGAGTTGCTTCTTTAAATAAAAGTAGATATGTATTTGTTTTAGTAGATGATTTTTCACGATTCACCTGGACTTTCTTCTTAAAACATAAAAATGAAGCTTTTGGTGAATTTGCAAATTTTTGTAAACGAATTCAAAATCAAAGATCTCTAACCATAGTTACTATTAGAAGTGATCATGGTGGAGAATTTGAAAATGAAACGTTTACAGAATATTGCAACAAGAATGGTATAACACATTCATTTGCATTTCCTAGGGCTTCACCACAAAATGGAGTGGTTGAAAGGAAAAATAGGACTTTGCAAGAATGCGCACGTACCATGCTTGTTGAAAGCAATTTACCTAAGTATTTTTGGGTTGAAGCTATTGCTACAGCTTGTTATGTTTTAAACAGGATTCTAATAAGACCTAAGCTAAAGAAGACTTGTTATGAGTTATTTTTTAACAAAATTCCTAAAGTCTCTTACTTTAAAACATTTGGTTGTAAGTGTTTTATTCTGAACACTAAAGATAATTTAGATAAATTTGATCCTAGATCTAATGAAGGTATCTTTATAGGATACTCAAATAGGAGTAAAGCATATAGAATTTTCAACAAGTCAACAATGACTATTGAAGAATCAATGCATGTTACATTCGACGAATCTCTGCCTTCATCAAATTTAATTAAAGATGATGAAACTGATTCATCACCTTTAAAGAAAGTAATTACATCTTTAGAACAAACTAGTCTCGCAGATAGGTCGACCGATAAGGATATCAAGTCGACTGATATAAACCAGTCGACTGAGGAACTTGTCAAGTCGACTGATCCTATTGTGATATCTTCAACTTTACCAAAATCTTTTGTTGAAGTTAGAGATCATCCTCATGACTTAATAATTGGTGACATCTCCCATGGTATTCAGACACGATCCCATATTAATATGATATCTCATACAGCCTTCTTGTCGGATTTTGAACCAAAAAATATACAAGAAGCATGTGAGAATGAATTTTGGATGAATACCATGCATGATGAGTTAAACCAATTAATAAGGAATGATGTATGAGATTTAGTTTCACGACCTCCTGATCATACTATTATTGGTACCATATGGGTATTCAAAAATAAGTTAGATGAATCAGGACAAGTTGTTAGGAACAAAGCAAGACTAGTTGCTCAAGGATATAATCAAGAAGAAGGCATAGATTTTGATGAAACATATGCTCCTGTTGCTAGATTAGAATCAATTCGTATTTTATTATCTTTTGCTTGTTTCATGAATTTTATACTTTATCAAATGGATGTTAAAAGTGCTTTTCTTAATGGATTTATAAAAGAGAATGTTTATGTTAAACAACCACCAGGTTTTGAACATGAACAATTCCCAAACCATGTTTATAAATTGAAAAAGGCTTTATACGGTCTTAAACAAGCACCACGTGCTTGGTATGATCGATTGAAAACTTTTCTTTTAAAAACAGGGTTTGAGATAGGTAAAGTAGATACTACTTTGTTTATTAAGAGAATTAAGAATGATATTTTAATCATACAAATATATGTTGATGATATAATTTTTGGTTCTACTAATAATAATCTATGTCAAGAGTTTGCTAACACCATGAAAAACGAGTTTGAGATGAGTCACATGGGTGAACTCAATTATTTCCTTGGACTACAAATTAAACAGTCTTCAAATGGCATATTTATTAATCAAGGAAAATATGCAAAGGAATTACTCAAACGGTTTAACATGGATAGTACAAGTAGTAAATCCACACCTATGGCTACTACCACTACCCTTGACAAAGATATATTAGGTAAGAATGTCGATCAGAAACTCTATCGAGGTATGATTGGCTCACTCTTATATATAACCGCTAGAAGACCAGATATTATGTTCAGTGTATGTTTGTGTGCTAGATATCAATCTAGTCATAAAGAATCTCATTTAAAAGCTGTGAAACAAATTTTAAGATATATTAAAGACACATCTGATTATGGTTTATTCTATCCACGTACAGATAATTTCCAACTTTTGTCGTACAGTGATGCTGATTTTGCTGGTAGTAAAACTGATCGCAAGAGCACTAGTGGGACATGTCACTTTTTGGGACATTCACTAGTTTCTTGGTACAGTAAAAAGCAAAATTCGGTATCCCTATCTACTACAGAAGCTGAATATATCACTGCAAGTTTGGCTTGTGCACAGATTTTATAGATGAAGCAAATCTTATTAGATTATGGTATTTGTTTTGAAAAACCTTCAATAATGTGTGATAATACCAGTATAATTAACTTATCTAAAAATCCGGTTCAACATTCACGTTCGAAACATATTGATATTCGACATCATTTTCTGCGTGATCATGTTTTAAAAGGAGACATATCTTTAGACTCTATCTCTACTGATAAACAAGTAGCTGATATCTTTACAAAACCCCTTAAAGAAGATACTTTTATTATCTTAAGAAGAGAACTAGGGATATGTAATTTTCTTGATATTTGTTGAAAACATTCCTTTTAAGTCGACTTGTATATGATATTCAGTCGACTGTCACATATTTTTTATATACTTATTTGCCTCTCTGACCAGTCGACTGAGGTTTCACCAAGTCAACTGATCAGTTGTTATAATGATTTATTTTTTCTCGACTAAGTCGACTGTACCTAAATACCAGTCGACTATAGCGAATCAGTATGTCTTCAACTTCGAATCGTCACACAGTTTTGAGACAATTTTTATCCTTTGACTCATTCTTGACTTCATTTGAGCCGTTGATCTCATTTACTCTCAATCTTAGTCGTTCGCTTTTGATAAAACCCTCTTCACTGCCTCCATCTTTTTCACTTTGACTTTTACCCAATTTTAAGATCTGAAACCCTAAGGAGAACAGAGGAAGATCGAGAGTCGACTACCGGATCTGCTGCTTGGATCTGCTGTTTGGAACTGCTGATTTCCAACTTCTTTTGCTGTTTTGATTCTCTTCTCTTTGTTGGTATACTCTTTTCCATTTCCTCTTTTTAATGGCACCGAAAAGATCTAAGACCTCCCATGTAGATGATAGTTCTTCTTCTAAGGACTATTCCCAGTATCTTAGGAGTCCTGATATCCTGGAGAAATGGTATCTTATTTGTACCATTATGATTTTTCCAGGTAGATTTGTAAATTTCAATGATCTAGATAGGTTCAATCTTATTTTCCTATTTCAAAATTGTAGTCTTTATGACTTTTTATCATTGGAAAATCAACCTCACTACTACCCGCAACTCATTTATCTTTTTTATACTAATATGAGAGTAGTTCAATCGGATGAAGGAGAAGTCATTGTTTATTCTTCTGTAAAAAATAAGAAGATTAAACTCATATCCGAGCGAATTAATCTTATTATGGGTATTGATGATGAGGGACTTGATTTAGGTGAGATCATTTTAGATGATGCATTTATCTTGTCTAAAATCTTTTTGCCAAACCATGGACCCCCCATGTCTAATAAATCTATCACCCCTATTGCAAAACTTGTTGCAAGAATACTATCATATAATATTCTTCCCAAAACAGGGAGTTTGATCAGTATTCCATGGAATTGCAACAAGCGGTATATGCAATTTTTGGTAAAATAGATATCAATTGGGGTCATGTCATCTTTTCTAGACTCCACAAGTCTCATACTCACTTTCTACCTTTTGGTGGTCTGCTCACTAGTGTCTTCCTTGCTTATGATATTGATCTCGACTCCGAGACCAATGTGGTTAAGCATTATGAGTGCTTCGATCGTGCTAGTTTAGCACGCATGAAGCTTCTTGATCCTTCCCCTAGATATTCCCCTAGGCCTACTCCCCACACCCAAGTTCCTTTAGCAACTTCTGCTAGACCATCTTCAGCCTCCAGCTCTTCTCGTCCTCGTGCTGATTTTGATGATCCACGTAGTCTATATCATGCTGTTAACTATCTCATGGATCGTCAAGATACCCTTGATTCCCATATTGATTCCCTTGAATCCAAAATCTCCCATCTGACTCAGTTATTTACCACTCAATTTCCACCTCCGTCTCAAGATGTTGATGACGACGACGAAGACGGAGATTGCTGATTTTTTTGTTTTCTTTACTATGTATTTCCTTTCTTGCGTTTTTCTTTATGTTGTTACTTTTGTAAGACTTCATTATTTTTTGTAAGACAAAGTTCTTCAGTTATACTCTTGTGTCTTTTTGTTGATGACAAAGGGGGAGACAACCTCATGTTCTTCAAAAATGTCTTTTCAAGTTCTATTAAGTCGACTGATTAGTTCTTAAGTTGACTGATACACTATGTATGACTGATTAGTTCTTAAGTCGACTGATACACTATGTATGCATTATGTGCTTTTAATAGGGGGAGCATATCAATGGTTGTATGATTGTATGCTTGTATTATTTTTTTTAGCTATTGTGTTGTCATCATCAAAAAGGGGGAGAATGTTGATTCTTGATTTTGATGATTACAACACACTGCAACATGTATCTGTGCTATACTATATAATTGCAGGTTGTATATACACAGGCCTCATTTCTATATAGCTGAACAAACGAACAAGCACAAGCTCTGGATATTGGCAAAGACTTCACTCAAAGACTCAAGTCAAGACCTGTTTCAATGACATTTATTGTTGTCTTGTAAAACAAATGTAATATTTTTTATTTTGAGTCTTAGAATGATGTACAGCCTTGTCACACACACATACACTCACATATAACTCATTCTAAATGTGTGTCTTTTCAAAACCAAAAGTCAAAACAGCTTGAACTAGATTAGCTGTTGAGTACCAGTCTACTGCCACTTGCTCCAGTCGACTGAGTTGGTACAAAACTGCCTAATCTTATTCAAACTCTGATCAGTCGACTCATTATGGCAACCCAGTCGACTGTTCAAGTGCGTTTGACAGTTTTATGTTTTTAAAATCGCTTTTTCAAATTCAAATCATTTTTTTCCGTTGGATGACAGTTGGAGCAACTGTTTCCCAACGTCCAGTGTATCTAACTCTATAAATAGAGGTTAGAATCCACTGTAAAAAATTCACTATACTCCAAGCATTTTTTGAGATCTTAAGTTTTCATACTTTCAAGAGATTAAAGCTTTCAATTTACTAAGACTTGGTTCTCTGTCTTCAGTCCAGTATAACATTTGATTTCGTTCTGGGCTAGATATAGAAGTCAACCATTCAGCCACGTACTATATCACAATCACAAACAAGGCTATAGGTTGATTGTAAATATTTTTTATTGTTTTCTTTTCCTCTCGGTTGGAGAGTAGGACTCTAGGGTGTAGAGTCAAGTTTGTCACTCTTGGTGGAAGAGTGAGTTGCTTTCTCTGGTTGAGAGAAATGACTACGGGTTAGACAAGGTTGTTGTCTGAACGCCGTAGGGTATCCTTGTAAACTTTTTTCAAGAATAGTGGAAAACTCAAGTGGGTTACTTGGGGACTGGATGTAGGTCGGAAGGACCGAACCAGGATATATCGTGTGCACTCTGTGGTTGTATCTCTCTACTTACATTTATATTTTCTCAGTTTTTGTTTTTGCTGTGAAACTTGTTTGGACAGTCGACTGAGTACTTGATAGGTCGACTGGTCAGATTCGTATACTCTGAAAGTTTTCTGTATGTTAAGTCGACTGTCTCAATTTTAAGTCAACTTCACAGACCTGTTTAAATTACTTTTTCATTTTTTTAATTCAGTCGACTGGTTTATTCCTTAAGTCGACTGTACAGAAAAAAAATCTCTATTCCGCAATTTAATTTCTTATAAACACTATTCACCCCCCCTCTAGTGTTTGTTGCCCTGCCTACCGGATCCAACAATTAAATCATGCTTTTATTCATCATTTAAAAGTGAGTTTACAATATTTATTTATTTTACTTATTCATCATCTAAACTTTGTCCTTTAAAAATTGTTCTACGATTCTGAGCTACTTCCAAGGTCATTGGGCCTACAAGGGTCTTAATTCCAGGGCTCTTACTTAGTTACTCTTAAATTGGGTCTTAGCTGCTTAGTTAGGACCCTTCATTGAGCCTACAAGGCGTCAACTTTTCGAAAGCAACTAGGAAACTTTTGGATGGAAGACCATAAACTAATTTTCTTTATAATTGAGAAATTTTGTTTTATTTATTTTGAAATGTACCCTTCTTTTCTTTTACTAGCAAAAAATAACGTAATCAAACTTATTTTCTACTTTAAACAGAACTTATTGTTGTTAAACTCATTGTTAATTAAACAAGGTACCAAGAATATGGTTTTGATATGCTATATTAATCTGTTGATTTTATTGCGCTCTAGAATTAATGATTCTTCGTTTCGTATACATTTTATGTTTACATGAAAAAAAATTCTGATTGGTGAAAACAATTCAAAGGTTAATCAACCTTTTATTTTATTTTTATAGACCTATTGAAGGATTTAATACCAGCTCATACTCTGCAATTCCAACACATAATCTCATATTCAATAAAAAAATAGTATTGACCAAGTAATTTTTTAATTTTTTTAGTTTCGTGTTTTCTCTTTTGATCTTCTTACTACAAATTTGGAAATAATCAGATTTTACTCAGTCTAGTTTAAGAAAAGAGAGAAAGAAATACCATAGTTTTAAACTCAGCTCAAGCAAATATAATAAAATTTACTCCAATTTTCGTTTACAGTTTTAAAAGATAAGTATAACAACATTAGTTTTCCGTTCACAATCCAATAGTTGTCACCTTGAAGATTAAAAGGTTTAAAGAGTTAGATATATAGATAGCCACATCAAAATGATATTTTTTTGCACTTTTTATTGTAGCAACCACCTTTAAGGAGAATGTCATCTTTATATCTTATATAATTTTTATCTGATTCTTAAACTTTGCATAGTGATAAAGTGCACAACTTTTGTTTCTTTTTTCTTCTTCTTAATTAAATATTGCTATAAGTTAAAGTTTTGAAATTATCGTGCAGTTTTACAGTCTCTCATAATTGATTTGGTCTGTGCAATATTGCACATGGGATATACTAGTAACAACTTAAACTATATGATCAAACTAACCTGAACAACCTGTCCTGGATCACTGTGCTCTGGAAATCAGTCATATGACATCTTTTAATAGTCTTGTAAATTTGACACGTATCATCTATTTAAACAGCATAATTTAAAAATAATATCATAAATCATTTATAAGTTTAGAAATAGGTACAAAAAGATGAATATAAATCATCTTCTATTTTTAAATTTATCCTCCTCTTCTACCATATAATTACTACTCTCTCCTTATACTCTGCAAGTTTTTCTGTGTCTCTCTTTCTCTTTGGACACTTTTCAAGTTCTCGTGCACCTTCTTTTTTTTTTGTTCTTTTTTCCCCCTGTTTGCTATAAATTTATATTAGTCATATTTAATATAATTGTGGTTAACTTTTAGTTTCTTTATTATTATTATTATTTTTTGAAACATATTGTAAGTTGTTTTTTATCTTTTGTATATTGATGTTTTTTAGTGTTATAAACTGAGTTACACAGGGTAGGTATAATTTAATGACTTCAAAAAAGTAAAATATATAGACATCAGATTGCAAAAATGCAATTTCATCTACTTAATTTATCATTAACTACAAGAGAAATACATGATTTTAATCTTTTATAATTCCGTTCTCCTTTTTCTCTACCGAACAATATGATGTTCTCACTATTATATAGGATTTATAGTTTATTGCACAGCATGGACAAAGCTAGAATTTATTTATAGCTTGGGCACCACTTAATCTGTTAAGTAATATTCATAATACGACTATCGCATATAATTATGCTCGCTATCGCCGATAGCTAGTCTAGTTCAACTGATATTGCTATCTCAGATAGCGAGTGTAGTTGTACTCATTTTTTAAAGAAATTTTAAATATGCAATTTCTACCTGAAATATATATAACTACACTCGCTATCTAAGATATTGAGTCTATTTCAACTGATCTTGAGGGTGTAGTTGTACTTAATTTTTAGAAAATATTTAAACATGCAAATATATAGACCTACACCCGCTATCCGAGATAACGAGTTTAGTTGAACTAGACTCGCTATCTCAGATAACGAGTGTAGTTGTATATATTTCATGTTCAAAATTTCTTTGAAAAATGAGTACAACAACACTCGCTATCTGAGATAGCGAGTTCATTTGCATTAGACTCGCTATATCACATAGCGAGTGTAGTTGTATACATTTCATGTTCAAAAAATTTCTGAAAATTGAGTACAACTACACCCGCTATCTGAGATAGCGAGTCTAGTTCAAATGAACTCGCTATCTCAGATAGTGAGAGATGTTGTATGCATTTCAGGTAGAGTTAATATAGAGTGGATTTATAGTGTGTTTTAGTTGAGTGTTTAGACGACACTCACTAACTGAGATTGCGAGTGTCGATTGGACTCTCGCTGTTTCGCTATTACACTATTGCATATAATATTGCCGTTCAATTATTAAACACACTCGCTACCTGAGATAGCTAGTCTAAACTTGATATTTTTCTTCAAGTTTTTCTCCAAACGATGGAGAAACACCTCAACATATACTCGCTATCTCAGATAGCGATACTGTTTTCACCAAAATCGCTATCTGAGATAGCGAGTCTAAACTTGAAAATTTTCTTCACGTTTTAATACCTCAACATACACTCTCTATCTCAGACAACGATGTTATTTCCATCAAAGTGGCTATCTAAGATAGCGAGTGCGTCATTTTGGTAAATACTTTCGAAAGTGGGTCATTTTGGTAAAAAATTCCAAAGTCCACTACGGACACAATCCATCATCCAATTACCCATGAGCCCTCCAAAATTGATATTATGGCCAATCCCTACAAATAAGCTGTACGTTGGCTCTCATAATTGAGCCTTTATTATTGTTCTAAAATATAATGGTCCACAGTCAGCACATATCAAGAGGCTTAATAGAATGTAGGAGTTTTTAAAATTTTGAGGTTGGGCACTGTCTCCACCCATGTTGCATAATATATGTTTATTATAATTAGAAATTTATCAACGGAGAGTGCTATTGTCAATATTTACCAATCTGTTTCTAATGCAACTTAAAATAATGCGCTGCCAGTGTCAGGAGAAGAGCTATAACCATCTATCTCATACGAAAGGAAGCTTTGGATTTCGATTTGGATTTTTGTCACGTCCCGCTTTTCAAAATATGAAAATACAGGCACGCAACTAAGATCCAGCGAATGACATAATACATCATTCATAAGCTATAACGATCAACTCAGCAATACAATGAATAATCACAACCCCGCATGCAATAATACAATCACATAAAATTCACAAATTAATATCCAAAATCTGGAATAAACTGTGGGACAAAACACCCGAAAACAATGTGCAAAACAAACAACAATAGTGACAATAAAAGTTCGAAATAAGAAACTAAAAGCATGCTAAAGAAAAGAATCCGTCTTCAACATCTAGAATATCTGTTCACCAACCCCTTTAGCCAATTCATCTCCTGCACCTGTGAATTCAACATCTAGAGTGATGAAAAAATGTCCGTTAGAGCAAGCACCAAATAGCAAGTAGCAACAGGCAGGGAACAAGAAAAACAAGCATGACAAGGACGAGCAACGTGAACAAGAATCATGTAATCAAGCATGGAACATGTAACAAGTGTAGCATATAAACGAATAACAAGTGTAGCATGTAAACGAGTAGCTGGAAGCATGTAACAGGAAGCATGTATGCAAGTAAACAAGGTTCAAATAACTTGTAACAGGTTTCATGTAACTTATGAACAGAGATCATACACGTGCTCAGTGTAAATCTTATGTCAAGCATCTATATAATAAATTACAAAGAAAGCTATCAAGTGGCTCACAATCAACCCCCCCCCCCCAAAATCAAAGGCCCATATCAAACCTCACAAAACACATTTTCCCTCCAAAATTTCAAACCCCAAAACCAAATTTTTTCCCCCTAAAAAACTCATTACTTTATTACTATATCTCTCTTCTCTCTTTACTTTTTCATATTTCTCTCTTTTTCTCTCTCTCTCTCTCTATATATATATATCTCTCTCCCATTCTTTCTTTATTTACTTAGAAATTTTGATTTTAAGATTTTGGTTTTGTAAAATTTCAGAATTTTTAATAGCAAATATCTCTTCAACAATTAAATTTCATTATTTTCCACACTTAAAGTACTAAGATGTTAGATTTTATACCCCCATTTATAATTATTTTTCAACATAGACTTTTATTTATAACTAATTATTGTCATACTATTCAAACTTGAGCTACATAATTATTGTTTTACTGTTTACATGGCTTTTCGTATTTTGTATGGTTCCGAAGACGTGTCGTAGGAACGTGTCCACGGGCAAATCTAGTTCTTTTATAAGTCTTAACTAATGCACGCAATCTTGCGTCCCATACCACAGGTCGGGTGCATATAAACAAGTGTACGTTTAGACTCTAATGGTGAATTCTATAGGGTCATGTACTCAGCTCTTCTAGTGAATCTAATAGGAAGCATAACGTGTAACCAAGAATAATATCATGTAATCAAGAATCGTGTCATGTCATGTAATCATGTAATGGATTCTAGAGGTGTCCCCTGTCGACTCTAGACGTGACACTTAGTTCCATATAACTTGTAATTGAGTATCATGTAAACAAGAGTCATATCATGTAATCATGAGTCACTATTACGAGAAACACGGGCCTCCTTCTGAGTACACTCTCATATATTATCCACTACTAGACTTTTTCCTTTATTACCCCTGCTTGTTACTTTTTCATAATAATTAAACATGAACATGCATCAACTAGCTAGGACGAGTATTAAGACAGGATCAAGAGGATATCAAGAGACATGTAATGCAGGATGTAGGATACACTTTATAAAATGCGAGATGCAACTATTTATACTTGTGTGCATGAAAATACGAATTCTGGGCAGCAGGACATTGCAGTACTCACTACAAGGAATTTGACATATAGTGACAGCAAAAATTCGTGGGTAAAAGGCGAAAAACCGTAGGTATAGCCCGTAAAACCTATACCAACGGACATTTTTTTCCGTCGTTTTTAATTAGCTATACCCACGGCAAAATGCCGTCACTATAGCCTATAGCGACGGTTTTTTCACCCGTTGGACAAAATCTTGGGATTATACCCACGGTTTCGTATCCGTTGGTATAGGTTTTAAAGACACATTTTGCTTTCCTATACCCACGGTTGAAGCTCCATTGCTATAGGTTTTAGCGATGGTTTTCGCATCTAATTATTTGAATATATACCCATCGCTCTATACACAATTTTTTCTTATTAATTACGCTTATGATAATTTAATATTTTCTTTTATAATATTAATTCAATTATAAACCAAATACACAATGAAATAAATACATGTGTTTATGAAACAAAATTAAATAAAATTAAACTTCAATCATATTAAAAATTAATGAAGTATTACAAGCATGTCAAATTCAAATTACAAAATAGTTAAAATGTCAACCTAAGAGTACCATACTGACATATAATAAGCATATAAAGTCTTATAACAATCTCATCCACTTAATTTCGAGGTTTGCTCCATCAACAGAAAATTAGCTTCCATTGCCAATAAATAGTGTACATCTACAACTCGCCAATAAATAACTCCGATCTACAATGCTGACTGGAAAATCATCTCAGCAAGTTCCTGTACCATCAAAAATTTAAAGGAATAGTTCTTAGCATATTGTTCTCATAGTTTGTATACAGAATCAAGTATAGACAACTCCTAATGGTATTTCTATGAACTTCAAGAGATGGTAAACAAAAAGATTTTTTAAAAAAAATACCAGCTTAGTTCTGTTAAATTGTAAAAAGACGGACAATTATAAAGAGAACTAAATGATGGACTATGAAAACTAAAACTGACTCTTCCTTTTCAAAATGACCAACTGTTCCAAAGGTCACAAAACTATGAGAATAACAAGAAAACTGCATAACAGCAAATAGAAAGATGCATATGAGTATTTACTCAAGTAGACTCATTTCAAGCTCGGAATTATAATGTTTCTTTCAGGATGCCGGCAAGGCCATCTAACGAATTGTTAGTATTTTAAATTATCATTATGAACAAAGTAGTGCTCATAAATAAAACTAACATTTGCGTATGCACCAGACAAGCATTGGCAGACGGTCAACCTCGCTTCTAAAATCCTTGACAATATTTGCACATCCATGCACTCTGAGTAATCTGAAGAAACAAACCACATAAAGGAACTAAATATATTGTATTTGCTCGGAAATCTCATCCTTTATATATAAAATGCTGACTGGCAAACTTTGTATACAGAATCAAGTATTTATCAGTAGTTAGCATATTGTTCTCATAGTTTAAACTTCAAAATTTACTTCTTTGAGGGAAACACTTCAAAAAATGATGACAATAAATTGACACTACCTAGACTAGTAAGGTAGTGTCAATTAAGGAGGAACAAGGAAATTATTTTAACTAACGACCTTGAGTATCATAGAACTGTAGAATGCAGTGACCTAAATTGGAATCAATAATTGATAATTAAATACAAAAATTTAAATATCCGACTGCAAACAATGTCATGTCATCCCTAATTAAATACAAGAAATTTGCCATTCACTACATAATTCAATACATTCACTAACTTCCATTACAATAACTAAAGTTACTTGTCTGGGCTTCATTCATTGTATAAATATAAGTAGAAGTGTCAAATTATGCCAAGTATGATAAAAGGCATGGACTAGTGCTGCTAAACAGGTTCCCACCGGGTAATCATTATCAGAACCCTTTGTATAACATGGAAATTTATTGAAGATACAACGCGCAACAAATATATCAAAAACAAATTCTATACATATCAACAAGGCCCAGAGCAAGTTTTTAAAAAGAGAATATCCACCTTTATAAGGCCCCCCTCGGCCTCTTTTTCATTCTATTTTATTTAGACCTTTAGGGTTAAAATTAAAGTAGCTTTCATGTTAAGCTTGTTAAGTTTGAAAATAGCTGAAACAAATTTTCAAAATAGTTCATGTAAATAAGAACATTCAATATAAATTTGATTTGTCATTTCTATTTCTTAGGCTTAGGCAAATTTTCAAAATATAGTTTATTTAATTAGCTCTTCAATGTAACCTACAGATATATCCTAACAAATTATATTTTGAAATGACTAGCTTACTTTCAGAACTGCAAATAAAATTTTACTTTGTTCTTCTTAATCCTTCCTTGAAGGCTTGAACTTGGTTCTATAACATAAAAACAATAAGCAAAGGTTTATAGCGATGGGAAGTGCAAGAGAAATCCTTCATAAGATCCAACTATATTGAAGTTTACTTTATAAATAGCACCGAAGAAGATGTGAAGGAAAAGGTTAAGAAATACCTGTCCAACCTCGCTTCCCTCACAGTAATCCTTCATAAAATCTTCAGTAATGTATGTAAGAGAAATCAGTAACAAATCAAAAATAAAATTGGTGCAGCTCAATGACTAATATAAAACTGTTTTCTTTAACCTGAAAGAAGTATAATGTTTTCATCATATACCAATACGAAACACAGATTTACATGCATAATCTTTCAAATAAATGAAATTATTACAATGTAAGACTATATCAAGTGAAACCTTACAAGAAGAAAGCTAATAAGAAAAGATCAGTCTTAACTCTTCATGCACTACCTTCCATTAACCTCGCTTGGAAGTTATCTTCGCTAGTTTGAGCGCTTGAATGAATACCTATAATCACAAAAAAGGTAAATACCGTACTATTTCAAAGATAAATTAAAGTAAGACATGAGTAAAATCATTGATTTGTATGAACAAAAGTATTCAATGGAGGACTATTAGTAACTCCAATCAAAATCCTGTAGAAAATCCATACGTGTAACCTTCTTAATATACAACCAATATAGAATCCACAAAATGAGCAAATAACAATGATACTAAATCCATTCATAATAATACAATTAATTCCAAAGATTAAGCGAGAGAAGAGTGTTTCTAGCCCACCATTTGTGACCTCTAGAGCTACGAATGCGCTGGAACCACCGGTCCTATGAAGCATCTTCAGGGCCTCTGGTGCTGCAAAAGTTGCCGTCGACAACAACGCATTTGCCACAAAATTAAAAAAAGAAAATCAAATGAAAGAAAGCATACAAAAAAGAAAAGCAAAAGAAAGAAACCAAAAAAAACCAAGAAGAATGTGAGTTGAACTTACACTGGTAGAAGGGGATCTGGTAGCTGTTCTGTGCTAGAGATTACTCTGTATAATCCAATAAACATTTGAATGTTAGTATACACAATAAGATTGAAGGGGAAGACTTCTAAAAGCAAAGATACAAGAGTTTCCACAATAACTAGAAGATTCTAGATATAAACATCCTATATAAAGATCCATCATAGGTATGAATCATGTTTTGAGGTATCAATCGACACTAGATTCTGCCCTTGACAATCCAAATCATGCAGACAATCCGAAATTTTATTATTTTAAGGGTATCAGTGTGCTTTGGCCTACAAATACAGGAATGATAGTTCCAAGTATGTCAAAGTTTTGGTTTGATTAGATTATTCTATTAAACTAATAACAAAGTATATGTTTTCAACTACCCATATGCTAGTGTTCTATATCTACTGGAAGTCATACAAATCAATCCATTCTTTGATAGTGATTTCATTTACTTGCTAACAGCATTTAAAATGGAACTGATGTGATACTTACATCAAGTAATAGTATGTTCTTTACATTTGATCAAGTACTCCACTACAGGAACTTCATCATATTTTCATATGACCCTTGCCCTTACCAAAATATGTCAAAATGTTACCGAACTTTGCATATCATTTTTTTTTAATATTGAAGTTACCAACACAAAAGTTGGTACCCCGATCCAAAACAATATTGTTGATACCAAGAAAAAAAAATTGTCCAAAATCAGTACCAATACCGAGATAAATACCCCAACTTTTCACTTATAAACCATACTAATTCTTCTACTACTTAATCTGTTCACCATAAAATTTTATTTGCATCTGTTTTGAAGCATTCCAGTAAGTTTCTAGCAGAATAAAACTTATAATATTCTCACTTGTTAAATTTATACTTTTTGGTGGATTTTAGCCAGAGTAAAACTGATAAGACTTTTTCTCCTTTCTTCACTCCCTCAAATCCCTTAGACGGGCTCTTCTATCCTCCCCAAATCCCCACCCATGAATTTCAAAATGTCATACTTACTTCATGAAGTTAAGCTCCTTCTCCTCATGTGAATCAAAAACAAGATCCCTCTCCTCGACCATGTCTTTATTTTAGACCAACTTAAATTTTAGGGAGAAACAACAAAACTAGTTTGAAATTGATGAACTATAACAAAATTCACTTTAAATTTATAAATATTAGGCAATTCCACTTTAAATCAAGGGAGAAATTTGAAGTATGAAAGATGAGGAGATGGAAGAAGTTGATAAGAACAGGTATATATATATGTACCTGTTCAGGATCAGGTCGTCGACCGTCGAGGATGAGGTCGACGTCGGCGAGAGAGACAGCGTCGAGGACGTCGATCAATTTTGTGGAGAGATGGGTTTCGATCTGTTGGGGATTTAGGGTTTCAATCTGTCGGGATTTAGGGTTTCGATTTTGGGGAGAGACGGGTCTAGATTTTGGGGAGAGAATTTTTATTTTGGGGATTTAGGGTTTCGAAGAGATTTGAGGGGGTGGTTTTTGATCTGTAGTTTTGAGATAGGAGAGAGATGGAGAGAGAGACTACGGATTGAAAACCTAAAGCCTAAATCTATACCTACGGATTAAAAACTCTAAAGCTATAGGATACCTATACCCACAGCTTATTATACGTCTGTAGGTATACAATGTCTATACCCACGGTATTAGTGATCCGTCACTATAGGCATCCGTTGGTATATGGAAATTTTTTTGTAGTGACTAAAACAGATTTTCCCACTGTTATGGGCAAGCAAACCAAGATCCGTCAGGAGTTCTAGAAACTAGACTCCCTACTGGTTCCAATGCATATACACACGACATATCATAAATACAGAAACAGAGAGCTACAATTGCGAAATCGTCAGATGATCTAATTTGCAGACACAGAGAGCTAAAATTCTCATTCGATAAGTTCTAATAAATGATAAATAGAATCAGGTCAAAAATGAAGTTCTTTACTGAACTAGAATGCAGGCAGCAATCTAGAATCATGTTTGCATAAATATATTAAGTCAGAAAATTGTCAAATAATTCTACAAAAATTTAGGGTGACTCCTAATCATGTCTATTCATATCCAGATTAATAACAAGTCTAAACTTTACCGTTAGCATCTATTTTAATCAATAATTCATGCCAATGATCTTGTAGACATCGATCTGGAAATCTGTGCCCCAATAGTATTAAAAATGTGATATCCTACAAGTTATATATCGGAATCCAAATTCGACAAAAGTCTTGGAAATTAGATTCATGGGGCTACAGAATCTATTCACAAGGTTTTATCAAATTCACAAATCAAGTGACTCAAAACTTCAATGCAATATCAAATAGGCAGCAGGCCAGCAAGCAAATTCATGTTAATTGTCAACTATTTAAATATGCAAGTGTACAATTTCATGACAATTAATTTACAGAAATTCTACTTAATTATTAGAATGAATTTCCTACTATTAACATGACCATATTATCTCATTCATAGTATTTAATTCTACAGACCAACTCGAATCCAAACAAAAGCATCCAAATCAACCTACTATGTATAACATGATTTTAATATTGTTCGTGTAGTGTATGCACACGATGAATGCAACGGAACGTGGGTTTGAGTCAAGGAAACAGACACGAAAAGAGGACTACTACTTGGTTTCGTCGATGAATCCGTAATGGTCTCTTTGACGGGTAACAAGTAAACAAAGGTATGATGAATAACGGGCTACTTACGGGAATCAAAAATAATTTTTGAACTAGAAACAACAAGAGGGTTCAAGAGAGAACTTGCCTTATACGATTAACCTGAATGTGAATGAAAATGAATGAAGAGATCCAACGGCGACAACAATGCACAACAACAGTAGAACGTGCACACCAAAGCACGTGTGACGCCCGTACACACACGTGCACAAAGAACAATGGCAATGATAGCAACGAGGGACAGCAAGCTTGCTGGCGTCGTCAACGGCGACAGCGGCGATGAGGGGGCTCGACGGTTGTGGAAGGTGCAGGGGGTCGCGGTGGTGGTTCGAAGGTGGTCACGGAAAGCAGAGGAAAAGGAGGCCTCGGTAATGGTGGTGCTGGCGTTGAAGAAAGAGGATTGAGGAGGTGAAGATGGTGGTCGACGGTGTTGGGTTTCGGCAATGGCGCAAGGAGGGAGACATGTGAACAGTGGAATGCAATGAGGACAGTGGGTCGATGAAGATGAAGATGGTGGTCGACGGGGATGAAAAGGGTTAGGCGACGGAGGGGAAGAAGACTGCCGGGGGGGGATGAAGGCAGTGGGTCGAGGAGACGACTGGGAAGAGACGGAGGGGTTGGGTTTCAGCGCAGGCGCGAGGAAGAAGACGGGTGAATCGGGGATCGGGGTTTCGGTGGCTGCTGGGTGTAATTAGGTTTGAATAATGCTAAGGTTAGGGTTTAACAGTGCATATAAATATGGTTAGGTGGGGGTTAACGGGTTATAGGGTATGGGTTAAATTAATGGGCTCCATGTTAATAAATAATAATGATAATAGATGGATCAAGATCTATGGGCTTTGAGTAGGTTTTAAGAGTATTCATAAAGTATTAAAAAGCTGACCATAGATTAAATAATCAAGTAATAACATTAGTTAGATAATCAAATATAAAAACGGACATAAGAAAATGAGTTAAGGTCGGAACTTATAAAAATTAATAAATAATCAAAGGAATAATAATAATAATAATGATAATAATAATAATAATAACAATAGCAATAATAAAATTATGTAACAAATAAAATTTGGGTTTAACATACTTATTAAAATAATTGTATAATTATAATATATCTTGTTTGGCTATAACATAATTAATTAACCAAATAAGGAAATATGATAAACATATAGAATGAAATACAATTTGTATTAAAATATATCGCCTTTTGAAAATAGCTACAAAATACGATTGATGATTAGGAGAGATTGTAATAGGAGATTTAAAAGAAAATTTAAGACGAAACAAATTTAAGAAAACGAAAAAATTTTCATATAGAGTCGGAACACAGAAAAATCGTATAGGTGAAAATGGGGGTTACAATTTAAAAAAAAAAAAAAAATGAGTATAACTTGTTGTAATTTTATTTTCTTTAAGTTAAAGAGAGAGAAATTAATACCTTCTGGGAAACAAAAAAAGACGTTCGATTTTTTTTATTTTTATGAATTACAACTCATGCAACATGAACACTCTCCCTGTGATCCAAGTGACTGCTCTTAAGTCTAAAAATCTCCTCAATTGGTGAAAGAAAGTAGGTACGCTTTGTATCTGACGTGTCTATCGTGTTTGATTCTATTCATTGCACTACATTAGCACGATCAAGGCATACAAGAAATCTACATTTTATAGTGTATCAACCTATCTATTTGCCGTATCGAATCATAACTAAACACAACCTAACTCACACTTTTTGACTAATTTCACTAATTAATCAACAAGTACAGGTAGTCTTACATACAAAACATCAATGCACATTTTGTATAGCAAGATAGATATGACAATATAATTTTGGGAAAAATACAAAAAAACACCCCCCGACAATATAATTTTGGGAAAAATACAAACCTCCCCCCGCGCGCGGAAAAAAAAGTTTGGCGCCCATAAGTTACCTAAAAGTACAGAATGGACACAAACCATTAGTTAATTCCGTTAACTCCACTATCTCTCGTCCAACTCGACTTGGACCCATTCTGACCTCGTTGACTGTATTTACAGAAATATAAAATTACTAAAATACCCTTTCATAAAGGACATCTAATATGGTATTTTAGTTAAAGAGAATGATATTTTAGTAATTTGTATTTCAAAATCCAGACAATTGGTCAAAATGGGTCGAAGCTAAGTCAGATGAGAGAGCGAAGTAAACGGATAAAACTAATCGTTTCGGTTCATTTATATTTTGAGATAACACGTGAGTATTTTTTGCATCTAAAAAAAAGCGTTCGGAGTGTTTTTTCTATAAAATTACTAAAATACCCTTTCATAAAGGACATCTAATATGGTATTTTAGTTAAAGAGAATGGTATTTTAGTAATTTGTATTTCAAAATCCAGACAATTGGTCAAAATGGGTCGAAGCTAAGTCAGATGAGAAAGCGAAGTAAACGGATAAAACTAACCGTTTCGGTTCACTTTATATTTTTAGATAACATGTGAGTATTTTTTGCATCTAACAAAAGCGTTCCTCCCCCCCCCCCCCCCCCCCCTTCTCTCTCTCTCTCTCTTATGAGCCTTCACAACAAATACTATACTCTGTTAGGCATTTGCCAATGTAACAAAATGGATAAATTAAATATCGTTTGATTTGACATTCTCCACTTGAGGAGTAGGAGGCATCTTTTCTGCATCATCTTCGTGTCCACATCTTTAACCGCGAGCACAACCAGTTAATCAATAATGGATAGCTTATTGTAGTGAGTGCCCAGTTAATAGAGAGTTGAATCAGCAATGGAGTTTTGCGTGTGTCGACTTGCCAGGCAACAGCTGCCCCTGCACTTTGTATACCCTTGTAGAATCCTACATTACCTGTAAATGTATGAACGATAACAATAACAATAATAAAGTTGCTTAAATTATTTAATTTTTTTGATTGCCTCTGAAGCACTCGTTAGTGTTGGGAATAATGTACAGTTGGAATCGTAAATATTTGAACTTTGAGTCTCTATCTTTAAGGATTTATTTGTTTCCACTCGAAGAGTTTTTTTTTTTTTTTTTTTTTTTTTTTTTTTTTTGTTTTTGTTTTTTTTGAAGAAAAGAGAGTTGGGTTGTTGACAAATAATATTTTATGATACAACAAAGTCTCTAAGAAACTGCAGGAAGCAAACCGGAAGCTTCTCCTCGAATTCTCTGGAGTTTTCTAGATTCTAAATTCTAAAAAGAATATAAAAATAGAAGATAGATTTTATGTTATTTAAAAGTGTAAACTTTAAATTTTTTTATATACTAGATTTGCTCGTGGGTACGTATCTACGGCACGTCTTCAAAACGATACAGCATATGAAAATCTTTGCAAATAGTAAATTAACAATTATTTAGCTCAAGTTTGAATAGTATAACAATAAATAGTTGCAAATAAAAGTCCATGTTTCCAGAAATATATAATATATATAAGTTCTCAACTTCTAGAACTGTTACTACATCTACTAGAATATGCTAACAGTTGAGTCATATGCAATAGAATTCGGTTACACATATGCCTGTACCAAAATTGAAATGTTATTCAAATTCATTAGCAATTTATTTCGACAGTAAAAATTTGTGCCAACAAGATCTTCATTAGCAATTTATTTCGACAGTAAAAATTTCGACGGTAGCCAAAAACAATTTGTGCCAAAACTCATGAGATATTGTGCGAAATCAATGTCATTAAATTTGTGCCGATTGGAGCTATTACAAAAAAAATTTAACCATCCAAAAAAAAAAAAACAGAAAAAAAAAAATCTAAAAAAAGGGTTACCTTCAGTGAAGATGGGGAATCGAGTAAGATAAGAGCCTCAAGAACAGGATCGAAACACAAAGGGGGATCGCAGCTGAAGCGATCGGGGAAAAGGGGGCTAGGGTTTTTTCTTTAGGGTTTCGCAGCTAGGGTTTGAGATGGGGGGGAGATAGAGGGTATTTTCCGATCTAGGGGTGAGAAAGGGGGCTGGAGTTGGAGCGGAAGGGACTGGGGGGGGGGGGGGGGGCGAAGATGAGCTATCGGAGTAAGGGTGAGAAAGGAGGCTAGGGTTTTTCTCTATTCGATCGATGAAGAGATGAGCGGTAGGGAGAGGGTAACAATCCGATCGAAGTTGGAGATGTGCGGAAGGGAGCTGGAGTGAGGGGCTGCGCGATCGGAGAAAAGGGTTGCGAAAGGGGGCTAGGGTTTTTTTTCTTTTGCGAATGAAGAGATGAGCGGGAGAGAGAGGGAAAGATTGAGACAGATAGAAGACAGTGTTGTGGGGGGGGGAATTTACGATTATACCCCCCCACTATTAGGCAGACAACGGAGGGGGTTTTACACCGTTGGATCTTGATCAAGATCAGATCTTGGATCGGATGGCCCACGGCCAGTGCGCACGGGCTTGCACACTAGTCCAGTGTGCAACAGAGCCTTTCCCTATATATATATATATATATATATATATATATATATATAGAGAGAGAGAGAGAGAGAGAGAGAGAGAGAGAGAGAGAGAGAGATCTTCGGTTGCACACTACTTTGGTGAGCACTCACGAAATAGAGCACCTATGACAAATCTGAACCGCTCATATTGTTCTATATACCTAAGATAGCCTAACTATAAAAAATCAATTAATTTGAAATTCATTTGTCCATGATTTACATCATCACAAAATTGTATGGCTGAAAATTCTAACAGCATGATGGATGGGCAAATGAACTTCAAATTATTTGATTTTTTATTGTTAGGCTATCTTAGGTATATAGAACAATATGAGCGGTTCGGATTTTTCATAGGGTCTTTATTTCATGAGTGCTCACGGAGTGCTCACCAAATGTAGTGTGCAACCGAAGGGGACTATATATATATATATATATATATATATATATATATATATATATATATATATATATATATATATATATATATATATGGCACGTTTCAGTTGCACACTCTACATTACGCACTGTTTGTGAGCACTCTCCCTCAGCCCTCCGATTTCGATCATGATCATGATCGAAATCGGAAGGCTCTCCTTTATCCACCGTCTCACTTAAGGTGAAAGGGGTTTTAGCGTCATTTCCCTCTTCAGTTTCGATCCAAATCTCCCCCGCTCCTAACTTCTCTCTCCCTGGTCTCATTTCTAGATCTCGAAACCCTAAATCATTTTCCTCTTCAGTTTCGATCCAAATCTCCTCCGCTCCTACCTTCTCTCTCCCTGCTCTCAACTTTGGAAATCGAAACCCTAAATCATCTCTCGAACCCAAACTCTAGCTCCTCTTCAGTTTCGATCCAAATCTCCCCCGCTCATACCTTATCTCTCCCCGCTCTCAACTCTGGATCTCGAAACCCTAAATCATCTCTCGAACCCAAACTAAAGCTCCAAAATCCGACCACTCAAGTTCCAAATCGAAACCCAAATCTCCCCCGAACCTACCTTCTCTCTCCCCGCTCTTAACTCTGGATCTCAAAACCCTAAATCTCTCGAACCCAAATTGTAGCTCCAAAATACGATGACCCAAGCTCCAAACCGAAACCCTAACTCCGACGATCTCAGTGTGAATTTTGTTCAGGTATAATATTGTTCCTGTTATTCTTTTTATGTGGGTTCTTAACAGGAGTTCAGTGTGAATTTTTTTTACTATTGAATTGTTCCTACTTATTGGTGTATTAGTATGAAATGGAAACATCTTGTTGTGCTAAAAGCTATATGATCCATCATGAATTTGAGTCGATGTGTTAGAATTATTCATACGATATACATGCATGATGTTCGTTTACCATAGGTTTATCAGTTGATGACATTTTTGTTACAAACATATATCTTTTCAATGACCTTGCCATCCTTTAGTTTATTTGAACCCTTACGCAATTGAAATCCCCTATAATTGGCATAAATTGCATAAAAATTATCGTCTTGTGCAAGGGTATCAAATGTCATACCTACTTGTGGTTTTAAGTGACTTTCAGCTACCGGAATAAATTCACCTTCTTGTACTCTCAAAAAAGGGTCACCAGCATTAAAGCTCCCTTCATCAATCTCCATACCTATTATCAAAGTAATAGGACAAGGTCAATGGACAAAAAACATAATAAAGTAATAAAGTTTTCTCTAATCCTTCTTTAAAAAAATTAGTCATATACATACTCTACACTTAAACAAAAATGTCATCAACTGATAAACCTATGGTAAACGAACATCATGCATGTATATCGCATGAATAATTCTAACACATCCACTCAAATTCATGATGGACCATATAGCTTTTAGCACAACAAGATGTTTCCAGTTCATACTAATACACTAATAAGTAGGAACAAATCGATAGTAAAAAAAATTCACACGGAACTCCTATTAAGAACTCACATAAACAGAATAACAGGAACAAAATTATACCTGAACAAAATTCACACTGAGATCGTCGGAGTTAGAGTTTCGATTTGGAGCTTGGGTCGTCGTATTTTGGAGCTACGGTTTGGGTTTGAGAGATTTAGGGTTTCGAGATCCAGAGTTAAGAGCGAGGAGAGAGAAGGTAAGAGCAAAGGAAATTTTGGTTTCGATTTGGAGCTTGGGTGGTCAGATTTTGAAGCTTTAGTTTGGGTTCGAGAGATGATTTAGGGTTTCGAGATCTAGATTTGAGAGCGGGGAGAGAGAAGGTAGGAGCGGGGGAGATTTGGATCGAAACTGAAGAGGAGCTAGAGTTTGGGTTCGAGAGATGATTTAGTTTTTCGATTTCCAGAGTTGAGAGCGGGGAGAGAGAAGGTAGGAGCAGGGGAGATTTGGATCGAAACTAAAGCGGGAAATGATTTAGGGTTTCAAGATCCAGAAATGAGAGCGGGGAGAGAGAAGTTAGGGGCGGGGGAGATTTGGATCGAAACTGAAGAGAGAAATGACGCTAAAACCCCTTTCACCTTAAGTGAGACGGCGGATTAAATGAGAGCCTTCCGATTTCGATCATGATCATGATCAAAATCAGAGGGCTGAGGGAGAGTGCACACAACCAGTGCATAATGTAGAGTGCGCAACTGAAGCGTGCCTTATATATATATATATATATATATATATATATATATATATATATATATATATATATATATATATATATATATATATATATATATATATATATATATATATAGAGAGAGAGAGAGAGAGAGAGAGAGAGAGAGAGAGAGAGAGAGAGAGAGAGAAATAAATAAATAAATAAAGGAGTTGTTTTGAGAGAGAGAGAGAGAAATAAATAAATAAATAAAGGAGTTGGTTTTTGGGAGATTTAAAGGAGTTGTTTTTTGGGAGATTTGAATTTGAGTTTTGGGGGAAAACTTTGGGGTGGGTGGGGGGGGGGGGGGGGGGGAATGTGTTTTGTGAGGTTAGATCTGGACCTTTGATTTTGGGGGAATTGAAGGAGAGCCACTTGATAGCTTTCTTTGTGTTATTATATAGATGACGGTTCATAATAGTTGTGTCTTATCATCAATTATTATGTCGCTTTACCAAGAGTTATGGCTCTTCATTAATTACTTCTCCAAAAAATTCTTTCAACTACCAAAAGACTGCTTTGTAAAATTACTAGTATAATGTACGTGCGATGCACGCCTACTAAAAGTATAGTCATTAAATTAAATGGATATATATCAAATAAAAAAAGGTTTATATTTGAATGTTTTGATTTGGGTGACACATGCGGTACATGTATATATTGTTGGATTTAGTTTGGATGCGTATTGCACGAGTTTGTTTAGTTACAAAGTTAGGGTTTGTTTAGTTACAAACCCCAACTCTGCCATTAAAATAGTAAAGATGTATAATAATTATTTAATTAATCAATATTAATATGAATGTTCTTTTACAAACAAATTCAACAATTAATGTAGCCCGGGTTTAATTTAATTCATAGATCCTAGGGTCTGTTTCATTTAAAGGAGGGGAGGGGAGGGGAGGGGATGGAAAGGGAGAGGAGGGATTTTAATGAAGACTCTGTTTGGTTCAAAGGAGGAGAGGGAGGAAAAATAATTATTTTCTTGTTTGGTTTAGAGGGGGAGTGAAGGGATTTTATAATAAAATTACTTTTATACCCGACTACATTTGCTAAACTACAAGTAGGAACTCTTCCCATGTAGTTTTTGTATATATGTTTACATTTCAATTTGAACTAATAAAATTACTCTTTTTCTAGGTTTCAATTTCGGATATCATTTAAGAAAAACCATAATTGCTATGTATGTATCTATAGACTATTTAGAAATACCTCAAGCACTCTGACTCGGAGTTTCAAGTCTCCTGACTCCAGTTGTTCCACAAAATCCTCTATTCTTTCAACACTAAATGGCATTGAGATAGTTTTATTTCTGGCCTACACAAAAGAATATTACTCTTCCATATTAGGGAAACAAGCAACAGCTAAGTAGTTACACATTCCAAAACATGTAACTAAGGGATTAACTAAATGAGTAAATGATGGTTCCAAGTATATTGAAAGGTAAGAGGCAGATTGTATACATTAGCAAGTGTCTTGTCAATACAGAATACATTTTGAAATCCAGAAAAGAAATCACCACCTTTTTGTATTGAATATTAGAAAAGGAAAAAAAATAAAGAATACAAAATAAAAGAAAACCTGACAACTCAATCAAGCAATAAAAAATGAGCCCGTATTTGATAAAATGGGTAAATGAATTTGTCTATGTCTATCCCGAAGAGGTATAAATTGACTCGTCAGGTTTTAAATGCTCTTAAGATCATAACGAAGTAGTCTGCTCCACGAGATTGTAGCAGGAGAGGGAGAAAGAGAGAGGAGAAAGAGAGAGGGAGAAAGAGAGAGCGGGAGAGAGATAGTCGGGAGATAGTTAAGTTTTTTATTATTAGGATTTACATTTAAAAGGGCAATTTAGTCCAATCACATTAAAAAATTAGACCTACTTTCTCTTCCCTCCAAATCCTCCCAATATTGGAGGGGAGCCAAAATTGGCTCAGGAGGGATTTTGCACCCCTTCATTTCCATCCCATCCCCTCCTAAAAAATGAACCAAACAAGAAAAGTTTTAAAAAAACCCTCCCCTCCCCTCCCCTCCCCTCCCCTCCAACCAAACAGTGACTAAGACATTAAGAAAAACATTCTTGGTTAATAAGTCAAGGCATTAATGTTATTTCTTTATTCATTTGGTATTTTTTCAGCTGCAATATTAAATAACCATTAATGCTATGTTTGATTAGTGAGGTTAGTGGAGGCACGTGGAAGGTAGTAGAAGTTAGTAGAAACGACTTGTATCTTCACGGTTATCTAATACTTTGATTCATTTGGAATCTTTGGATCATATTTTTTGGAGTTAGGTTACCTAAGGATGTCTCACTTCCCACCTTAAGATAATTCTACATATCTAAACTCCAATTTCTTCAAATTTATTTTTTGAGTAAAAAATAAAGGTACAAGATATGCAATCCTCTACATCTACTTAAAAATTACCTTCAAGTGTTCTACCTTTGTATCCAAACATGCCATAGTCATTGAAGTTGGTTCCATCCTCTAATACTCTTCCAAAACGTCCAAACCCTTCCGATCCAGACCTTTTCCCTCCTCCCGTCCTTCTTTGATGTTAGAGATCTCGGCTTCCTCTACAAATCCATCTCTTTTGTGTCTCCATCTCCCCCCCTTTTTTGTTGTTGGGGGGTTCCTTGTGCCCCCTGGTGCTGGGGTTTTTTTCTTCAGATCCTCCTCTTCTTTCCTTTGGGTCTTGTCGTGGTCTCCTCCTTTCGGCGGTTTATCGCTGGTTGTCGTGGGAGGGTGCATCAGATCTGCTCGTCCCCTCAGCGGTTGTGCCCTCTTGTGCCCTTTGGCACCTGGATTGTGCAGTAGTCTACGACTCTCTTGTTCTCAAGACCTCCTTTCCCCGGAATTTAGCGGTGGACTTCATCTCACTGTAAGACCCTCTGCCGTTTCCCCCCTTTTTTTAGGGTCCTCACTCTTCTCCCTTTTCTTACTTGTTTACATAGTTTTGCAAGTTGACGCTCCCCTCCTTCTGGTGGTTGCATCCCGGATCACCGGTATTTTATTCTGGCTACCTTTTCAGTCTACTGATTTCTTCAGTTCGACTGTGTTTTCTTCTGCTGATTGTGTTCCTTGTTTTCTTTTCTCGTGTTTTTTTTGTTACAATTTATTGTTTTCTTCGATCTTTCTTCTGGTGGATGCATTCCTTGCCCTCTTTACTTTTCTGTGTGCTTGTTTTGCTGGATCTCCTTTGTAGATCTACCTGATTCTTTTCGTGGGTTTTCTTCTTTTCCCTCTTTTCGGGGTTTTTTCAGTGGTTTTTTGGAGGGTATTTTACCTGCCTTTTGTCTTCCTTGAATCGCTACAGTGCGTGTTTTTGCAATTCGATTTTTTTGCCGTTGACTGGGCCTGTTTTTCTTGGGCATTTTGATGGAGCCTTTAATTTGGGTTGAAGTTGTTAAAAAGAGGCCGGTTAGTAAAAAAATAGCACTTTTTTTTAGAGCTGGCCATATTTCGGCCCATCCTTCTCCTCCTAAAGCCACCCACTTCCAGACTCTTCTGGGGGATTCTCGCGCTTCTTCTTCCTGCCCTTCTTCTCACTCTTCATCTTCCTCTCACTCTAATAATCTTCCACCGTCTCCTCATTCTCCTCTTAGCCGTTGCTTTCGTTGCCTCCAGACTAGACATTTCAAGCTTTTCTGCAAAGCAAAAATGAAATGTTTGTTCTATCAAAAAATGGCCATTCGCGCAGTAGATGTTTTACGCTACAACAGATCATCGGTCTTCCGGTGGGGGTGCCCATCTCGGAGCAGGTCTTGGGTGCTCTGGATTTCCATTCACTGCTCGCTAAATTGGCTGATATTGAGTCAAGGAAATCTAAGAGGCCCAGGCTCTCTGATGATGCTGCTCTCCTTCCAACTCCACCGTCTACTCTTCTTCTGTCAACTACTAAGCAATCTCCTGCTTCCTTATCCTCTCAGTCGCAGGTGCTTGTCCAACCTCCTCCTCCTCCTATCTCTGCAATTCAGAAGCCTTCCCGTGCTCTCGGTGTCTCGGTTATTGTCGCCTTATCTCCGGACATAGCGACTAAAATCTCTAACCTTGATAGCTTCGGTGTGGTCTCTTTCTCTGGTGGTTCTATTACGAACTCCTCTTTAGATGACTTTCTTTGCAACACCTGCAATGTGGCCAATTGAACCTGGGCAGTTAATTCTTGCACTAATGGAGACATCGTGATTAATTTCTCTTCGACTAAGGTGCTCTTAGATTTAGTCAAAAGGAAGTCCTTCTTTCTTGGCTCTGTTCAACTTATTATCTGGATGTGGGCTTCCAAGGGATCGACCCTTCCAACCCTTCAGTCCCGGCCGACCAAGGTGTTGATTATTGGTCTCCCCCTTTCTGCGACTCCCCTCATCTTGTGGCTTCCATGTCTAAATGCATTGGTGAGCTCACCTGCACCTCCTCTACCTCTCTTCTAGCTTCTGGCGGCCTCTAGATCGAAGCTGAATTCTTGTGCCCTTTGTTGGCTGAGAGGATATCTTGCTACTCTCTGAGGGTGGGGAACTACCTCTACCCTATTAGGGTCACTTACCATGATTCTGCTCCTACCTCGTTTGAGCCTTCAAAGTCTCTAGCTTTACCTTGCTCTCTGCCCCTTTCCTCAGGGAAGAGCCCTACTCCCTTTGCGGCTGGATCTGCTACCAAGCCTGCATCCGTTCTGTCGAAGAATAAAAACAATCTCAAAAAATTGGTTAAGAAGGCCTTCCCCTTTGCTCACCAAAGCAGCCCCTCCAAATCTGGTGTGGATTAACCCAAATCATTCTTCACATCCTAATCCTTCGCAACTGGCGTCTGATTCTGCCCCCTCCATGGGCTCAGCTCCTTTAGCACCTACTCTTGCTACTCTCCCGATGGCTACTATTGCTGCTTCAGCGTCCACTCTGGTTGCCTGTCAGGCTCCAGCTCGGGCTATCCCATGGGCATCTCCGAAGCTGGGTGGGTTCGATGCTGGAGGTCCTAGCTCCCTACCCCTCTCCACCTCCTCTTGTCCAGCTTGGGATGTCAATCCTCACTTCGCTGGTGACTGGGATAAATTCATGCAGGCGGTTCCTGTTTCCCACTTGGGGAAGACTAAGTCAGATGTTGGGCTGCTGAAAGCTTTCGCTACTTTCCCAAGTATGTCCCCCCAGGGGCAAGGATCTAATTATAAGGAGGAGGAAGACATCCCCCCTTCGGTGGGGTCTGCGTTGGTTGGCAAGGTACGTTCTCTCCGACTTGGTTTTTCATTTCCTGATTCTACTGTGCTTTCTACTTTGTTACCATATATGTCTTCTTTTACTTTGCATTCTTGTACTTTGTTACAATCTCTTTATTATCCTATCTTTGTTAATTATGTTTTGGCCTTTTTTGGGATACCCAAGGGATTTTGTATAACCATCAAAGGCAATACTTTCTCACCTCTGATTTCTAATGTTCTTTTGGACTTGACAGTGCTCTCTCCTCCCTCTTCTACTCTTGATGTTATTCATTCTCCCTCCTCTTCTTTTATTCAGTTATTGAATTGTTCTCCACATTCCACTACTTTGTCCCTAACCTCTCAGGAAGCACCATACTCGAGTAAAGGACCCTCTAATCTAGTGCGAGGTAGGACTGTGATCTCTCCTGAAGGTGCCATCCGCCCTTCCTCCAGTGATTCCCGTAGGCATTGTCCTCACCCCCCGCATTGCAGAGCAGTTTTTACTCCTATCCCCTTGTTAGATCTAGTGCCCGGATCCGAGCCCAAAATAATGCTCATCTTTCGGCCTCCTCGAAAGCCTCTTTAGCGGCACAGGTTCGGAATTTAGAAATTCTGCCTTTCGATCCTCAAAATCAAAACCTTTCGACTTTCAGATCGGTTTACCAGGTCCATTTTGATTCCTTGTTGAACTCGGAGATGCTCCTCATGGCATCGGAAATGGATTTTTTTTATTAGATCCTTCCAATCTCCAGGATGTGGATGCCATCTGCAACTTGGAATTTAAGCGTGCCAGGGATTTCTCATCTTCTTATGATTAGTATTTCTTGGAATATTAAAGGGCTTGGCAGTGCCCCGAAACAACAAGCCGTTTACCAATTAATTGCCTCCTCTCATTGTGATTTGATTACCTTAGTAGAATCAAAACTTCACTCCATATCTCCTTCCACTCTTAGATATATTGGTGGTTCTATGATATCCAAATGGATATCATTAGACTCGATAGATGCGCGGGGAGGTATCCTCTTTGGTTTCAAAGAGGCCTCTTTCCAACTTATTTCCGTTCGTCGTTTGTAATTTTTCCTGATTGTTGGCCTTCATTGGTTGGAATTCAACTGTGATCTTACAGGTTTTTTGTTTACGGGCCTAGCGTCCCTAGTCGGCGCTAGTCTTTCTGGGAGAATTCGATTCTTTTATCGGAATGATCCAGGGGTTTTGGATATTCTGCGGTGACTTTAATGTTACTATATTTTCCCATGAAAGGAGTGGCAACCCCTCTGCCATTAATAGCTCTTTGCATTTCAACGATTGTATTCGTGAGTTGGATCTTGTTGACATCCCAATCAATGGTAGATCTTTTACTAGGTCGAATATGAGACTAGTCCCTTCTTTAGCTAAGCTTGATCGGTTCCTGGTGTCCCATCCTTGGATGGCCTCCTTCCAAAAGTCATTCGGTCAAGCTTTACCTAATCCATGTTCGGATCATGTTCCCATTTTACTCAATTCTAATTTTTCCTTTACTAAACCGAGAAAATTCCGATTTGAGAAATTTTGGCTTCAAGACCAAATCTTTGTCAACCTTATCTTCAATTGCCTGGCTAGTGTTGTTGGTTCCTACGGCCTTGAGCGGATCTTACTTAAACTACATGCGATTAAGCACGAATGTAGGATTTGGCGCAAAGAAAGATTTGGTCACCTTCTAGACCTTAAAAACTTTCTCCTCTCTTCTATAAATTCCATCGATAATCTGGAAGAATCCGGCCCCGTCTCTCCATCCCTTAGGTTGCATACAAGTGTGTGTAAGCATGATTATGCTGCGCTCCTGCAACTTGAGCACTTGAAGTGGGCTCAATGTGCTAAGGCACGATGGCTCAAGGATGGGGACTCTAATACCTCCTTTTCCCACAATTTTGCCACTCATCAGAGACGTTGTAATCGTATCTCTTCTATCTTTTGTTAACGAGGATGAGGTCAACAACGATAGGGAATTTCACTTCGCATTCTTATCCTTTTATAAGACTCTTCTTGGCACTGCGGCCAACCGTGCGGTTCATCTTGATTGGAATCATATCTATGGTGAGGAAAATCATGATCTTTCTAGTCTTGATGCCCCTTTCTCTATGGAAGAGATTAAAATGGCTATTTTCGGTATGCGCAGTGATTCCGCGCCTGGACCGGATGGTTTCCCTCTTTTCTTCTTCCAAAAATTTTGGGACTCTCTTAAAGATGATTTGTTTTCCATGTTTACCGAACTTCATCTCGGTTAATTCTCTTTTGACTGTATTAACTATGTTCATATTGTGCTTATTCCCAATTGATGGGAGCCAATAGAGTTTCTGCTTTCCGATCGATTAGTCTTCTCAATTCGATCTTCAAAATTATTATGAAAGTCCTTTCTTCTCGTCTGAGCCGTGTGATTTCCCCTCTCGTAGACCCAACTCAATCGAACTTTATTAAAGATAGATTCATTCTTGATAGTGTTGCTGCTGCTCAGGAGATTATCTCTGGCTGTCACCACTCTAGGTCGGAGGGTATCCTCTTAAAACTGGACTTTGAAAAAGCTTACGACAAAGTTGATTAGATTTTCCTCTTTGACATCTTGCAACACCGTGGCTTTGGGCCCAGATGGATTGCCTAGATTAAATCCAGTCTCTTTTCGGGTACTTCTTCCATTCTCATCAATGGTTTCGAAGGCAATAAGTTTAAGTGTAAACGAGGTCTTTGGCAGGGTGATCCGATCTCCCCTCTTCTGTTTTCTCTAGTTTCGGATGTGTTGAGTCGGATCCTTCTGAAAGCTTGGAACGCCCAGTACGTCGATGGACTGGGAGGTTTCCAGGGCTTTAGAGGTGTTCTCAACCTTCAATATGTCGATGATACCATTATTTTTTCTAAAGCTAATGTCATTGTCTTGCGAAACCTCAGATTCCTTTTATATCTCTTTGAATTAGCGTCTGGCCTGTCCATCAATTTTCACAAGACGTCCGTCCTTTGGTTAGGGGGATCCACCAACTACCAAGCCGAGATAGCTCAATTCTTCAATTGTGCTTCTTCTTCCTTTCCTATCCACTATCTCAGTATTCCTTTATGATGGGGGAAGCTTCACTCGGTGGATTGGATGCTTATGATCAACAAATTCGAAAATAGGCTCAATTTGTGGACGGGTAGACTCCTCTCTCATGGCGATAGACTGATTCTTACCAACTCGGTTCTTTCGGCCCTTCCACTTTATATGATGTCCTTCTTTTACGTCCCGTCCTGGGTCGTTGCGAAAATTGACATGATCAGAAGAAATTTCTTCTGGTCAGGTTTCGCTAATTATATGTCCGGGAAACATCTTTGTAATTGGAAGTTGGTCTGTTAAGCAAAGAAAGATGGCGGGCTTGGATTCCCTAACCTTAGGTGCCAAAATTTAGCACTTTTAGGGAAGTGGCTCTGGTATATTCTGAAGGATGATTCTCCCTTCTGGGCTCGTTTGATTATTCATAAATATCATTCCTGTCGCAAAATTTGGGAGCTTGCTTCTAATCTTTCTCCATCGGCTTCCCCCTTCTGGAAAGGGGTCTGGAAAGCGGTAGAACCTTTCCGCATTGGTCTGTTTAAAATATGTGCTGATGGGTCTAAAGCCAGCTTCTGGTCCGACCTTTGGATCGGTAATTATAAGATTGCTTCGGTCTTTCCGGACTTATTCCGACTAGCCTCTAATCCGAACGCTTCCGTAGCAGACTATTCGGTGGGGGGTTTCGGCCATATTGAATGGATCATCCCTTTTAGAAGGATTCTCCACTCTTCCGCCTTTTCGAACTATGTCCTCCTTCTTTAAGACTTACAAGCTTACTCTGGGAACCTCCATGAAGATGTTTCCTGGAGATGGACATCCTCTAGCTCCTTCACCGTTAAATCTTTTTACTCCGTCCTTAACCACAGGGGAGTTTCTTTTACATCGGCTAGTTTTATATGGAGTTGTAATGCCCCTTTCAAGGCAAAGATCCTTGTTTGGCTTACTATTCAAGACAAGCTTTTGACGGTTGCCAACCTCAATAAGAGGAATATTGCTTTAGGCCAACTTTGTGCCTTTTGCCTTTCTCAACATGAGGATTCCAACCACCTATTCTTACATTGCGCTTCTTTAGCACCTTTATGGACGATATGCTTAAATGCTTGGCATGTCACGTCCCGTCCTCTTTGTATCTCCTCTTGGTGGACCTCTTGGAGAAACCTCTTTGTCAGCAAGCCAGTTCTCAAATCGTGGGATTTGTCCATGATGGCTTTGACTTGGATTATTTGGATCGAAAAAAATAACCGCCTTTTTAATCATACCTCTTGCTCAATTCGCGCTCTAGGTTAAGATCTCCTCTTTTTTACCAAGTTCTGGGCTTTTACTTTAACCCCAAAAAAGCTCTACGACCTACACTTTCATAAGCTTGAAGGGGCAGTTGCGATTTTCCTTCAGAATACTTACCTTCCGCCATGACCTTTTCTCTTATTAGTGATCCGAAACCATTCTGGCGAGCTCAGCACCCTTCTATTTCTGTTTGCGATTTATTTCTGCTTTTTGTGTTTATTATTTTGTAAGTCGCTATGGCTTTTCGTTCTTCTATTATTTTTTTTCCTCCACTTCTATGTTTTTTCGTTAACTATGTCTGGCCTTCTTCCTTTGTTTACAGAGCTGAGCTGGGAGTGGCTTCTCGTGTTGACCCCTTGCTGTGGTCTTCTTTTCCTCTTTTGGTGGCTGAGGTTTGGTACTCTGTTGGATCTTGTTTTGTTTTTGGGTTTGTTGCAGGCTAGAGGTTATCTCTTGTTGCACCCTGTAGCGCTCTTGGAACGTTTCTTTTTGGGGAGCTTTCCTTAATGTTGTTTACTACTTTACTTTCTTCCCTTAATTTGCTTTGTTCTCTGGTTTTCTGGGAGTCCTCTTTTGAGGTTGTGGGCGGTACCGGGCTCCTTACTACTCATATTGTGCTGTCTATTTTTGCTATTTTGCTTTGCTGGTCATGTTTAGTGTGTTTTGGCTTGCTGTTGTCTTTTCTTTATAAATGTGTTCCCTTCGTTCATTGGCTTACCTGTGTGGCAGGTTTTTTTTCTCGAGGTGATTGTGGCCCTTCTCTCTGGATTATAAGAGCTTGCTTCACTCCTCTTTTTTTTGTTGGGATTTGCACCGATGACGGTGTTGCCTCCCCTACTTTCGTTCTGTTTCATTTCGTTGCTAGTACCTCTGTGTGCCTGGGTTTTGTTGGGATGCCTCAGCAGGTCTGCTGCTGATGTCCTTGTGTTTTTTTGGGTGTCTGCCTGAGCTCCTGTGGTGTGATGGATGGTGCTCCTGTAATACCCTAAATTTTTAGTTTAATAAAAATGTTGATTTTCACGTGTTGTGCAAGTGCAAATTTCATGTGTATATTTATTTATTTATTTTTATATATATAATTTCATTTTTATAGTATGAACAATTAATTTTCCTTTCCTTTATTTTTCTAAAAGCCTATTTTGTAAAGCCTAAAACACTATTTTTTAAGTTTTAGCCCACTTTAATAATTTATTATTTTATTATTTTGGCCCACAACTCTAAGCCCACTATTTGTGAAGCCCACAAATTTAATTAATCATTTAAATGGTCATACTTGTCATGTAGACACAAAATGTGAACAATTAATTAATAAAAATTGTACAAACTTCAAATAGTGGGTACTACGGGACACGTGCATGCACGTAGTGTGCAATGCACACCATTTTGAGGCCGGGTATGCATGGGAGTCATGGGGAGTGGGTTGTGTGTGTGCATGGGTAGTTATGTGAGTGTGGGTGGTTGCTACAACTTTTTCTCCTATCCTAGCCATCCATTCTTTAACTATCTAATGAATCCTAGCCCTCCAATCCATCCTAGAATTAGTATAAATACCCCCTACCCATTTGTATTCTACGCTAAGAAACTATTGAAAGAAAGAAAACTATATAGGAAAAATATATTAGAGTGACTGTGAGTTGTGTGTGTGTTCCCCCATTGGAGGCCGGCCCATCTTTCCCCACCAAGGAGCTCTCGGTTTGGCAAGGAAGCAAGGAGAAGGAGATATTTTGCATCGCAATTTAGGAGGAGAAGGCACTCTCTCGCATTCTAGGGGACTCTAGGAGATTCTAATTGGCTTTTTCTTCAAAGAGGTGGGTGTTTCTCATGACTTCTAAAATGGAAGTCATGTTAGGAATGAATTGAATTGTTATTATAAAGCAACTAGTTGAAATGAAATGCATGTTTGCCTAATTAGAGGAGAATTGATAAACTATTAGATGTGTGTTAATTTGGTTGCTAGATTTGTTAATTATGAGTAAAAGTGAATATTCTCATTACTTCTAATGTTAGTATGCATGCTAAGTATGTTTCAAATGCAATTGTGTGAATTAACTAGTAAAAGATTAGAACCATGTTGGTTAATGAAAGTATTAAAGTAGAATAGCAAATTAGAGATGAATTGATGGAATGAATCACTAAGAAATAATTGTAAATTGTTGCAGTAGAATTCTCTATTTTGTATGCCATATGAATGTTAGATTATATGAAAGAAAATGTATTTTTGCAAACAAATAATTGAATGCATTATGTGTAAATTAGTTGATAAAAATATAAGTTTTATTCATTAAGAAAGATGATTTTGTATTCTAAAAACATCATAGTTATAAGAGAACATTAATGTAATGAATTTTTGTGGGAAACTATCTTTAATTACGAAGTAGTATGCTTTAGTTTTCAAATGTCGAAATTGTGATTATGAAATACAAACTAAGGCTAAATATATGTTTTAAACGAGTTAAAAATACCCTTAAAAATATTGGTTACTGTAGAATTAAATGTAGTTTTATTCTGGAAATTTTTGTTTTCAAAAGAGGAGAAAAAGAGACAATTTTGTTTGAGATTTCATGAATTAAAATTATGAACTGAGAGTAGAATTAAAACCCAAATTATTTACTATCAAAACGAATTGGTGACTTAGACCAACTGGTCGGAAGAGTTTGGGTCGCTACAGTAGTCGGAGGTCTCGGGTTTGATACTGTGTCTTGGTTTTATTTATTTTTATTAAAAATCCAAATAGCCGAGAGTCAATACTTAGGGAATATAACCCTTAGTGATATCGTTCGGCGGCTTTGGTGCGTTGGTCTTATGCGCTGTCTGTTTCACCGCTGGTTGTAGGTTCGAATCCGGTTGGGGATTTGAGTTTAAAAAAATGTTTTTTTGTGGATTATTTTTGATTATTTGAATTTTGAAAATAAATAAAAATTGGAAAAATTATGGATTAATTATTGAAAAAATAATTAGAGTTTTATAAGAAAAAATTATATAGCTTTTGATAAAGTGTGAATAAGAAATTGGGGTTTTTGCAAAAAAGGACTTCTTTTTGAAATTAAATTGTCTTTTTAAATAAAGGAAAAATAAATGAGAAATTTTTGAGTTATAAAGATGAAAAATTAGTAATGAGGAATTTTTGAAAGTGTGATTGGTATAATTAATTGGACTTCTAACTTGTGCTTGTAGTACGATTTTGAAATGAGAATGATGGAATTGTGGAACACATGAATTATTGATTACTACTAGTTGGAATTTATGCTTACACATAAATTGCACGTGAAGTTGAATTATTGAATGTGATGAGTTATGAAAAAAGATGTGAATACATGAATGCTATGCTTATGAACCATGAATTTTGATTAATCATGAAAAGACCTTATACGCATGAAAAGCTCGATGTTGAAATTATGTGTTGAAATTGAAAATTAGGGTATAGCCAAGCCTTATACCGGCAATGTGAAAATGATATTTGAAATGAGAAGACCAAGATTTGGGTCATGTGAAATAAATGAATAAGACCGGTATAGTGGGAGTGCTAAACTCTAAGGGTTTGATTTTATTCATGATTCATTTAAACTAAGGATTAGATACATAGTGAAGATGTGATGAAAGTAAGAGAAAAATATTGAGTATGAGGGCCATTGGATTGACGGAGTGAGAGTATTCACAGGATGTCCCATGATGCGTCATGATAGGGCGTGGATACTGCTCCAGAGTACCGTCCCGGTGGCGACGCTCGTGGGGTGTTTGACGACTGCGGGTGGTGTCATATCTATGGTAGGAGCTGAATTACCACAGGATGCCTGCATGATGAGTCATGTGACAGTGCATTGGGATTTCCTCCAGGGCGCCTAAATATGAGTTCGTAGGTCAGAAAACATCTAGGATACTTACCGTAGTTACAGTAGTAGATTAAGTCATGGTGATGGATTAAACCCTACAAGATGAAGAACGGTTAAGGGCTTGCCCTCGGACCTATGTAGTATGGGTTGCATAGACTCTGAAAGTGCACATTAGTGTCATGTAATACAAAAATTGCATTAAGGACTAAGTGCACGTTCACAACAGGACATCAATAGGATAGTCCCTTTAGCTTTGTTTGTGACAAGTTTGTGGTTTGTTAAGTACTGAGAATCGTTATACTGTTTCCCGCATAGAGAGGATAGCCGTGTATAATATTTCGTCAGTTGAATGAATTGACGCGTCCACAGTTTTATATGCAGGGTAAAGATGCTTGACACATTTGAAGTATAAATGTTGAGCAAGATTGTTTTAAATGTTGTTTCGTGTAAATTATTATAGAATTGCTTCCGCTGTGATAATGTACAAGTGTAATGTAACTCTGATATAAGAAATATTTTTATTTCCTTGTAAAATTATACGAAAGTAGTGTAAAGATCCTGTGGAACTTCGGATTCAGTTGTATTTTGGAATTCGGGGTGTTACAGCTCCGGCCCGTGCGTGTCTTGCTGTAGCCGGTGTTGCTTTCGTCCTTACCGTTGCCCCTGCTGGTCGTCGCCGGTTTTGGACGGTCGCTGATGCCCTTCGGGTTGGCGTGCTTTCAGTCCGTCTGCAGTTTTTATGGAGGCTGTTCTTAGTGTTTTTGAGTTTCTTGGTTCGTAGGCTAATCTTTCATTAGCCAAGTCTTCTATTTTGTTGTTGCTGTTTATGTCGTTTGCCTTTTTGTATCGAACTCTCTCCCGAGCAGATGCCTTTTTGTTTTCTGTAATTTGTTCTTTCCTTTTATAATATGTTTTCGAGGCTGAGGCTCTATCCTGTAACTCAAAAAAGTAGTTGGTTACCATCATTATTAAAATGAAAGTTTTTCCAAATAAGTTCCTTGTTACAACATCTCATATTTTATTGACCTTAGAAGGAAAACAGTTAGATTCATCTTAGAAAAGTAGAATGTTTATGTTTATTAATTAGAACCATTAAGCCATTAAGTTTAAGGCTTCCCGTCCTCTTTGCGATTTTGTGTGTGAAAAGTATGCTTAGTTTTCAAATTAATTAAAAAACTATACTTCGTCCCAAATAATTTGATTTTTTATGACTCACACTTGGACCATAATTTTGACCATCAAATTGACCTGAAAAAGTATGCTTATTATCGTATTCCTAAAAATTGGGGAGAAGAAAATGTAAATTCCGATACTATAAAATATATCTAATGAATGTAGTCCCCAAATTAAGGTGTAAACAAACAGACTCAGATCCTCTGCCATACTAAAAGTATGGATGGAGGTGCCATACTTTTATTCCCAACCATTTTAAAAGTAAATCAACTCGCTATAATCAAAACCTTTTTGGTGCTGAGTAAAATATGTAAGAAACTCTGCACACGTAAAGAAGAGGGAAATCACAAAATTTAAACTCGAATCACGACGAAAGAAGAAAGAGTTACCTGCTGATGAGCGTCTGAGAATCATCTGCCAAAGCCCCGATCACCCAATAAACCAAACTCTGAAACATAGCATCTAAGAGCATAGACGTTTGCCATTTACCCATTTTTTGAAAAATATGGAAAAAAAAACGCTCTAGTTGTTGGCCATTTACCCAAAAAATAGCACTGACATGAACAGTGGTTGGCCAAATATGAGAGACGAAATGACTTTCACCAAAATATAGCTAACGAGGGATAATTTTTCGTCCGTATGATGCGACGAAAGATTATCTTTCAACGTCTTCATCGGACGAAAAAAGAAACACCGTCCCAACACAATCGCAGCTGCAATATCATTGGACGAAAGATAATATATTGTCCGAGAAATTAAATAAAAAAAACCAAAAAAAATCGAAGGACGGTAAATAATTTACCGTCGCTTCAATTCGTGAAAACCCAAAAATGTTTGGGATGGTAGATTACCCGAATTTTTTTGCTTTAGAATTCAACCAGTACCTTCATTTTGCTTCATTTTGCTTTAGAATTCAACCAGCAACTTATTCAACCACCACCTTCATTTTGCTTGAGATTTTTTTTTAAAACTTTTCCCATGAGATGAAGGAACAAAGCACGTCCCGTGATCTACTTTTGCAACGCATTTCACGGACGAGGGATTATCCCCCGTCTGGTTTAATTTTTTTTTTATTTATTTATTAAAAAAGGGTAGGGATGAAAGATAATGTGTCGTCCAGGCCAAAAAAATACAAACAAACCCACCTCTTTCGTCGGACGGGAAATTATCTCCCGTCCGATCGAATTTAAAATAATAATAATAATAATATTCGAGGAATATCATTACTGTCTCATTTGATTTTTAATTTTTAATTTTTTCGTATTAAACGGACGATAAATAATCCTCCGTCCAAGGTGATTTACATGTAGGCGGTGCTAGGACGATAGATAATCTTTCGTCTGATATGAAAAAACAAACGAAAACTCAAATTTTGGCTTTACACGATTACAACGACAACTCATATTTTCTATTTTCATTTGCCAAATACCCAAAATTTAGCATCAGAAGACTACAGATGCTCTAACAACCCATAACTAAAATACAGAACAAATGGCCCTGCAAAGTGCAAACGAGCGGACTTAGAATTCTTAAAATCCAACTTATCCGGCCAAAGTCCCATCCCTATACCTCAATTGATTTGCCAACCCTGTAGTCATCACTACTACCACCCCCAATCCCTACAAACCCCCTCATCCTCCTACTCTTAAAACTAAAATCCAACAAGTAGCCAATTCCCATCGACACTGCCCTCTGTGCTCCCCAATAGAACACATTGTTCAGCCCATTGGTCCTTAGATTAAACAACACCCCGTTCACATTGTTAAACTGGTAGCTGTAAAAAAAAAGTTGCTGGCCCAAGCCGCAGGTTATAATCAGCAGCATCTTCCAGTTACTGAACAGTTTCACTATCTCCACAGCCTCAGTCGTGATGTCGGAGTAAGTGACAGCCGTTGTTGCCCGTACGCGTCCCATCATCGCGAATTACCTGCGAAGGCGGGAGAATGGCGAGGGAAAAGGAGGGTTCCAAAGGCCATGAATGCGATGTAGGGTGGCATCATTGACAGAGCCAGCAGTGGGCCGGTGGTAATTAAGGATGAAGGGGATTAAGCCACCAATAACTCCCTCTCCCCCCATACTGAATATCGACCAGAAGAGGGAGATGTAGGTGCCTTTGTGAGAAGGCGGTGGATAGGAGGCCACCAGCGCCGACGCCGAGGAGGGCACCAGCAATGATAGTGAAAAGTTGGTGGTGAAAGTGGTTATAGTAGAGGAAGGAGGCAGCTAGCATAGAGAACGTAGGTGGAGCATGCAGCGAGGAGAGTCAGGCGGGGGCCGAGGAGGATGTAGATTCCACCACCGAGAACGCCGAAGAGGGCAAAGGTGGTGTAGAGGGCGAAGGTGTTTGCGTTGTTGGTTGCATCATGCCAGAGAGGGCACTGTACATGCCAGGACAACAGAAGCAGACGAGACCGATAAGGCAAATTTGGATAAGATGGGGAGTTGTACTGGTTTGGGGAGTGATATGGGTCAGATGACGTGGCCCCTCCTGGGCCACAGGATCCCCTCATGAAGTATGCACCACCGGATCATCCGGATCCACCACGTCAGCACGAAAACCGCCTAGGCCTTTGCCACGTCAGCCTGGAAACCACCCCGACCTCTGCCATGTCAGCCCTATACCACTTGGGCTTCTACCGCTTCAGGCCCACAGGCGACCGGGTCCAGATCCGGTTGGCTTCTCCTATAAATACCAGACCCCCTACCCTTATCCAGGTAATCAATCTTTTCCATTCAAAACCCTAGTTACTGTTACTCTCTCTCAGTAGCTGACTAGATCGTCGGAGGGTCTGCCACCGGGACCAACCCCGGTGTTCCTAGACCGTCTGCAGGTACACAAGACCTCAGATCCGAGCCTCCTGATCCGAACCGAGCATCCAGCCTCCACCTCACTCCCGCCTACATCCTTACCGTTCGCCCGGCTGAGGGTCGTCCGCACCGGAGCTTCCTCCACTAATACAAATCGAGAAGAACTCACACCTGGTGCATCCACACGTCTCCCAAAAACAAACCGCATTAGGGAGGATGGTTGAACTGGAACTAAATCATCTTGCTGCTCTTGCTCTGCTTCTTTCGACTCGAAACCCATCTCTTCGTCTCCTTCTTTCTCAAATTAGTTTTTTGTTGCAATTCTTAGGGGGAGCAGGAGGGGGTTTTTATGCGGGTAATGACCACCACCCTTAGGGAAGTGGATCTTTTTTTTTTATTTTTATTAACACATTGGACCCACAAAGTTGCAAATATATTAATGGGAGAGTTGGGGTTCAAACAAATAAACAATTTTTTATTATTTTTTGTCACCAAACAAACCCGTGCGTCGCACGCACACCTCCATCTCCATTTATTAACACGTGTATTACACGTGTAAATCAAAAATTTCAATGTTTTCAAACAAACAAACAATTTTAAATATTTTTTTCACCAGTCAAACCCGTGCATTGCATGCGCACCTCCATCTCCATTTATCCATTTATCTTTATTTATTATCACGCATATCGCATGTGCAAATCAAAGTTTTCCAAGTATTTATTTAATTTTTTTTGTAATTACGTGTATCACCCGTTTAACTCCAACCTTTTCAAATAAAACATCACTTTCTCATCAAACAAACCCAGGCACCACATGCACAACTCCAACTCTATTTATTAACATGTGCATCGCACGTGCAAATCAAAGTTTTTTCTTCAACATCCTTTAAAACTTAAGAGTATCGCCCGTTCAACTCAAACTTTTTTTTAAAATTAAGACATTCATCGCGCGTGCTAAACACTACCGCCTTACGTATATCGCACGTTTAACTCCAAGTCTTTATTAAAACGTGCATCGCACGTGAAACTTACTAGTACTAAATGAGCCTTGCACAAATCTCTATTTCCATAAACACTACCCACAATGTAATGCGCATTCCAAAAACACCACATGAATTAGTTGCTAGTAATTTAAAAGAGAATATTCCGTCAAGTTCAACATGCCGATGATAAAATAACCAAAATAGCCATATCTCTCATCACCTTCATATTATGGATGAGTTTCGGATTAGACTGGGTCAAATTATGTAAAGAAAAAGTACAAAATTGACATAAATCTAATTCGAAACATATTTATAATGTGGAGGTTGATAAGAGACGAAGGTATTTTGATCATTTTAGCTGTGTTCGATTAGAATAAACTGAATATTATCTCTTAAATGAATAACAAATAATTAGTGAGCTATATATATAAGTAAAACAAATTAAAATAGAATACCAATTTTCATGTGCAATGGACAGTTTTTTTCTCTCTTTGAGGGGATATTTTATTATAACAATTACATAAGATTAGGGACTTATATGAATATATATACATTTATGGGTAAATTTCACTAACTACACAGTTTTCACAAATTTGCAGATAACCCTATTCTATTTTTCTTCTTCTGCGGATGATCCTACTCAATCTATGTTCTCGTTGTGGATTCGCTTACTCTGTCTATTTCCTTCATCACGTGACAATTGGAACGTGAATATATATACATTTATGGGTAAATTTCACTAAACTCTTGTAACACCCCGCAAAATTGGAAATTACATTTTTGCCCCTGGGTGTTACGCACGTATATTTTATAATGTGTTTCACTACATATTTTGGATTCGTACTATTTATACATGTTTCGTATTGATTTCAGTCAACTAAAATATAATATTTCAATCCCTGGGATTTACGTGCTTTTTTTGTGTTTTGATGCACGTGTTTCCACCACTACGTACAATGTTTTCTATAGGTTTAAATTATTTATTTTATGTATTTAAATCTATTATATAAAACGGAAATTTTATTTTTTCTTAGTTTTGATTAAAATGATTTTGTACGTGAAATGCACGTGTTTTCCACGTGTAGTGATTTCATCATGATACGTATATAATTAGTAATTTTTCTTATTATATTTTAATATTTTTCCGTTGTTAAAATTCGATTTAGCATTTTGATATTTTACGTGCGACGCACGTGTTTTTGGTAAACGTATTAAAGCATAATTATTTTCAAAATAAATTTCGGAGTGCCCGTAGTATTTAAAAGTATATAAAAATATATATATGTAAAAATATATATATGTTGTGAATAATATATGGCGTTTGCTTTGAAAAAAGTAATGCATGGTATTAATAAAATGGTAATATAATGAATGAATTGTATGATTTGGAGATGGGGGCCCCGTTAGTTGGTCTTCATTGAAATGTTATATGGGATTATATATGAGATGTATATGGGGGCCCATGGTGTGAATGGGTTAATAGGAATTAATTGATTTATAGTGGGGGGCCTACGTTGGAAATTCAAAACAACACAATTGTGTGCATGTGCATGTGCACAATTGTATCTAGCCAGTTTTGAACATAGTGGCCGGTTGGGCATGTAGGGGAGAGGAAGAGGTAGAGAGTTATGGGAGTTGGGATTTTTAAAGAAGTAGGAGTTACAAGAAGATGAAAAGATGGGAGTTTAGGAGGTTATGAAATGTGAAAGGTTGGAAATTAATTTGAGTGAGTTATTAGGTGTGTAACTTTGCAAATTGAACCCTCTACATATCCTATAAATAGCACCCTACCCCTTTTCATTTCACACACAAAAATTAGAATTAAAGTAATAGAAAGAAAAGAAAAGAAAAGGAAAAAGGAAGAGAGTAAGAAAGTTATTGTGCTTGGAGGATCTCTTGCTTGGAAAGGAGTCATTGCTAGGAGGAGAAGCCTTACTAGGAGCTAGGAATCTTTGGAGCTAGAAGTGGTGTTCTTCCTTTCAAATTGTTCAAGCTTTCAATCAAGGTGGGCGTTCTCCTACTTTCTAATTTTTAGAATGTACGTGCTAATGAAAATGAATGAATAGTATGGAAATTTGGATTATGATAAACTATTGAATGTGGTGAAATAGTAGTGAACCATATAAATTAAATTACAACATGTAGTTGTTAATGAGAAAATAGATAATTGATTATTTTGTCATGAATTGTTGTACATGAAGAATAGTAGCTTTTTATGAAAATGTGGAAACACTTCTTTTGATAACTAAATAAATTTTTTATAAAGAAAAATTGGAACCATCTGACTATTAGTGTAACTTCTCCTGTGAAACAAAACAAGAGGGTGTCAACCATAAGCTCAACCATTATAAATTTTATACTTTTATAGCCAGGTTTGTGCTTGCCCATATTCAGTATTTTCAACTGTCATTAGCTTCTAGCTTCAAGGTTGGAGGTTAAATTCACAGGAGAATTTATATGATATCCTTCAAGCTATTAGCTATTTTTATCCTTCAAGCTATAACTTCTCCTGTGAAATACATCAGAGTATTTAGCTTATGATAACAATAAATTAAGCCAAGCGTGATACCATCAGGTGTTACAGTTACAAAATATAAAATTATAACAAGAGCTCGAAGCTAGAAGGATAAATTGATTTAAGAAATATTTATAATATGATAACTTCTCCTGAAGCTTCGACTATATCTCGAATTTTGTTTTATCAGAAAGTAAAACAAGAGGGTGGAAATAACTCCCGAGAATTAGATACAAGAGGGTTTTGATGAGGGATTTTAACAAGAAGTCCTTATGGACTTGGTGGTTGGCGCTGGTTGCTTTGGTCTTTGCCTCATCACTCACGGGTTCGAAACCCATGAGTGGGGTTTTTATTTAGATTTTGGTGTATTTTTTTTTGAAGTATTTAATGAGTTATAGAGCTCTTCAAAAATTGAAGAAAAATTATAGTGTTCATAAAATGCTATAGAGAATCTATTAAAAATAGTTCTAAAGATTTCCATGTATATTCTTAAGGAATAAAAGAGACATTGAGATAGAATGAGATTTTATTCTCAAGTTAATTATTTTAAAAACACGATTTTTATTCTTAGAAGAAAAAAATAATAAAGTTTTGACATGAGAAATAAATTGTCTTGATGACTTTATGCATTCATGTTGAATATTTGATTTCTATATGAGCTTAAATTAAGTAAGGTTAGATGAATATATGAGAAGAATTATTGTTGTTGATTTGTGAATGAAATGTATGATAAGAGATTCATATATAATGCTAAATGAGACATTGCAAGAGCTTGGGTTATGATAAATATTCATTTGATAGAAATTGTATATATGAAAGGAATTACTTTTTTGTTCTATAAAGATCTTGAATAAATGAATAGATCATGGATGATGACAAGATTTGATTATTTTTTTGAAATGAATTGAAAGATGAAATTATATAAGTTTAAGTCATGATTATTAAAAGGTATATGTACCCATGTTTCTTGTACATGAAAGTTTATGATTTAGAGTTAGTAAGACCTCGGTACCGGCATTATTGAAAGAAAGGATTTGAGAAATGATTTGGAGATATGGCCGTGGAGCTATCTCGTATTTGTTGATTAAGTCCGGTAGGAGGTAAGACTAATTCTTTGAATGGAAATTATTCATGTCTTGAACTTAGGAAAATTTAGGCACATAAGTGAAGATGTAGTAAACTTAGGGAAACGTAAGTGGGGTGCTCTATATAGTCGGCGGTGGACTCCAAGACTATAGACCCAGTTGGTGGACTGAGGTTGCCCCGTGGGAGACGGATTATTATATTTTAATCCGAAACTATGAGGATGGGTCGGCGGTGGACTCCAAGATCTTGAGTAGTCTGACGGATGAGTTTTGTGTTTACCGTCTCCAATGTATATATATATATATATATATATATATATATATATATATATATATATATATATATATATATATATACTGGGCTAGAGGGTCACATACGGGACGATTCGCACGATGTGGAATCTGTTATAACAGCCGGCGGTGGACTCCAAGGCTGAGATTCAAATTCGTGGAATAGTCTGAACTTTGTTTTGCTACCGGGTAGTTTTCATGGCGAGAGATCGAGTCCTGTATTGTGAAGAACGTAGGCGCTTGCCCTCGGACCTATGTAGTATGGGATGCATAGAATCTGAACAAGTGTGCATTAGTGTCATCCTAGTGTAGAATGGTATCCATTAGGCATTAAGACATGACATACACTTATGTTTAGAATAATCACTTTTGACACTTTACTTGTTCATTCAATCTGTTTGTGATTTGTTAAAGTATGAGATCGTTATACTATTCCCGGCATAGAGAGGATAGCCGTGTATAACATTTCGTCAGTTGTAAGTAACTGACGAGCCCACAGATTAACGTGCAGGTAAAGGACTAATCAAGGAGTTATAAAGTGGATATGCTGTTGCTGTTTAGAAGTTAAAGATGTTGCAAATGATGTTAAAGTTATACAAGTTGTATTTCATTGATTGTAATCTTTTAGTCTTCTGCTGTGTAAAAACCAAGTGTAAAGAAACTCTGATGTATTGTGAATAAAAAGTTTTAAATTCCTTGTAAAATTGTACGAAGTGAAGTAAAGATCCTGTGAAATCTCGAATTTATCCTTATTTGAAATTCGGGGTGTTACAACTCTACACAGTTTTTACAAATTTGCAGATAACCATACTATGTTTTTCTTCTTTTGCGGATGATCCTACTCCATCTATGTTCTCGTTGCGGATTCGCTTACTCTGTCTATTTCCTTCATCACGTGACAATCGGAACATGTTTTTAATTTGTTATGCCTACCAATACCACTGCCAATTAATAACCCCCCCCCCCCCCCCCCCCAAATAATAATAATAATAATAATAATAATAATAATAATAATAATAATAATAATAATAATAATAATAATAATAATAACTGAGAAGTGCTCATGCATTTTTTTTCTCTTTGCTATAAATTTGCATTTTTTTCTTTCTTTGTTATAAATTTGTATTAGTCATACTTAAGATAATTTTGATTAACTTTTATTTTCTGTTTTTTTTAAACATACCGTAAGTTGTTAACTTTTTTTTTCACTTTGTATGTTGATGTTTTTCACGATTAAAAATTGAGTTCAGTAGAATAGGGATAATCTCACGACTTCAATTTTAATATATCTTTATTTTTTAATAGTTAAATATATTGTACCGAATAAAATACTGTAAGGTTTTTTTTTCATATTCACACTTTAATTTTTTGCTAATTTCTTATTCTCACCCAAATTCTTCATATTTTCATATTCCCACTTAAAATCCTTGTAGTGATTCAAAAAAACCACACAATCTTCTCTTTTCAATTAATTATGAGAAAAATATTATGAATATTCTCCTGATTGGTTCAAAACCCAATAAATATATATTTTAATTCTCAGACTAACTTCAATCTAACTATTTTATTCAATTAAGACTTTTCTCTGCTCTTCTATCATCTTCTTCAGTTCCACCACCAATGTCTTCATTCCTTCACCAATGTCTATTAATATGTTATCTCTCAACAGTACAATCATAATCTAACTCATCTTCTCCATTTCCTATTTAGTTCATTTTAATAAATATTATAATCTAACTTCTTAGCCTTCAAATATTGACAACATATTTGGAAGAAATAAGAACCAAATAACTTTTTCTTTTTTTCTTTCCTTTTTTTATAGAAAAATGGAAGAAATTGAAGTCTAATGGTTTTCAGATATATTTTTCAAGAGATTTAAGAAATTGAAACAGGTTGTTATGTTCTCTTTAAGAGCTCTCATTGATTTGAAGCAGAATTAAAGAATGAAGAAGAACAGAAGACGTCAAAATAATATTTTTAAACTCAAATGTGTTTTGTTATCAATATTTGATGTGGTAATAGGAAAATATAAAGATTTTAGGTGGGTATATAAAAATAATAAAGTTTTGAGGTGTGGATATGAAAAAATCCAAATATTGTATGAGTGCTGGTATTCGACCAAACATTAGAGGGACACCTTTATTTGACCAGAAAATTTAATACAATTGAATTGATCCATTAATATTTAAAAAAAAAAAATCAAATTGGGGCTGAATTGATTTATCTAAAAATAGAATTGTCGAAGTGACCGGAAAATCAAGGTTTCTCCGACCAATGGAGTGATCAGATTTGGTAAGGGAGGCAAGTTGGCGCCAAGGTATATTGGTCCGTACAAGATCGTGGAGAGGATTGGCAAGACCGCTTACAGATTGAAGCTTCCAGAGGAGTTGGCTCAGGTGCATGATGTGTTTCATGTATCATTATTGAGGAAGTATGTTGCCGATCAAAAGCATAAGTTGGTAGAAGTTCCTGAAGACCTACAGGTGAACTTGAGCTACAAGGAACAGCCTGTTGAGATCGTTGATCGTAGGGAGAAAGTCCTTAGGAGCAAGGTGATACCTATGGTCAAGGTATTGTGGAGGAATCAACAGTTCGAGGAGGCTACTTGGGAGCCAGAGGATCGCATGCAGAAGGATTTTCCTGGATTGTTTGTATGAATGTATTTTCTTGTATGTGATTGAAATTCTTTGAATGATTGAACCATTGATTGATACGTGATGTAATCTTTTATTTGATTGTGATGTTATATGAAATTATTTGGATTATGATCTATTTATGAAGTATTGTTTCCTTTTGTTGGTATGTGTTTGAACTCACTAGTGGTAGTTCTGGGGACAGAACTCTTCTAAGGAGGGAGTGATGTAGAACCCCGTATTTTTAAATATTATTTTAATTATTTGAAAATGAATTTTAAATGATTTTGAGTATTTGATAAATATTTTCTAAAAGATTTATCTTTTGTACACGTGCAAAACACGTGCAAATGACTTTTGAGAAGTTTGAAAAATTAAGTTTTCTTTATGAAAAATCATTATTTATTATTTGAGAATTATTTAGTATTTTTCCAAATTTTTCAGAAATTAATTATGCCTATTTGCAATTTTTGAGAAAAGAAGGACTTATTTGCAAAATTGACATTTTGAGGGTTAGAGTGCAAAATGTATTTGCTGGACATTCCGATCAGCACTTGTTGAGGTTTAAAAATATATTTTTCTATTAGATCCTAATTTAAATGATGTTTGGTTTAATTTTCAAGAAAAGGATTATATATGTGAGATGTACTTTTGGAAAGGATTATTTTGTAAAGTGGGAATAAAACCCTAATATTCTATCCGGCATATATAAGAGAAATTCTCTTTCAGCCGTCATTGTAAAAGAATACAGATTTTTGGTGATTTGGATTTTGAAGAACAAAGGAGGATTCTTGGATCTAGCAAGGAGGAGCTTTTGTGGATCTTTTCTTCAAATCAAAGGTGAGTGGTTTTGTTTTGCTTTGCTTTGTTTTGTTTGTCTTGATTGATGAATGACGTAAGATCTTGTTATGCTTGTTTGTGTTCATTATGTCATTATTTTGTTAGTCTCATTGTATGTATGATATGGATCTATTAGTTGATATGGAGGATGAGAACTCTTATTGATATTGGGATCATGTATGAGAAATATTAAGATTTGTCGAGGAAATGTGGAATTATGAGATCGTATTGTTGGGAGACATATTAAGAATTTATTGTGTTATGATCAGATAATAAACATCCGGATCTCATGATTGTAGTTCAGATTTTATGATAGTGTTGTGAAAGAAGTTTGATGAGAAAAACCCTAATAGAAAGATTAAGAGTTTGGATCATGAGGATAGGAGATTTGAGTATTTGATTGATTGAATAATGTATCCATGATAGAGATATTTGAGAGTTGTTCATTTGCCTGGATACAAATTAATTTTTGGGATCGTTGGATCTTTGGAAAGACTCCAGTTTAGTTTTGTGTTCAGACCTATCTTTTGGGAATCTGTAGCCGACAGCCGACTGTCTTGCGAAGCAGTCGACTGGTACGAGCCTACTGTGTATTTTTGAGTCTTGAAATTTGTTCGGGACAGTCGACCTAGACTGAGGTCAGTCGACTGATCCTCTGTTTGTGATTTTGTTCAGTCCTTTCGGGACAGTCGACCTATGACCCTTCAGTCGACTCAAATACTTAGATTATTTTGATGAGGACTAATTGAATTTGTCTCGGGGCAGTCGACTGATGACTTGTCAAGTTGACTGGTCATGCCTTAGATTATTTTTTGTAAAATGTTGGGATATGTCCTCTGGACAGTCGACTGGTCCTTTATGCAGTCGACTGGTCCTGAAGGATCTTTGTATTTGTTTTTGAGATGTTCTGTTCAGTAATTGATTTTAAGACATTTGTTCAGTGTTTGATTTTGAGATGTTCCGTTAAGAACATCATTTTGAGATATTTTGTTGAGCCACTTGTTTAGTGGAAATTTGTTCAGATATTTGTTTTTGAGTCTCTAGAGGTATGTGACCCTAGTATACCGGTGTTTGTTCAGGCCCATCGAGGCAAACTTTCAGTTATTCAGATTTTTAGTCCGGTAGGGTACACTACTCTAGGAGATTTGTTCAGTAACCCAAATTGATAAGGACAGGCATTAGTAGTGTCATGACGAATGAGAACATGAGTTATGCACCTCAGTATGGCTTTTAATGTAGGATTTAATCTCCTGAATTATCCAAGTAGTTAACTTGTGATGTGTGATTTATCTCCGGAATTATCCAGGTGGTTAACCTGAGATGTGAGGTACTTCTCCTGAATTATCCAAGTAATTATCTTGAGATGTGGGATTGAACTACGGAATGATCGGAGTCGAGGCGACGCTTTTGGGGTATTATTGTGATAAGGAATCTATGTTTAGATGTGGGATGATCTCCTGAATTATCCAGGGAAAATACCTGTGATGTGGGATCAATCTCCGGAATGATCAAGCATGGGCAAATTATCATGGTTTATCTTCATCTCTTAGTAGTCATCGTTGTCAGCATGTAGTCATGACGTTTTCTTGAATTACTTTTATGCATTCGGATTTCCTGTTTTTATACACTTGGCTTTTGGATTTGATATCACCCTTTATTCGTTTGGTCGTTACTTCATACTTCAGTGTTTGAGTATTATTTGTTGGATATTATTATTTCAGTTCATTTATGATGTTTTGTTTGATTTGTCACCACTCACACCAGTTATGGCTGACCCCGTAGTTTTGGGGTTAGGGTTCAACTCTAGCCTCACTTGTTGCAGGTTATTGCTTAGTTGGAGGTTGGATGCTTGAGTGGGCAATTTGAGATTATTGGATTATTTAGTGTTGGTGTAAAATTGTTAAGATATATTTGAATCATTATTGAGTTGTAAATAAAAGATTAATTTGTGTTGAGATGTTTAGACTTCCGCTGTAATTGTAAAATTTGTTGTAATAAGAGAAAGAAAAATTTTAGTGGGTTTGTTGGTGTTTATTGTTGTATTGAAGTGGATTGCTGGGATTTCGCCACTTATTTTCTAAGCTCTCATATTAAAAATTTGGGGCGCTACAAAATGCAGTAAAAGAAAACATGGGTTGCCTCCCAAGAAGCGTTAAATTTTAAGTCTTCAGCCAGACATGGTAGCTGCGATGGTTATGTGACACCAAGATCCAACAACGTACGAGCCTCTTTTCCTATAGTTCTCTTCATATGTGGGTTATATTTTTTCTGTGCATCCGTCAAGCTTGATTGTAGCGGCTCGAATTCAGTCGTTTCTTTCTTGAAGATGGAGTCTTTGATATCCCCACCTCCTTGAATGTCAGCTGAGAAGAAAAATTAATAGATGGTGCAACTTGAACGTATTCCAAAATCTTTTCTTTCTCAGATTTAAGAGTCGCTGAATTTGTTGGATATACTTCGATTGGTAACTTTTCAACTTTAGCTTTATGTTTCTCGCCCACAATTAAATCAATTTCACTTACTTGAAAAGATGATTGTTCTCCGGTAGGAAAGTTTATGGATTTAAAGACATCAAAAGTTACTTGCTCATGCTGCGTTTGTTCCTTCACAATTGGTTCGTACTCTTCTTCCTTTTCAACAACATTTTGTTTGCCATTTTCTTCTTATGGTTGCTCAATTGTCCTCCTGCTTCTTAGTGTTATTGCTTTAACATGATCCGTGGGGTTGGTCACGGTGTTGCAGGGTAAGTTTTCTGCTGTTCTCTCTGTAAGAATATTTGAAAGCTGACCAATTTGAGCCTCAAGATTGTGAATTGAAGCCGTATTATTTTGTATCGCCAAATCTGTCTTTTGCATGTATTGTTCTGTCTTTTGCATGTATTGCATGAACATATCTTCAAGTGTCGGCTTCTTTTCTTGTTGTTGAATTTTTTTTTGTGGTCCAGCTCCTCCTTGATTATTGTTTCAAGAAAAGTTGGGGTGATTTCTCCATCCTGTATTGTATGTGTTTGCATAATGATTGCTTTGCCTTTGAAAATTTGACACAAAATTTGCTTGTTCGGCATTTGATGGAGCAAAAGGGTTCCCCACTTGGCAATCTGCACTTGAGTGATGTCCTGTACAAAGATCACAAATCATATTAGTTTGAATAGAATTAACATTCATATTACCTAATTGTTTGGATAAAATATCAATTTGTGCAGTTAAAGTAGTAATAGGATCAAGTTCAAAAACTCCAGCCACTTTTCTTGGCATTGTTCTCTCTGAAGACCAATGGTAATTATTAGATGACATATCCTCTAAAAGCTCATAAGCTGCTTCATGAGTTTTTCTCATTAGTGCACCTCCAGCTGCTGCGTCAACCATAGATCGATTTGTAACTCCCAAACCATTATAGAATATTTGAATTTGCAGTCATTTCGGTAGTTCATGATGAGCATACTTTCTCAATAACTCTTTGTACCTCTTACGCACCATACAAAGACTTGGTCTCAAATTGAATGAAGGTGGTAATATCATTCCTTAGCTTCGCTGTCTTTGCTGGCAAAAAATACTTAGCTAGAAATTTTTGTGCAAGTCCCTCCCAACTAGTAATATTACCGGGTGGTAGAAAATTTAGCCAAGCCTTCGCCTTATCTCTTAGTAAAAAAGGAAAGAGTCTCAATTGAATTGCATCATCTGATACTCCGTTGTGCTTGAAAGTGTCACAAATTTCTAGAAAGTTTGCAATGTGAATATAAGGATCCTCGTGCGATAGTCCCCAAAATTGAACAGTCTGTTGAATCATTTGACTAACCGCCGGTTTAATCTCAAAATTGTTAGCTTCAATAACCGGTCACTTTATGCTTGATGTTGCTCCATTAATTGAGGGCATAACATAGTTTCTCAAAGCCCTGTTTTCCTCATTATTTGCCACGATAATGTACTTGTATGTCCTGAAATATAAGTATTAAAAAAAATAGAAAAACTAAAAAATAATAATAAAAATAATAAATAAAAATAAAAGTAAGTCAAAAGAAAATAAAGCGGTAAAATAATAATAAAACAAAAAAATAAAAGAAATCCAAACTAGTAATAATCTAGCAATTTTCAATATCAATAAAAGAATGACTAGTCCCCGGCAACGGCGCCAAAAACTTGATGTGGATATTTGCAAGTGTACAAAATCGCAACAAGTAGTATAGATTAGTGAAAAGAGTGTCAAACCCAGAAGGACTAATTATTTTATTGAGTACCAAAATTACTAGATTAACTATTATTTGGAAAATCAAAAATTAATAAAGAAAACAACTAAATTAAATTAACTTAAAGAACTAACTAAATTAATTAAAAGGAGCGGAATCTGAAATTTTGTTGTTTATTAATTGCAAAATTAATTCTAGGGCTTTTTTATTTCACCTAGTTAATCCCACACAATTCATAATTCCATGTGAACAAAAATATTTGTAGACCAAAATCCCCTAAGTATTCAATGCTTTCTCTCGAACAACACCAAAAATATCTCCAACTAACAGTTTGTCATAGAATTAATTGAAGACTCATTAAGTTCTGGGGACTTCTTAACGGTCACATCAATCGCGGTAAATCATCTCTAATTTCGCTCAATCAATGGTGTTTAATTCTATAATTCAAAACCGCAAATTACCAGTTCGGTCTCTCCATGATTTAATAGATCATACAAAGTCGATCAACCAATTGTAAGCATTAAGATCAAAATTCAAACACACAACCATGGAAAAATAGAAAAATAATATGGAATTGAAATTGTGTTCTCAAAACTATGCTATATCGAAGCCCTAGAAAAATAAAATTTAGTTCATAATAAAAATATTGCAACTAATAAATATTTTTTGGGATTGCATAATAAAAAAATTAGAGAGAAAAGAGATACACAAAAAAAAATGTTTTTGTAAAAGAAATTGCAAACCGAACACTTCGGAAACTAAGCCGCCAAGTTGCAGTCAGCAACTCTCTCTCTCCTCTCTGTCCTCTGTCTCGAACAGCACTCCGCTGACGTGGAGCTGACGTCACCGTACACAGTCAGCGTCCATGTCAGCACAGTCCCCTGCCTCTTCCTTTGTGCACAGAGCTGAACCACGCCGCTGACCCCTGCTGATGTCACATGCCTTGGTTTTCGCACTGAAGCGCACACCCTGTTCTCGTTTCTTCTCTCTTTCATTTTGAACACTACGCCCACAGAGAGACAACTCCTCTATTCGTCTGTTTCTTTCTTTTTTTAATCGTGGATGCCGTCGCTCTCCTCTCGTTTAGCGTGTAGCCTCCTTCTCTTGTTTGCTCTTTTATTTATAGGCACGGAAAGTAGAGATTAGGGTTTATTTTTGCAGAAAAACCCCAATTCTTTATTTATTTGTTTCATTCTTTAATTTGCTCTTTATTTCTTGCTTCTTTTTCTTCTCTTTCTTTTTCTCGAAACACGTGCTGCACACAAACAAAATAAATAAGAACTTAGGATTAAAAATAAAAAAAAACTAATTAGTTTAAATTAATTAAATTAATTAATAATCATATTAGCTCAATTAAAATCCTTTTAAAATTGCTTATTGTACTTTCAGCTCAATTGGTAAATTAAAATTTTATCTTGCTTTACACACAGCCAAATTGTAAAATTTAAATTTCAAAATTCAACAAAACAATAAAAAATTAATAAATCAATATGTTTGTTTTGTTTATTGATTATTACCAAAAATATTCACATTTTTGCATCAAAAATCTTATTCCTTCAAAAATAATTAATTAACTGAATTTTATGGAAAAAAGATAACTTATTAACATAATAGACGAATACAAGCAATTTTAATAGGTAAATGAGTACAAATATTTATATAAAAATTATACACATCACATGCACTTGAACAATACTAGCAAATGGATCAAGTATCTTTGTTGGCCTTCTCTCTCCTGTCGATCTCTTCAATGTGGGTACTGGTTCACCAGCCGGTTAAGGTTTCCCGAACTGCTTCGTCTTGAATAACCTGCTCATTCACAATAGGCTCAACATGAGTCTCATGTGCTATTTGTGGTACTTGTACATGTTGCTGCACTTTCGAACCCCTAACACTAGAGCTGCCTTCAGAATCTGAATCTGAATTTGAGCCTGAACCACAATCTGACTCTGAACTAGCTGTACTGTCTTGACCCGTGTGCCTGTCCTTGTACAAGACCTCTTCATTGAACACTATATTCCTTCTGCGAATGACTTTATTATCCATGAAATTCCAATGTCTGTAGCCATACTGTTTGCCACCGTAGCCAATGACTGCACACCTTCTGGGCTTAGAATTCAGTTTCTTCCTTTCTTCCCTGTCAATTAGTGAATATGCAATACAACCAAAAATTTTCAAATGCGAATAATTTACATTTTTACCTAACCATAGTTCTTGCGGAATGGCCCCATTAAGGGCATTATACGGGCAACGGTTAATCAAGTACACTATTCTATCCATTTTAGCGGCCCAAAGATGGACCTCCGCATGAAGTCTCATGCATCTCGCCTTTTCGAGTATCGTGCAGTTCATTCTTTCTGCTACACCATTCTCCTGTGGATTCGTAGGAACTGTCCTGATTCCTTTGATACCTTCCTTTCCTAGATAGTTGACAAACTTTTTATCTGTGTACTCACCACCATTGTTTGGCGTTAATGTTTTCACCTTGCAACCCATCTCATTCTCAACTCTCTCTTTCCAAGCTTTGAATGCATCAAACACTTCTGATTTCTCACGAATTATATAAACCCAAACTTTCCTTGTAACATCGCCGATGAATGTGACGAAGTATCTCTTACCACCATAAGAGAATTCTTGAGCCAGACCCCACACATCTGTATGTACCAACTCTAGCTTCCCAAGCTTCTTCTCACGCCCATTCAACTGAAAGCTAACTGTCTTCTGTTTGCCTATCACACAATTCTCACAGAAATCCATCTCAACCTTTTTAAGCCCCGGATAAAGATCCCTAGAACAAAGCTTCTTGACACCCTTTTCACCAAGATGACCCAACCTGACATGCCAAAGAATTAAAGAATAACTACCTGTTGATGTTGTAGCAATGATATCTCCTGAATAACCTCCTCTGAGTAAGTACAATGTGTCACCACGCTTTTCTTCTGCCACAAACCTGGCACATATAGTAACCTTCTATTCTCCATGTCCAAAAATTGTTGTGAATCCTTCTTTGTCTAGTTTGCTAATAGAGATTTCTTCAAACTTGGAATATGTCTTGTGTCATTTAAGACCAATTCCCACCACTGCGAGCCTTCACCCTCACTGTGTCTCTATCTACAACTGGACATATTTGTCCATTGCCAACTGAAACTGCACCAAAATCATCTGTCCTGTAATCCTCAAAAACATCCCTCATGGGAGTACAATGATAAGAAGCACATGAGTCGATACGCGAATCATCTTGCATAATATTAAATCCAGCAGATAAACATAATTCATCTAGATGGAGTTCAATACTTACCACATTGGCTACCTTTGACCCTTCTTGTGCTTTCTTATGCTCCTCGCATTGGTCTCTCCCGTGTCCCGACTTCTTACAGTACCAGCACTCACTTTTGTGATGTCTTGATTTGGTCCTGTGATTCCTGCTTTGGGACTTTCCTCTGTTGTTACTTCTACCACGATTATAAACTGACAGTGCGGCATTGCTAGGATATAAAACCGAAGTCTCTCCATGTCTTTTCCTTCTTGCAACCTAATTCATAATGCTGCTTATAACATCCTTTAGAGTTGTCATATCAGTCATGGTGCTTGTAATAGTCTGCTCTACTGTGCCATAACTATCGGGAAGACTGAATTGAAACAACAACGATGTGCCATTCCTCAAACTTTAAACCTGATGATTCCATCTGATTGTAAACCATAAAAAAATTGTTGATGTGCTCTGCAACCGAACCCTTTTATGACAACTTCATGTTGACCAACATCTTTAGGTGAAGAATATGGTTTGCTGCATTCGGTTTCTCAAATATATCTGTCAAGATCTCCATTGCATCCTTCGCGGTCTTTTCCTTCTCAATGTGAAATAACGACTTTCTACCCAGCGACAACTGAATATGTCCAAGTGCTATCTTATCCAGTCTGTCTCAAGCTGCCAATGAAACTACATCTACCTCCGCCGCTTCTGGCTTCACACTAAACAGTGGATCATCAAGATCCTTCTATCGCTGACACGCTATCATTTGGATCTTCACATTGTTAAATCTGTTCCATCGAACTCCTTGACTCTACTCTTGTCTCCCATCTCAATCAATGCAACCAACCTGGTGCTCTGATACCACTTTATTGAGTTCTAACTACAAAATAACTCACCAATGAGATGCAAAGCAATAGAATCAAAAGCAAAAGAACAAAAGCAATCAAAAGAAATCAAAAGCAATCACACAAGAACACACGAGATTTTTTTGAGGTTCACCCATGCAATGGCTACTTTTCCGCGCAGATGCACTGCTGCGATTTTCACTTGAAATATGAAGAATAAGTTTTCAAGAACTCACCCCCAAGGTGTAGGGTTTCTCTCTATCTCCATCTCTCTCTCTGACGGCTGATAGATCTCTGCTATCTTTTCACTTTGCCATAAAATCGTACAAAATATAATATATATAGGTTTTCACAACTTGTAATCTCAGCATATCAATCATCGCCGCGACGGTCGACCGCAACTCTTGGACGGTCAACCGGTTCATGCCTTGGACTGTACATGATCTAACAGAGAGTGGGTCGGTCGACTGCGTAGTCGACCGTCATTCCTTCAAGTGTACAGGGTTGCAACAGAGTGTGAGAAGGTCGATTGTGCGATCGACCGTGCACTACCTGTACATAGTCGGTCGAATGTGCAGTCGGGGTTGCAGTCGACCGCAACTCTACCTGTATCTTCAAATTGTTCTTGACCTGTTTCTCCCACTTCAACTTTCCTTCTCTTCTTCAATCCATTATCATGTATTTGGACGACAAACCCAACAAATACGTCTTGAATGAATCTTGAAGTTGTTCAATATATAAGTATTAAATCTACATTTTGATCGAAAGTTTTCAGTGCATATATGTTATCTTCCTAAGTGCAATGTGTCTTTGTGTGTTCACTCTTTTGGTCGTACGATTGTAGGTTAGGGTTCAATGGTGTGATATTGGTAGATGTTGTGTGTCAAACTTGAATCGAGTAAAAGATATTATACATTGGTGTTATGAATAGCTTAGTCGCACTGTTTATCAATGTTTAGTACATATATTATTGAGAATACCGAAAATCTTGTGCAGTCCTACTGTGTAGGTGTCCTAGTCATTTAAAGCAATGAGGCACATGATTTATCTTTTTAATCTTTACATTTAAGTCAACCAGTAATCTGCAGTTGCGAAGCAAGCCTCTTTTCTCTTAAGCTCCTACTTTTCACTAATTACTAATAATTATCTCTAGTGTTATCAACTTTATTTTATATGAATACCATTTTGTAAATAAATTTAAAGTTTGAGAACATTATGGTAATTGGCAGGATCGGCCTTGGCCCAAGGCGGGCTGGACGACCGTCCAGGGCCCAATTCAGGGAAGGGGCTCAATTTTTTTAAGCATATGGACTAGTATTTTACACGTGCAATGCATGTGGGGAAAATTTTGGAAGGAAAAATATAAAAGGAAAAAAAAAGGAAAAAATTGAATTAAGCTCATCAGTCAGTAATTGAAGAGATAAAGATCATAGAAATTAATAGGTTTGAAATTAATATTTGAACTAGGAATTTTAAAGGTCTCCTCTTTTAATTAATACATTTCAAGTTCCTAAGTGTACACAGTAGTCTCTCATTCTGTCCTTGGTGTCACTTCCCCTTCTTCAAATTTTTTTTATATCATTCCTGACTCACTGTGAGTTAGTCACTGAGTTCATCTTCACTGGATTTTGAAGCAAGACAGTGAGTCACTGAGTTTTACATGGTAAATATCATTAATTTGTTGCTCCGTAGTTATTGTTGCATTGCTGAAAAGGTTTAAGCCTTAGCACTATATATGTTTTTGTTGAATCCATGATGAGTAAGTGCTGCATTTGTGGTGCAAACTAAAATGTTAGAGCTCATGCTTGTTTCTTCCATCCTTTCATTTGTTTCTGCAGAATTAGAAAATGTGGATTTTTTTTGTTGTTGTCTAATATCAGACAATTTAACACAATAAAATAGTTCAGTAATACCAAATTTTAGGAGATATCTGTTTGTTGTCTAAGAACATCCACAATGGTGTTTCTCATTTTTTAGAATATTGCAGCTACAGTAATAGCAAATAGCCAAATCGTCTGCAGTTATTGTTTGCTATAATTTTGCTAAAATTTTAGATGGACGAGACATGTTGTTTTTTCGGATTTTTTTTTACGGTTAATTAATTAGTGATTAGAGATTAAAATAGTTTAATTAAATAAATTATATAATAAAATATAACCTAAACCTACTAATTAACTACGTAAACGAAGTTAGTGGCCTAATGTAATTGTCCAGATATCTTGGACGGGACATGTTGTCCCGTCCCAAGCTTTTTTGCTTGAAACGAGACAACATGTCTTGTCCGAGCGGTTTTTTGATTTTTTTGTTTTTTTTTCTCCAGACGAATCTAACCGTCCGATCAAAAAAAAATAAAAATTGTCAGACGACACAAGTTGTCTCGTCCGGCTCTCATTAAAAAATTCGAAAAAAATTGGGACGAGACATGTTGTCCCGTCTCTTATAATTTGAGAATTGAAAATTCGTTTCTCAAAAATGAGAACGCACTGTAGCTACTTTGCCATAAAATGGCAAAATAGCAAACGACTACAGCGGTTCATTTCTCAAAAAATGAGAAATTGGCAAATATAACAAACGACTGTGGATGCTCTAATATCAGACAATTTTAGAATGCATGGTCTTTCTTGTATCTGAATCTGTTCAAATTTACCATACACATTATGAATTCTGACAAGACAAATTAAACTCTAGTGACTACTGTTCTCAGGTTGGTGTTTTCTCTCATTGAGATGAGTTTGGTAGAAATGATGTTTGAGATGAGTTGGTATGAATTCCTGTTTGTCTGTTTTTTTCCGTTTCATTTCTTCATTCAGAGTAAAGGATTCTTATGGTTTTGCTTTGCTACTTCGAAATTGCGATATGGATGTTCCCCGCCGTTATATTATATTTTATTAATATATATAAAAATACTTGTATGTTTATAAAGGGTCCCAAATTTATTTTTCGCCCAGGGCCTAAAATATCTCAGGACCGGCCCTACTCAACTAGTCGGGGGAAAATGCTTTGTTTTTGTTTTTGTTTTTGTTGTTGTTGTTATTGTTGTTGAATCTATTCAAACTTATTCCCAAAGTGTTAACAAAAATCCTGATGGCAATCTTGCAAAAAATAATTCTTACAATAATTCTCTTATCAGGAAAGACCACTGTAACAATCATTTTCAATAATTATTTGACAGGTTTTTGGAAGAAACCAACTGTGTAGGGATGTGGACCACTCTATGCAAGGTGCCATTTCAAGAGCTCATCCATTGCTCACTTGAGATGCCTGTTAATATGGTTCCAAGTAAACTCCCATAATCCTATATATCTCAACTATTATAACTAGCTAGAGTTGGAGTTCTACAAATTGCATTTAGCCAACTCACTTAAACAGTTAAATGGATAGTAGGAATGGTATCACTTGAACTAAAAAATGTATGGTTGAGATTAGTTAAACAGTTAAATGGATAGTAGGAATGGTATCACTTGAACTAAAAAATGTATGGAAGAAACCAACTGTGTAGGGATGTGCACCACTCTATGCAAGGTGCCATCTCAAGAGCTCATCCATTGCTCACTTGGGATGCTTGTTAATATGGTTCCAAGTAAACTCCCATAATCCTATATATCTCAACTATTATAACTAGCTAGAGTTGGAGTTCTACAAATTGCATTTAGCCAACTCACTTAAATAGTTAAACTAATCTCAACCATACATTTTTTAGTTCAAGTGATACCATTCCTACTATCCATTTACATCTCAATTGCACATTTGAAAGTCATATCTATGATTCTACATCTCTAGTACTATAACTTCAGAGTTGGAGTTGTGTAATTTGTAGACAAACTAATTTAATTAATCTAATCTCAACCACAACTTTTAAAGTAAAAGTTATATTAACCATCTATTTCTAATTAATTAGCTAATTACCAGGGCCGGTTCTAAGGTATTTTAGGCCCTGGGCGAAAAATAAAATTGGGGCCCTTTATAAACATGCAAGTATTTTTATATATATTAATAAAATATAATATAACGGCGGGGAACATCCATAACGCAATTTCGAAGTAGCAAAGCAAAACCATAAGAATCCTTTACTCTGAATGAAGAAATGAAACGGAAAAAAATAGACAAATAGGAATTCAAACCAACTCATCTCAAACATCATTTCTACCAAATTCATCTCCATGAGAAAAAACACCAACCTGCGATGCTATGGCAAGTTTCTACACACTACAGTAGTCACTAGAGTTTAATTTGTCTTGTCAGAATTCATAATGTGTATGGTAAATTTGAACAGATTCAGATACAAGAAAGACAATGCATTCTAAAATTGTCTGATATTAGACAACAAACAGATATCTCCTAAAATTTGGTATTACTAAACTATTTTATTGTGTTAAATTGTCTGATATTAGACAACTGTTAGATATTATTATAGTCCCACATTGGTTGTAGAGTTGTTTTGCTATTTGTTCCCCTCCTATATATAGGTGGTATTGTACTTGGTTGAACTCAATTCAATATTCAGTATTGTTTTCATCTCTCTCTGATTTATCTTAACATGGTATCAGAGCCAATTATCCAAATTTTCCCATCTTAAATTTCCTCTACTACAAAAATTCTCAAATCCCAACAACCAAGTTATACAAATTCTTCATTCTTTTCAAAATCCTAGAATTCCAATAGCCAAAAAAAAAAAAAAAAACTTTTGTTCTTCCCGAATTATCCTCAGTCAAATCGCCAGATTTTCCTGCCCAACCCATCTTCTCCGACCACCACCAACCACCTTCGGCGCCAACCCTTCCGTCGTGCCACTACCAGCCGCGTCGCGACCCCCCGTTCCCCTCCCGTCGACCCCCCTTGCCCCCGCTCTGATTCCGTCGACTACAACAAAACCCAAATCCCCTGTACAATACTAAATATTGAATTGATTTCAACCAAGTACAATACCACCTATATATAGGAGGGGAACAAATAGTAAAACAACTCTACAACCAATATGGGACTATAATAATATCTAACACCCCCACTCAAACTCACGAGATGGGTCAAACAGTGTGAGTTTGCCTACTAAGTATCTAAATCTCTGAACAGTATGGAATTTGGTAAAGAAGTCTGCAGTCTGCTGGGAAGATGTAACAGAATGGAAAGAAATGGTCCCTGCCTCAAAGCGCTCATGAACATAATGACAATCAATCTCTATATGCTTCGTTCGCTCATGAAAGACCGGGTTGCTTACAATGTGCAATGCATTCTGGTTATCACAATGAAGAGGAGTAGCTCCTGTAAGAGTGACACCCATATCTGATAACAGCCAACAAACATGAAAAATCTCTCTAGTAGTAGCTGTCATTGCTCTATACTCAGCTTTAGTCGAAGAACATACAACAACTGCCTGTTTCTTACTTCGCCTTGAGATCAGCAAATCACCAAGAAATAGACAGAAACCGGTGGTAGATCGTCTGGTAGTAGGATCACTTGCCCAATCTTAATCAGAATATGCACTCAGCTCTAATTTGGATGTAGCAGGCATGAATAATGAGCGAGTAATAGTGCCCCGAAGATATCTGAGAATCCGAAGAAGAGCACCGTAGTGAACTTATGCATGACCAGACCCGATATTGCTTACGCAGTCAGTGTTGTCAGTTAGTTTGTTTCTGCTCCTACATCAGTTCACTACGGTGCTCTTCTTCGGATGGTCAGATATCTTCGGAGAACTATTACTTGCTCATTATTCATGCCTGTTACATCCAAATTAGAGCTGAGTGCATATTCTGATTCAGATTGGGCAGGTGATCTTACTACCAGACGGTCTACCACCGGTTTCTGTCTATTTCTTGGTGATTCGCTGATCTCATGGCGAAGTAAGAAACAGGCAGTTGTTGCATGTTCTTCGACTGAAGCTGAGTATAGAGCAATGACAGCTACTACTAGAGAGATTGTTCATATTCGTTGGCTGTTATCAGATATGGGTGTCACTCTTATGGAGCTACTCCTCTTTATTGTGATAACCAGAGTGCATTGGACATTGCAAGTAACCCGGTCTTTCATGAGCGAACGAAGAATATAGAGATTGATTGCCATTATGTTCATGAGCGCTTTGAGGCAGGGACCATTTCTCTCTATTCTGTTACATCTTCCTAGCAGTCTGCAGACTTCTTCACCAAATTCCATACTGTTCAGAGATTTAGATATTTAGTAGGCAAACTCACACTATTTGACCCATCGTGAGTTTGAGTGGGGGTGTTAGATATTATTATAGTCCCATATTGGTTGTAGAGTTGTTTTGCTATTTGTTCCCCTCCTATATATAGGTGGTATTGTACTTGGTAGAACTCAATTCAATATTCAGTATTGTTTTCATCTCTCTCTGATTTATCTTAACAACAACAAACAAACAAAAAATCCACATTTTCTAATTCTGCAGAAACAAATGAAAGGATGGAAGAAACAAACATGAGCTCTAACATTTTAGTTTGCACCACAAATGCAGCACTTACTCATCACGGATTCAACAAAAACATATATAGTGCTAAGGCTTAAACCTTTTCAGCAATGCAACAATAACTACAGAGCAACAAAATAATGATATCTACCATGTAAAACTCAGTGACTCACTATCTTGCTTCAAAATCCAGTGAAGATGAACTCAGTGACTAACTCACACTGAGTCAGGATTAATATAAAAAAAAATTGAAGAAGGGGAAGTGACGCCAAGGAGAGAGTGAGAGACTACTGTGTACACTTAGGAACTTGAAATGTATTAATTAAAAGAGGAGACCTTTAAAATTCCTAATTCAAATATTAATTACAAACCTATTAATTTCTATCTCTATCTCTTCAATTACTGACTGATGAGCTTAATTCAATTTTTTCTTTTTTTTCCTTTTCAATTCCCCCCCCCCCCCCAAATTTCCCCCACGTGAATTGCACGTGTAAAATACTAGTCCATATACTTTAAAAAATTGGGCCCCTCCCCTGAATTGGGCCCTGGGCGGTTGCCCAGCCCGCCCTGGGCCAAGGCCGGCCCTGGCTGCAGGTAGGTTGGATCTTGGACGTTGAGCGTTGGATGGGCCATACTTGATGGTCATATTAAGAAGTACAAGACGGTCAGAAAGGGGTCCCTAGTCGGCCAAAATTAGAGAGGGGCCTCTAGTTGGCAAAACCCCACTCAGCTCCGACGTCCAGGTTAGAGGTTATCTAGTCTTAGGCCAAGGTTTAGAGCTCTGTATATCAAGAGCCTATTACTTGGTAGGGGACTCATGAGAAGGGGATTCTCAATCATTTATGATAAATTGATTTTATTGTTAAATATTATATTAGATATTATATTATGAGGAATTTTTCCCCAAACTATCCCTCCTTTTGAAATTTATTTCCAAACTACCCTACTTTTTAAAAAAATTTCAAAAACACCCTACTCGTTTTATGAAAAAGAGAGTTTGGGAAAAACCCCATCGCTTTTTCAGAAAGCAAGTGTGAGGCTTTAGTTTTCACTTGCCTAGTCTCGCTCTCTCAAAAAGCGAGGGGATTTGTCTCGCACTCGCTTTTTCATAAAGCGAGTGTCGATTGGGGCTTTTTTAGCCCCTAGGCTCGAATTTCGATCTCACATTATTGTTCAACTCTCTATCTTCCTCTTTCTCTTCTAAACACGAAACTCTAACATCTCTCATCTCGTTTTTGTCAATTAACCCAAAAAATTTTGTCGATTAACCCAAAAAATCCTCGCATCTCTCATCTTGTTTCGATTTTCCACATATCTCGTCTACATATCTCTTCTCGATTAACCCAAAAATCCTAAACCCCAATATCCAAGAGTTCGTTCATTTTTGAATTTGGGAATAAAGAGTGCGGTTGAAGGAGCTTCTTCGACCTCCTATTCATTATCTACATATTCAATCACCCTACTTTAACGGTATATTTCTCATACTTCTGATTTTTTAATTTCGTGTTAATTTTGAAGCATTAACATTGTATATTTGTTAATTCGACCCAAAATCACACAAATTTTTTGATTTTTCAAGTAAACATTGGATCTTCAAAATCACCCAAAATTTGAAGCATTAACATTGGATTTTTAATTTTTGGTTAATTATGCATTATTATCGAACGTGTTTGTTTATAAGTAGGTTATAAATTTTTGAGTATTTGTAGGTATATAGTATATTCCATTTTGAGTATATGTAGGTATATAGTGTAAAAATTGGATATATATGTAGATATATGTAAGTTATATATTTTTGGTATAGTTAATAATAATTTGTTTAAGTTGTAGTGTACTCTCGTTTATTATAAATGGCACGCACGATGGGTAATGTGGAGGGATCGAGTAGTAGACCTCCAAATACTCGAGGCGACAGACCACGTACTTCTTTTGGCCCACCTCCTCGCGGTGGACGTGGTCATGGTCGTGGTGGTGCCGAGTGTACTAATGTAAGTAAATAATTTTTGGTTAATTAAGCATTATTATCGAACGTGTAATATCGGTCTATTGATTTAAATGTTATTGTTGTGTAGGTCTCAACTAATCCAAATGAGGCGGTCCCTTCTTCATTAGCCCCTTCTTCATCTTCTTATGTCCCTCCTGGAGGTCCAGGTCCCCTCGACCCTACACTGCTTACTTTCCAATCGCATCACTGTTCAAAGGACGTGTGGGAAGGCAAATCTAAGGAGTGAACATTTAGGGAAGGTCATCCACTTCCTATGCACCCACGGATTCACGAGATTCTATTGGACTACGGGTTATATGGTATTGGACTGATGAGCTCCATCAAATGTGATCGGCCTCTTCTTACCGCACTTCTTGAGAGATGATGGCCTGAAACTCATACCTTCCACCTGCCAGTCGGGGAGATGACCGTAACACTACGGGACGTCTCTGTACTCACCGATCTTCCAGTCGATGGGCAGACAGTGACCCGTACGATGAACTTCAAGTCGGTATATCTTGTTGAACAATACATTGTCGTTGAAGTCAAAACGGGGGCAGTAAATGGAAAGTTTATTCGCTTGAAGTGGTTGAAGGAGACTTTCAAGAATAGATTGAATGAAGATTCCATTGAGGTTGAGATTGAGTGCTATTGCAGGGCGTACATTTTGACACTATTTGACGGCGTGATGTTCTCGAATTCGATAGGTCATTCGATGTCGTTGATGTACCTGCCAATGACTGTCGTTCTGCGAATAGTCAGACAGTACAGTTGGGGTAGTGCCATGTTGGCGTCTCTGTACAGGAGTTTGTATAACTGCAGTCTTGGTTCGATGCAGATGAATGGACCAATGATCTTACTTCAAGTTTGGAGCTGGGAGAGTTTTCATGTTGGTCGGCCCGTAGTGCGTAGGCAATCACCCAATTGGGTCCATCTCCCCGAGAACCAACACATGTTACCTCCATTCGGTGTTTACTGGTCCGGCAATCTCACATGGACGGCCAACCCCAACAGATGCCTGACGTACTTTCAAAATTTTATAATTTTGGAATGTATAAAGCAATGTAATTTCGTATGGGGTGTGTGAGTGTGATTGTTTCATTGTTTCAATGTTCTGAATGTTTGTGTTTATGTGTTATGATTGAGTGTGATTGTGTGTTATGAATGGAAAGAGTTGAGAAATGGCAAAGTGAATTGTAGTGAATTGGTTGAAGTGAACTATAGTGAATTTTTTGCCTAAACTCGGTTTCTCAGAAAGCGAGCCTGGTATTAACCTCCTCGTTTTCTGAGAAAGTGAGTCTTGAGTCTGTACAAGTTGTTTCTCAGCAGACCCAATACTCATTTTTTCAGAAAGCGAGTCTAGTTTAAATGTCATCGCTTTCTAAGAAAGCGACTGTTGAGTAGACAAATTTTCAGAGATCAGCTTGGCTCTGGAAATTTTTCTACTCAACAGTCGCTTTCTTAGAAAGCAATGAGATTTAACCTACACTCGCTTTTTCAGAAAGCAAGTGTAGGTGAAACCTCCTCGCTTTCTGAGAAAGCGACTGTTGAGTTGACAAATTTTTAGAGATCAGCTTGGCTATGGAAATTTGTCTACTCAACAGTCACTTTCTCAGAAAGCGAGGAGGTTTCACCTACACTCGCGAGTGTAGGTGAAACCTCCTTGCTTTCTGAGAATGCGACTGTTGAGTCATCAAATTTCCAGAGATCTGCTTGGCTCTGAAAATCTATCTACTCAACAGTCGCTTTCTCAGAAAGCAAAGTTATTTAAACAAGTCTCACTTTCTGAGAAAGCGAGTTTAAGGAAAAAAAAATTCCATTACAACATACATATGGAATATGGATCTTTCGGAAGATGGGTTTAGGGTTTTGAGAGTGTAAGTTGAGAAGGTTGGGAAAGATTAAGTGACTTCAAAACGAGATGAGAGATGCGAGGAATTTTGGGTCAATCGAAAAAATTGTTAGATGAAATGGGTTAGGGTTTTGAGGTTAGAAGAGAAAGAGGAAGATAGAAAGTTGAAAGAGAAAGTGAGATCGAAATTTGAGCCTGGGGGGGCTAAAAAAGCCCCAATTGACTCTCGCTTTCTGAAAAAGCGAGTGTGGGATAAATCCCATTGCTTTTTGAGAAAGCGAGTCTAGGCAAGTGAAAACCAAAGCCTCACACTCGCTTTCTAAAAAAGTGATGGGGTTTTTCCCACAGTCGCTTTTTCAAAAAGAGAGTGGCATTTTGGGAATTTTTTAAAAAAAGTAGGGCAGTTTGGGAATAACTTTCAAAAAGAGGGACAATTTGGGAAAAAAATTTGATTATGAGAGAGATTAGTTTAGTCTAATGTCAAATAAAGTATTCGTTTAGTCTTCCCTTCTCTCCAATATACAGGAGATATTGATTTTATTGTTAAATATTATATTAGATATTATATTATAAGAGAGATTAGTTTAGTCCAATATCGAATAAAGTATTCATTTAGTCTTCCATTCTCTCCTATATGTAGGAGATATATTGTACTCAGTTTATTAAATTAATATCAATAAATAAAGTATTTTTTCCCATCTCTAATTCTAACATGGTATCAGAGCTTGTACTCCTATAAGGTCTATACTAATTTGATCCTAGTCATCAAGGTGGAGTGGTTCCCGTCTTCATCGGAATCACTCCACCTCCCGTCGACAACCTCTCTCCCGATCAAATCCCTAAGCAATTCCTAATCTCTAAATCCTAACCCTAATTCACAATAACAACAAGAGCGGCTACACCAACAACTTTGGCAACAACCCATCAACAACTCAATCTCCAACAACATCAACATCAACAGCACCTTCTTCGCGCTGACCCTACAACTCCGGCGACCTCCCAGAAACAGTAGCCTCCATCTTCCTCCTTCCTGAACTTCTTCTTCAAACCCATTTCCCACCACAAGTGCAACTCCAGGCGAGTGCAACATCAACCTTCGAATCTCGACTGCCTTCTTCACCAACCTCTTCCTAGGCTTCCCGTTATCGACGATAGTCGTCAGAGACTGATCGCATCTCCAATCGCTGCCATCGTCATTGTCATCGTTCAATTGGGGATTCGGCATGGTCGACATCCATGAGAGGCTCGAAGCATCATTAGCTAACCTACCATCACGCCCCAACAGCAAAGTTGTCTTCTTCATCAACAAACCCATCGTCAACGTGCGCCATCCCTACCATGCCACCATCCGACCCGAATGCTCCCACTCTGACCCCAGCAAACCCCGAAATCAACATCTACTACAACCCTAGCCGCCACTAAACCCCAGCCATTGCTCCCCTTGATTTTCCTCCAAACCCTAATCTACCCAAACCCTACCCTAATATCCTAAACCCGAACTACTCGAAACTCCAACCATTTTCAAACCCGAAACCCTAATTTCAACTTCTTTTCATATTCAACCTGACCTACTTTCCAAACCCTAATACCCTATTACCTGTTCTCAAACCCGGCTCGTTTACCCAATACCAAAACCCCTAACCAAAACCAAACCAAAACCCACACCCTAAACCCATTTTTTTTTTTAATATAAAAAAAACCTAAAAAATCAAAATAAAAAATCAAAATAAAATAAAATAAAATTCTTTCATGCAGGTTCTTCAACTTTTACTGTCCCGCTTTCGCATCTTGATACCGCTACAACCTCACATTGTTTAATCCATCGTGAATTTGAGAGGGGGAGTTTCAGACATCACCCACTACTTTCGACAGCTGCCACATCTCCCTTTTCAACTCCTCTTCAACAGCAACAACACACTACTTCCTTCCTCTGCAACTACCTCTTCTCAGTTCGAGGTGAGATCCCAACAGTTTGGGATATGGATATCCCGTCACAGTTTGGGATATGGAGATCCCAACAGTGTGCCACACTACTTCCTTCCACTTCTACTACTACTTCTCCGTTCAGTGTGACATCCCAACAATTCAGGATATGGAGATCCCACCACAGTTCGGGATATGGAGAACCCAACAGTGCGCCACCACTACTCCCTTCCACTACTACTACTACTTCTCAGTTCGGGGTGAGATCCCAATAATTCGGGATATGGAGATCCTGCCATAGTTCGGGATATGAAGATTCCAACATGCAACACCACTACTTCCTTCCATTACTACTTCTACTACTATTCTCAAGTCCGGGGTGAGATCCGAACACATGCGCCATAGAGCGCCTTCCCTGCACCATATACTTGAGCATCGTTCCTGCATCATAGTTTGTTGTCCCTGTGTAATACCCTGAATTTTTAATTGTAATTAAATAAGAGTTTGTTGATTTTTACGTGTTTTGCACGTATAAATTTATATGCATTTTTCTAGAAAATTATTTCTTTATAGAATGAACACGTAATTATTCTCTTTATTTCTAAAAAGCCTATTTTTAAAAGCCTAATTACATCCTAGGCCTAATTGTCTCTTTCTAGCCCACTATAAATTAATTAATTAATTAACTTACCAGAGCTCATGGTTAATGAGCCCATTAGTGAGCCCATTAATTTGAATCCCCCTTTTTAAATAGTCTAACTTGTAGTGTAGACTAATCTAGTAGACAATTAATTAAATTGCATGAACAAACTTTTAGTGGGGGGGGGGGGGGGTACTAGTATTGCATGTGCATTGCACTAGCACGTGCATAGTGCACTTTGGGGAGTTGGTCGGGTTTCACAAAGGGAGAGGGAGAGATAGGAGTAGTGGTGAGGTGGTTGCTACAACTTCCTAACTCATCCTAGCCTTTGATCCCTAACTATTTGATCTAATTCTAGCCATCTATTCTCACTCAAAATTAGTATAAATACCCCTCCTAGTTCTCTTCATGTAGCACATTAAAATTTGTAAAGAAAGAAAGAAAGAAAGAAAGAAAGAAAAGACAATTTGTGAGTTAAAAGATTGAGAGAGTGAGAAAAAGATTGAGTTGTGTGCCATTTGTGTGTGCTCTTTCCCATTGGAGGCCGGCCTACACCTAGGGGAGCTCGGGTTTGCTTCAAGCTAGGAGGAGACGACTTGGGGTGGCACAATCTAAGAGAAGAAGGGTCTATTCGTGCATTCTAGGAGGTTTCTAAGAGTTCTTTTGTTTGTTTCTCTCCAAATAAGGTGAGCAATTTTCTCCTACTTCTAACTAGTTACCATGCTAGGTGTATGTATGTGATCATGTTAGAATAATATTGCTTTATGTTTAATTACCATGATTAAGGAGAAAGTGAACCCATGTGGAATTGCATGTAATCATTAGTAAAAGAAATTGATTGAATGATGTGAATAGCAATGTTGTTGTGATAACTTGATAGTACATTAGTATGTTAATTAAGAAAGTATGAATCTCTATATTGAAATGTTCATGTATGTGGGAAAAATGCAATATGAAGAAATGTGTTTATGGATAAAATGTGAATTATGGGAAACTCATGCTATGAAAGTAGAATTGATTAATAAATTATACATGTTCATTATTATTGAGATTAGTACTAAAAATCCCAAATTTGCATGTTTGTTTTGTTAGAAAAAGAGAAATTAACCTAGTGTGAATTAGGACCAAGTTAAGGGGAAAAAATGAATTTTTCTGAAAAAGAAAAGAAGGAAATTATTAGTTTGCTAAAGAAAAACCCATTTGTGATTGAAAAATATCAACTAGTGAATCTTCTTGGAAAAGAGGCAATTAATAGAACATAAAATTATTTTTTTGTGACCACTTTTGTATAGATAAAAGAATAGTCTTTTTATATTTAAAAAATGAGAGTTAAATTATTTTTAAAACTTTAAGTTACTGTATATTTTCTAAAGAAATACAGTCAGGAGTTAGACTCTTATAAGAATAAATTGTAATTTGAAAGAAACGAGTTATTTTTATGAACTAGAAGTGCTGCAGTCTGGCACAAAACTAATTACAATCAACTTCTTTACTGGTTAGTCACCATGAACATATTGGTCAGAGGGTGCATGTTAAGGCGTTACTGTAGCTAGGGGGTTTTCGGAGGTCTCAGATTCGAGTATCTTCGGAGGCTTAATTTTTCTATTTTGAGTTTAACTCAATACCGAGACCCACACCTTAAAGGGATTGTAAGTTCCCTAGTTGACAGCTAGCGCTATGTTTCTTGGTCTTCGGGTGCGGCACAGTAAAGTTACTGTAGCGCGCGTGGGTTCGAGCCCAGGCTTCGACCACTTTTTTAAAAATTCGATTTTTTTTAGGGTTGATATTTTTAAAATGGTTTTAAGTGGTTTAAAAAATTAAGAAAAATTATTAGAATTATTCTAATATTCGCTAGATCACATGAAAAAATTTCTATAGTCTTGAACTTACTATAGTTGAGAAATTAAAGCTTTATCATTAAAGAAGATCTTATAATAAATACTTTATTGATCAAATAAAGGAAATGTTATTATTTTTAAAAGAGAAATTAAGTAATGTTTTTTATAAGTGAGATTGTGAATAATGCAAGAAAAATAAATCTGAATATTTTGGGCTTAAATGAGACCTTTGATCTTATGAAAGAAAAGAAATTATAGTGAGAATAAAATTGTAAGTTGGATATTGTGGATAAAATCAAATAGCCTTGTCTCTTTTATATATGAGAATGATGCATGAATTGAAATGAAAATCATGATAACTTATGACGAATATTGGTGAGTGTGAATACTCAAATTGTGAACATGGAATGAGATTTTTGAACTAGAGGGTAGCAAAGTCCTTATACCGACAATTGAATAATTTTTTGAGAGGAATTGTTGAGATGAAAAGACCAAGTTTAAGTCATGTTGTTGAATTAATGGTGAAGTCCGGTATAGAGAAAGTGCTAACTCTAGGGGATTGATTTTATTCATGATCCAAATAAATTAAGGACTAGATACATAGTGGAGATGTGACGAAAGTAAGAGAAAAACACGAGTATGAGGACCATCGGATTGGCGGTGTGAGAGCGATTCACAGACTGCTTGCTTGATGCATTATGTCATGGCGTGAGCACTACTCCCGAATTATCGTCCCGGTGGCGACGCTTGTAGGGTGTTTGGTGACTACGGGTGGTGCCATCGTTCCATGACGGAGGCTGAATTGTCCATAGATTGCCTGTATGATGCATCATATCAGTGCGTGGGATTCCCCTCCAGACTGTCTGGACATGGGCTCGTAACTCATAGAACATCTAGGATACTTACCGTAGTTACTGTAGTAGTTTAAGTCATGGCGAGGGACTGAACCCTACAAGATAAAGAACGATTAAGGGCTTGCCCTCGGACCTATGTAGTATGGGATGCATAGAATCCGAAAAAATGCGCATTAGTGTCATATAATATAAACAATTACATTAAGGACTAAGTGCACAGCACAACACGACATCTATAGGATAGTCCCTATAGTTTTGTTTGTGACAAGTGTGTGCTTTCTAAGTAAAAGAAAATTGATGTATTATATCCTTGCATCAGTTGAATGAACTGACGAGCCCACAGTTTCCATGCAGGACAAAGTGAATGAAAAAGACTAAAGAGGAACTGATGCTTAAAGAATTGTTCAAGTATTGTTTATTTCATTTGTGTAATTAATGTAAATTTGTTTCCGCTGTTTAAATGTAACTCTAATGTAATAAAGTTTTAAATTTCTTATAAAATTGTACGAAGAGAAGTGTAAAGATCATGTGGAACTTCAAATTCAGTCTGTTTTGGAATTCGAGGTGTTACACCCTGCCACATGAACATCATTAATATTCCAAACTCATGTTGTTTGATCCAACTTGAGTTTGAGAGGGGGTGTTAGATATTATATTAGATATTATATTATGAGAGAGATTAGTTTAGTCCCATATCAAATAAAGTATTGGTTTAGTCTTCCCTTCTCTCATATATATAGAAGACATATTGTACTCGGTTTATTCAATTAATAATAAATCAATAAAATATTCATTCTCATCCCTAATTCTAACATGGATCAACTAGACGCTTTCAAATTGTGATACTTTATTGAGGTATCAATCCCTTTTTTTGTTTTGTTTTGTTTTGTTTTTTAACTGGCAAAAGGTAGGGAGAACCCTACCTCACGTTAGATAATATATTTGATAATAAAATAGTTACAAAGAGCAGTAGTGGTGGCGGAAAAGATGAACACAACTATATAAGTGCTCAGGTTTGAAATGGCATAGAATTGAATTGTAGAGAGGGTAGCGGACTACTGTCTTACACCTCTACTAAACTCAAGACTATGATCTCATCCCCCTCACACCCTTGAGATGTTGCACTCCAAATACGTAGGCCACCCATTCAAAAGGACAAAACAATATAAGTTTAACATAGTTAAGACATAATTACAACCAGGGAATGCATTAATCCCTCAATAAAACACTGCAAACACAACTATTTAGTGCTGGTATCATCCAAATTGGGCATAGGAGCTGCAACTGGCTGGAGTAGACCTGTTGCCCCAGCCTTCGCGACCTCAAGCATGATCTTCTCCTTCTTAATTGAACCTTCACTACCATCTAACAAAAGAGAAAACCATATCATCAACAATTATCTTATCATTAGTGTGATGTTTGTTGTTGAAAGTTTTATCATTTCTAGCATGCCAAATGTTAGGTTTTGAGAGAAATCACAGACTACACAGCAGAAAACAAAACCAAAAAATATCAAAATCTACCCATGGATCCATGTGAAAATCATAAATCGTGTTTAGGAGTTATATCTTAAAGATAGATATGGTGTTTCCAAAATATGCCAATCATAGCACTGCAAAGGATGCGGTGCCTCTACTTTATCCACACGAACGGATCAAATCAAGCTCTCCCTCACGCCGTGATGCTAGCTGCGGAAAGGGGATGTTCCTCACAATCTCGCTCTCAAAATTTTTGTGACAGCTAGGGTTTTCTACTGTGTCTTTTCTACAGAAATATATCGTATATATAGGTGCATAAAATCAACCCTAAGAGAGTGGTGAGGCGGCTGGGCTCACAATCTGACCTGGGTCAGATTCATGTGTGACCCTTCTAACTTTAGTTGGCCCATTTAATCTAACTAATTACCCAACTATGTCAGGAGTCCAAGTCTTACTAGCATTCCCAATTAAATTCATCTCATGAATTTAAATCCCAATTTCGTGACCAATGCTACCATGCAGTCTAGTCCTTTTTCCCCAGATATCTTAATTGACCACCAAGCATAGAGTGTGTCACCCTTGTATAGTTCAATCATTGGTTTTTGAAGTCCGAGTAGACTTACTAAAGAAAATGAGCTCAATATCTCATATTGATTCATTTGAGCACAGTCATGCATTTTACAGTCTTACTCAATCAAGGGGACCGTGGATATCGCTCCTATTATGTAAGATGAACAAATCCAATCTAAGTCACTCATATCCCTCTGCATGATTTATAGTATATCAAATAGTCGACTTTATAATCACCTTATTACATGCAATATTTGACGGCATTAAAACATATAATTTCTCATGTAGGGAACCTAGTAACTTCAAGTCAAAGGACTACGCACATCATGGTCACTGTAAGAACCGCTTAAGACACTCACATAACGATCCATGCAGCGTTCTCATGGTGGGTCAGTCCAGTACATTATTACTCTAATATGCACCAATGTGAAGACTTGATATCTCATATCCTTGATCCATGAGAGATGGTCATCAGTCTACACACATACTAGTCTATATGTGTTACTGTTGTCCTAATTCAGAATAATACTTAACTAGGGACATTTAAGAATAATATTCCTATTACAACCAATAGGATCTCATAATCAAGTCATGTACTTGATGTCCCATGGTATTGAACCTACTATTCTAAGGACAATAAACAACACAATAAATAAAATGTCACATATATGAAATAAATGTTATGAAGCATTGTAAATGTCACGCCCCGAATTCCAAATACAGGTAGTTCGTAGCAAAAACAAAATCTTTTACTTCAACTCTGTACAAATTTACAAGGAATTTAAAACTTTTTCATTTACAACAATGTTCTTTACAATAACACAGCGGAAATAAATAAGTACAATATAACATATGATAATGGAAGCTTTTTATTCTTATGTCAACCCACCACAGTGACTTCAAATCCATGCCAAATCCAATCATGCAACTAGAAAACTGTGTGCACGTCAATTGCATACAGCTAACGCAATGTTATAATACAGCGATTTCATCATCTTAACAATCACAAACTTGAATGCAGAAATACAAAAGTGACTATCCTAATTATGTCAATATATGATATGAACTTAATGCATAATGCAGACATTTATACTTATGATGACACTAATGTATACTTATTCGGATTTTATGCGTCCCATACTACATAGGTCCGAGGGCAAGCCCTTAACATACTCCATAATATAGGGTTTAATCCCTCGCTATGTAACCTACTAACATAACTTCTACGAGATTTAGATACTTGGCAAGTATTGGCTCTCGCCCCGGAATACTGGAGATCAATCCCACTCCGCAGACCATTATGTGGCCTATTTCATCCATCGTCCCGGAATACTGGGGATCGTCTCACTCCGCAGGTCATCCTGGAGCCCTCATTGCACAAATATCCCATGATCGCCGCTCTCGTCCCTGAATACTGGAGATCAATCCCACTCTACAGATTGTTTTGTTGCTTATTTCATCCATCGCCCTGGAATACTGGGGATCATTTCACTCCGCGGATCATCCTAGAGCCATCATACTCACGTTTACTCTTGTTTCATCATATCTCCAACTAGGGTCTGTCGTTAAGTTAAATTATAGTTACTAGGACTTAGAACTAGTTTGCCCACCGGACATAAACCAAAACACTGAGAATGTTAGCCCACACTGGCTACTTCTCAAAGAGAAAGTTTACCCACCCGGGCTAAATCTCAAATTTTCACATATCATGACCTGTCGGCATTCTGGGTCTCCCTCAATCTCTAGAATCCAGCCATCTCAATATAGAGATCAACTAGGTTACATCTAACCTCTTCATAAAATTTTCCATTCCATAAACATCATTTAAATTCTATTATCCATTCTCTTTACTATTATCAATCATGAAGTAATCAACTTCTTATAGTTGTATTTAATAACATTTTATTGTGTATAAACCCTTATAAACATCACATGTTTAATATTCCAAATTCATCTTCTATTTACCTCCTAATTCATCATATAACACGCCTTCCATAAATCCAAAATTTAAACTCGTTTTAGTAAGAATATATGAATTTAGAATACACCATTACCTTCAATCCTTTAAACACGTCGAATTTAAAGCAAAATAACCCAAAATTTGTTTCTCAAGATAAATTAATTTACAAATCAATTTTGACAAAAAAGAAACTTTCTAAATTGGTATTTAATCCTCTTAATTACTCCAAATTTGCTCACTTTAAAGCAAGGAAATCTTTATTGAATTTAAACCCAAAATAATCAATCTAACACATCATCTAATGCGCAATGTAGATTAAATCTCTAAAATAAATCTCAAAATTGTATAAGATTTTTTCAAAATATTCTAATAGTGTGCTAGAATAATACTACAATTTTCCTCCTAATTTAAAAGCATGAAAAACCATTTAAAACCAAAAAAAGTATCCACAAAAGTGTACATGTGGAGTCGAACCCAAGCGAACAACACGACCCCCATCGCCCCCACCAGCCAGAAGGCCAAGTGGCATCCTGTGTAAAGCTTTTGTTTCTAAAACTTTATATCCCTGCACTCACTGTTCGAATTTTTCTTGACAAAAAACAAAACAAAACAGCACCCACAGGACTCGAACCCGAGACCCATGTTACTGTACCACAACGATTTAAACCCAATGGCAAGACCATGCAATCAAGCCAACACAACTGATTATAATACTATCGTGAGTCTATTAACTCGACTCCATGTTTCCAAAAATTTTATTAAAATTTTGATCTCACATATTCTTCGCATTACTATTTCTTTTACATTTCTAGAGAATTATTTTCTCCAAAATTAGTACATTTGCACGAAATAAAATCTATAACAATTTATTCTCGAAAATATATGGAAATTATTATCTAACATGCATGAATTTCTCATAGTTCTATAACTTGGATTATATAAACCATATTCCCTACACAACTAGATTTTTGGGGAGTTTTCACCATACTAAATTGCATATAGAGAAATTGATCTCATGAGTTTATTTTATAAATTTCTACTAGATAGAAATCTATAAAACTCTTACACAAACACACATTAATTTAATTATCTACCACACAATTATAATTAAGCATGCACTATAGAAAACTTACTTCACACACATGCCAATTTCATTATCCATCTACATATTTCTAACATGCACAATTAATAACATATTAGATGATAATGAAAACACACACCTCAAAAGAGACCTCCTAATAGTTGAGACCTTTAGCAGAATGCTCCAAAAACTCCCACTCCAAAAGCCACAGCTCCTTCCCTTGGTTTCCCGAAAGCAATCCAGCAACACCTCTTGACTCTATTTTTTTTTTTTGTCTTGTGTTCATTTGCGGTTAGAATAGGGGTATTTATATGGGTAATTAGGGGATAGTTTTAGCAACTAACTATCCAGTAACCCACTCACACCTCCCACTCTCCCACTCATAAATACCAAGTCAAACCCCCAAGCGAGTGCATCCAGTTTTTTGGAAAGAAATGTGCACATTGCACGTGTGCTCGTGTTTTGTCCACTTTTGATTCCACCCTTATTTTATTATATTATATTTTTTTCTTAATAAAATTTTAGTATAATTTGCTTAAATTAAATCTTAATGAAATTTTAGTGCACAACTTGTAATAAAAATAACGTAATTTGCACGTTTATAGGAGGAAAAGCACGTGCAAAACACGTGTGAAAAATATATTTGAAAGAAAATATTTTAGGATTGTTACAATGCTCCCTCCTTAGATAGTTCTGTCCTCAAAACTATGCTTAGAGAGTAAAGGGTAAAAGAAACAATAATACGGGATTTTAAGCAAAATGTTCGGGATATTCACTCATCATTCGCTCTTTCAATTCCCAAGTTGCCTCCTCGACTAGCCGATTCCTCCACTTTACTTTGACCATGAGTATAGTTTTGTTCCTTAAAATCTTTTCCCATCTATTCACGATCTCCACTAGACGCTCCGTGTAGCTCAAGTTAAATTGTAGACCTTCTGGTACTTCTGGTAAGTGATGACTTGGATCTAGAATGTGCCTCGCAACATGGACACATGAAAGACATTATGCACTTGGGCTAGCTCTTCCGGTAATTCAAACCGATAAGGTGTCTTCCCACTCCTCTTCAGTATCTTATATGGTCTTATGTACCTTGGAGCTAACTTTCCTCCTTTCCCAAATCAGATATCTCCCTGGATGTACTGAAAATAGAGTAGTGTGTGCCTCATGTAGAATGCTCTCCTTCAATTCTGACTGATCAGGTATACACAATCTTTCTCCGAACCACAGCACTTCGTCCCTTACTTGAAATTCTGACAATTTTTCCG